>CM029543.1:12101026-12378798 GCA_017141395.1 Laodelphax striatellus
TCATAAACGGAAGTTCAAAAAGTGACAAAAAGCTATGAGACTGAGAGGTCCATATTAAGGTTAATATTACACAGTGAGTCTCTTTTAAATTGAAGTGAATGTTACACATTAAAGTTTACGTAACATGAAAGGAAAGGTTGGGAGAAGTATTCATACTGAGTTCACCTATAAAATGGTCGGAAAAAGCACTTCTCTGCGCCCACTAAGCAACTGCTATCTGATTTCAGTCAGCAACCCAGCGTTGCCAGATGACTTTGGCTGATAGGTTAGCAGTTGCCAAGTGGGCGCAAAGGCTAAGTTAACAGGTATACATAGGTATGAAGCAGAAGAGCAGGAATATGGAAGTCAAAGGGTTAATATGGCTGGAAAAATATAATTGAAGTCCATTACAATGATTGTGTGACCATTACTTTAACAGTAGAAGAGCGAAATGGAGAGAGCAAGTAAGATTTTATACTAACCAGAATCAGAAGGTGTTGGTGATGTTAGGGAAAGGAGAAAGAAGAGAAGACAAAAAGGAGAAGAAGGACGAGAAGATTATGAAGGAAAGGAGAAGAAGATGAGAAGGGGAAGAAAGGTAGAAGATGAAGAGGGAGAAGAGAAATGAGTGGAAGATGAAGAAAAAAGAAGAAGGAGGAGGGAAGAAGAAGAAGAAGAAGAAGAAGAAGAAGAAAAGAAGAATCGGAAGAAGAAGATGATGGAGAAAAGGAGAAGAATATGAGGAGGAAGAAGAAAAATGTGGAAGATGAAGAAGAAGAAAGAAGAAGAAGAAGAAGAAGGAAGAAGAAGAGAAGAAGAAGAAGATGAAGAAAAAGAAGAAGGCGGAGAAGAAACAGAAGATGAAGAAGAGAGGAGAAGGAGATGAAAAGGAGAAAAGGTGTACAAGATGATGAGGAAGAAGAAAAAAGTGGAAGAGGAAGAAGAAAAAGAAGGAGGAAAAGGACAAGAAACAGAAGATGAAGAAGAGAAGGCGATGAGGAGGAAAAGAAAAGGTGTAGAAGAAGATGAAAGGAAAAGAAGAAGTAAAAGAAAGAAGGAAAAGAAAGAAGAAGAAGAAAGAGAATGATGAAAAAGAGAGGATGAAGGAAGAAGAAGAATAAAGAAGAAGAAGAAAAAGGAGAAGAGAGAGAGAGAGAAGAGAAGAAGAAGGAGAAGGAAGAAGAGAAGGAAGAGAAGAAGAAGGAGGAAGTGAGAAATGAAACAACAGTGGGAAATTTACATTCATTTCAAAACTTTTCAACAGTGGTTTGCTAATCCTACCTTTTGAGGGTGGCCCGACCGACCCGTCACCTCTTAATTTAGAGAACCGGCTCGTTAGGCCCACGATAAAAAGGGGAAAGAGTTCAGATGTGTATTGTAGAGGGTAGAAAGAGATGAAGGGAAGGTTCAAGGGAACTGAAAAAGGACGAAACGAGGAGTAGAGAGGGCTAAAAGTTGATAGAGAAAGATAGAAGGGAGGCCTAAAAGTAGTTGAATGAAAAGAGGAAAATGAATTGTTAGTGGATGAGGTGAAGGAAGAGAAGGAGAAGCCGGAGGAGGGGTAGAAAGAGGAGAAGAAGGAGTGGAGAGAGATGAATAGGAGGAGAAGGAGTAGCAGGAGCAGGAGGAGTATGAGGAGGAGAAAAAAGCAAATTGAGGATGAGGAGGAGATGAAGGAGATGGAGGATGAGGAGGAGATAAAGGAGGAGAAGAAAAAGAAGGAGAAGAAGAAGAAGAAGAAGAAGAAGAAGAAGAAGAAGAAGAAGAAGAAGAAGAAGAAGAAGAGAGTTGGAAGAGAATTAGGAGGTAGGGGAGTAGCAGGAGGAAAAAGAGAAGGAAAAAGTGTATAAAAAAGTATATGAGAGCTTATCAAATATGGTGATTACCACATGCATTGAAGTTAGAACTCTTCCAACTTTGAGGTCAACCCCATTAGCAATGGAAGAATTGTTATGTACAATGTTATGGCTATTTCAAAGGTTATCATTTTGGAAAAACATTTCACGTCCTCTTAGTCGTCTTTCAGTTCTTTTAGTACCTCTTGTTTATGTTTTTCATCTTTGAACTGGATTCAGAGTTAACTAACTGTATTTTGTACGGTCTTACTACTGTGAATAGTATTGCCAACTCAATCTATAATATAATTGAACAGAAATAGGCTATACAGAGTGTCCCAAAAAATAGTGACTCCAGTACTACCACAGTATTCTACAAGTCAAAACAAACAGAAAATGTCGTTGGCAAAATGCTGATTTCTCCTTAGTTTACCTGTAATCCGCCATTTTGTGTTTTTAATATTTTTCATCATATATCTCGTTAAAAAAACAAGATTTTCTCATGAAATTAAGTAGGGGTATAATGAAGAGTGTGGTTTACAAAATACATATTATATATGATAATATCCACCTCATCCTCCTCTTCCACCTCCTCCTCCTCCTCCTCCTTCTCCTGCTCCTCCTTCTCCTTCCTCCTCCTCCTCCTCCTTCTCCTCCTCCTTCTCCTCCTCCTCCTCCTCCTCCTCCTCCTTCTCCTCCTTCTCCTCCTCCTCCTCCTCCTGCTCCTCCTCCTCCTCCTCCTCCTCCACCTACCCTCCTCCTCCTCTCCATCAGCACAATCCATCAATCAATCTCCAGCTGTGTTTTGTACCTTGCTCTAATCATGCTGCAATCTATTACATCATCCTAATACCTGATGGGATACATTAGTCACAATATTATCTATATTTATATATATCACCCTGTTCTATAATGTACAGAATATTCAACATCTATATAATATGTATTACATTGTTCTATATATCTATATACATATGTAGAGTATTCATCACAGAATATATGACAGGCAATATTCATGAGATACCCTTCACATGTGCGTCTCCTATCTCATGATGAGCAGATTTGAAATTTTGCATTATATATGAGATAATACTAGTGGGTTATGTGTTTTATATGATAATATATATGTTATACACCGACGTTAGACAGAGCCTACACATTATGAAGGTATAGTGCGATTAACGTCAAGAAGTCAGCATTGCTTAGGTGGGAGTTTGCTATCCTTGTTCAGCACAAGGCAGTTGCTAATGTCTCTATCCTATTCGCACTGTGCATAGTTGCCGCACTGTGCATTGTTGTCGCACACAGTCCCAACAAACACGTTTGGTGCAGTTTTCTCTTTCTCTCTCAATGAAACTTGGCATCAATGCTCCTCATATAAGCAGTGCTGACTTCTTGACGTGAATCGCACTGTAGAGAATCATCGATAACTTTGAAGTAATATGAGAGACAGAGAGGTAGAAAGAGAGAAAAAGAGAGAGAGCAAGAGAAATAGAGAAAGTGAGAGTGAGAGAGGTGGAAAGAGAGAGTGAGAAGGAGAGAGAGAGAGACAGTAGGACGAAGAGAAAGGTACCGATAGAAAATTAGATAGAGAAAATGAGAGAGAGAAAACTATCGAAATATAGACTGACTAGTCAGCAGGCTAGCCAGGGGGCTCCGCCCCCTGGACCCCTGGCAGCAATTGACTTAGTGAGCGCTTCGCGCTCACCAGGGGGCTTCACCCCCGTAGACATAGTGAGCGCTTCGAGCACAACAGGGGGCTCTGGCCCCATTTACTCAGTGAAAAAACATATGTTTTCAAAATCCGTTCTTAGTGCGCGTCTAAAGGTCCAACTGAACATGCATGCCAAATTTGAACGCATTTGGTTCAGTCGTTGTTGAATAATCTGCAAAAACGCATTGAAAACGCATGGAGAACTGCAAAAACGCCATTATCTGGCGTAATTTTGGGAGAATCTTAACAAAATTTAAAGCGATTGCTTTTGAACGAATTTAAGTACCAAATTTCCACGTTTTCCGCCAATTAGTTCTCAAAGAAGCTGAAAAAACGCACAAAATCGCTAGAAAAACGCGAATATTGGGCGTATCTTTGGGATGTTTTCAAAATCCATTCTTAGAGCGCGTCTAAAGCTCCAACTGAACATGCATGCCAAATTTGAACGCATTTGGTTCAGTAGATTTTTAGTTCTACTGATGAATGAGTGAGTGCCATTTCGCTTTTATATAATTACTAGGTGTCCCGGTGAACTTCGTATCACCCTCTTCCCCCCCCCCACAAATGTCCCCCATCTTCTCCCTACAAATGTCCCCCTCTTCATGACACCCCTAAAAATGTCATCCCCAAATGCCCCCTTTATTCCCCACAAAATGTCAACCCCAAAATCCCCTTCATTTCACCCTTTCTTTCCCTAAATGTCCCCTTCATGTCACCCTCCCCACAAAAATGTCACGAAGTAAGAAGAGCTTAATTTAATATAATCAATGTATTTTTCATTTTATATAATCAATAATTTTTTTGTTTTAATTTATTTTATATATTTTTTTCAATTTTATTATTAGAAACAATAAAACATGCATGATACGAACGATAACTCATTTTTATTATTGATGATTCTAGCGTAAAAAAATAATTAGAGTAGAAAACCTAGAGCAAAAAAATTTGACCGTAGCGGGATTCGATCCCGCGACCTCTAGCATCAGACGCAGAGTTTTTTCCACTGAGCTACCGATTCATTGAATGAGAGTGCTGTGTTTTCTGATCTTGAATCACGATCATCTTCCGGTAGCCGCTTGGCCGGCAATTTCAAAACATCCGTCTGTAAATGTTTGATAGGTTAGGTCATTAGTTTACTAATTATTTATTAATTATAAAGGGATTTTCTTATATTTTAATACATATTATGTCAACCAGTGCTGTAAAATTCAAACGAATCCAAAATCATCTAAATCGGTTCAGCCGTTCTCGAGTTATAAGCGAGCGTACAGACACCAACTCTCTTTTATTAATATAGACTAGCTATCCCGGCGAACTTCGTATCACCCTCTTCTCACCCCCCAAAATGTCCCCCCCTTCATGCCACCCCCCCAAATGCCCCCTTCCTTCCCCCACAAATACCCCGTCATGTCACCCTCCTCTTCACCCCAAATGTCCCCCGAAAAAATGTCACGAAGTAAAAATATCTATATCCACTCGCTTTATTGATGGAAATTAAAAGAAAACTGCTATATACTAATTTTTAAAGCGAGAGGATAAATATTAATCAATGCTGAAAGTTGTCAAAAAAATTTCACCCGTCTCGGATTCGAACCCGAGAATTCTTCGTGGAAGGCAGAGTCGCTATCCAACAGACCACCGAGGACATCTTTTTGAAAACCTATATTGTAGCATCTTCAACTACACATCGATTTTATAGGAGCATTATTGTTTGGACTGGATCGGAATGGATGTCATGTTTGATAGGTTAGGTCATTAGTTTACTAATTATTTATTAATTATAAAGGGATATTCTTATATTTTAATACATATTATGTCAACCAGTGCTGTAAAAATTCAAACGAATCCAAAATCATCTAAATCGGTTCAGCCGTTCTCGAGTTATAAGCGAGCGTACAGACACCAACTCTCTTTTATTAATATAGACTAGCTATCCCGGCGAACTTCGCATCACCCTCTTCTCACCCCCCAACATGTCCCCCCCTTCATGCAACCCCCCCAAATGCCCCCCTTCCTTCCCCCCCACAAATACCCCTTCATGTCACCCCCCTCTTCACCCCAAATGTCCCCCCCCCCCGAAAAAAATGTCACGAAGTAAAAATATCTATATCCACTCGCTTTATTGATGGAAATTAAAAGAAAACTGCTATATACTAATTTTTAAAGCGAGTGGATAAATATTAATCAATGCTGAAAGTTGTCAAAAAAATTTCACCCGTCTCGAATTCGAACTCGAGAATTCTTCGTGGAAGGCAGAGTCGCTATCCAACAGACCAACGAGGACATCTTTTTGAAAACCTATATTGTAGCATCTTCAACTACACATCGATTTTATAGGAGCATTATTGTTTGGACTGGATCAGAATGGATGTCATGTTTGATAGGTTAGGTCATTAATTTACTAATTATTTATTAATTATAAAGGGATTTTCTTATATTTTAATACATATTATGTTAACCAGTGCTGTAACAATTCAAACTAATCCAAAATCATCTAAATCGGTTCAGCCGTTCTCGAGTTATAAGCGAGCGTACAGACACCAACTCTCTTTTATTAATATAGATAAAGATGTGACAACGATGATAACAGTAACTTACATGTTATCATATTACATTGAGTTGAAAAATGATAATTTTTCTGTTTTTTTTTGCAGTATCCAAACCGATACGACTCAGTGTACCAGTCCGGTTCGCCAGGGGCTAGTCGTGTTAGGTCCAGGGTAAGTACAAAATAATGCATTTTCTAAAATATTTTATCAAATAAAACTAGAATCAATGTGTCATGGATGTTCGATTTCATGAGTAAAGCCTGGTTTTCATTAGTTGAGCTAGTGGTAGAGTTCCCAGGGCAAGTACTAACTATCTTGTGAACTCTCCCAATGAAAACGTTCATAGTAGAGTAGAGTCATGGTAGAGTACTTGTTTTTGGTAGAGTAGAGTGGGATAGCACCGTGGGATAGTACTCTACCACTTGCCTTCCCCCACCACCGCTTCTCACTCTACTCTACCACCACTATCCTAATGAAAACAGTCTCGAGCTAGTAGAGTAGAGTCGAGTAGAGACATTTCAAGGTTAGATCTGCTCACTAGACAACACACTTTCTCAATTGTAGTGAAAACAGTTACTCGACCGAATAAGTAGAGTGGAGTTAGCTTCGTAGAGTTAGTATGCTAGTTACTCGACCACTAACTCTACTAATGAAAACCAGGCTTAAGACAGGAATGATGAATTCAACTTGATAACAATACTTGAATAAACTTAACATCCGAGTCGAAATACATTTTGTCTACGACCGTGTTATAACGCAATCATTACAGTTTCATAATTGAAATCGAAACAGTTGCTTTTTCGAAATGGAATTTGAAACTTGTATCATAATGACGATTTTATAAAACGGATTGAACATTATAAAACGTTTCTAGTTCAATCTGTTCCAGTTTTAAAACACTGGAACGGAACAGTTTCTAACCAATACGGCAAAAATAGAAATAGAAAATGGTCGTTTGCGTTCTTTGCGTTTTTGAGGCGTTTTTCCATGAGTATTAGAAAAACGTTTCATGACTTATTCTTTCATTTTTGCTAGAATGAAGGGTAGGGTGTAATGAAGGGTTTGGAGGTCACTATCATCTCTCTATTGATGGATAAAGCCAATAAATCGAACATGATCAAATGAAATATGCATTTCTCGCTCCGCTCGCCTGCTGGTCTTATAGTTGGATGATTCTGCAAGGGGTCCAGGGGGCGTAGGCCCTTGGCTAGCGAGCGAAGCGAGCCAGCTGGCTAGTACAAAATACATGAATATATATATTTAAACAGGGATCTGATATCTAAGGGAGAGGGAGTAAGAGAAATAAGGGGAGTAGGATGTTGGCCATTATTATGGACCTACTTTTGGCGGTGTATTTGAAAACATCTAAGTTTATAACTTCCACCCAAACCAGCCTAAAAAAAACACAAAATCCGACAAAAATGTTGTATTTTGCCGTAAATATTAACTATATTCTCTCAACGGTTTTGATTTATACCGCAAAAGATACCATAAACTTTCAAAACTCCATGAAAATTGAATTTAACATGATGGCTCTGAATTCAAATACACCGCCAAAATTAGGTCCATAATTTATAATGGCCGACATCGGTCCAGAGTGTATTCGGCCAATGAGATCGAGACACAGCATGGCCATCTTTAGACAAAACTCAAGAAGGCCATGACACAGGATTTTCTAACATAGGAAAGATACGATACTTCCACTCCTTCAATGACAGCCCCCTGTATTTAAAGCTCAACTATTTTATCGGATTGTATGGGAAATTAATTCGTGTTCGTAGACACCTTTCCGCCCCTAATGAGTGCTGAAACCATTCCATGATTATTTTGACCTAAATAATCAATGCACGCAACACATCGGCAACACCCTGTATATAAATCGAATGCTTTGAGGGTGTTGGCGAGGGGGCGGAGGTATGTTAGTGAATAGAATCATCTGGCGTAGTTGGAGTTGAGTTGTTGCTTTGTTTGTTAGTAACCATGGTAACGCGAGGTCGGCTGCTTTCCCTAGCAACCAGCGGGGAGCTGGCGGTTGCTAAGGAGCCTCCTCCTACTCCTACTCCTACTCCTCCTCCTCCCCTCCTCCTCCTCCTCCATCTCCTCCTCCTCCTCCTCATCTCACTACCTCCTCCTACTCCTATCATACTCCTCCTACTCATACTCCTATCATCCTCCTACTCGAACACCCCTTTCTACTGCTTCTCCTCCTACTCCTCCTACGCCTCCTCCTACTCCTCCTCCTCACCCTCCTCCTGCGCCTCCTAATCCTCCTCCTCCTACTCCTCCTCCTACTCCTCCTCCTCCTCCTCATCCTCCTCCTCCTCCTCCTCCTCCTCCTCCTTCTCCTCCTCCTCCTCTTACTCCTATCATCCCCATACTGAACTCTTCTTTCTACTGCTTCTCCTCCTCCTATCACTCCCTCAATCTACTCCTTCTGCTCCTGCTAATTATTTTCCTCCTCCGTTACCAACTCCTCGTTCTTCATTGTCAACTATTTCTTTTCTTTAGCCTGCTCTTCCTCCTCCTCCTACTCCTATCATCCTCATACTCGAACTCCTCTTTCTACTGCTTCTCCTCCTCCTATCACTACTCCCAGTCAATCTAGTCCTGCTTCTGCTCCTGCCAATTCTTCTCCTCCTCCGTCACCAACTCCTCTTTCTTCTTTGTCAACTATTTCTTTTCTTTAGCCTCCTTTTCCTCCTTCTCTTCCAGTTTTCCTGCTTTTTCTCAATACACCATCCAGTGCTACTACTCCTCCTCCTCCACCTTCTCCATCGTCTCCTACGTCTCCTATTCCTTCTTTTCCTCCTCCCTCTCCCTCTCCTCCTTCTCCTCCTTCTGCTGCCCTCCTCCTACTGTTCCTCTCCCTCCTCCTCCTCCTCATCCTTGTTCTCCTCCCTTTCCTCATTCTTTCTTTCCTCCCTCTCCTCTTTCTCCCTCTCCTCCTCCTCCTCCTACTTCAATCATCCTCATACTCGAACTCCTCTTTCTACTGCTTCTCCTCCTATCACTCCTCAATCTACTCCTCCGGCTCCTGCTAATTCTTCCCCTCCTCCGTCAACAACTTATCTTTCTTCTTTGTCAACTATTTCTTTTCTTCAGCCTTCTTCTCCTCCTTCTCTTCCAGTTTACCTGCTTCTTCTCACTACACCTTCCAGTGCTACTTCTACTCCTCCTCCACCTTCTCCATCTTCTCCTACGCTCCAACTTCTCCTCCTTCTTTTCCTCCTCCTCCTCTCCTCCTCCTCCTCCTTGTTCTCCTCCTTTCCTCCTTCGGCTCCTTCTCCTCCTGCGCCTCCTTCTCCTTCTGTCCTTCTTCCTCCTTCTCCTCCATCTCCTCCTTCTTCTCCTCCTCCTCCTCCTCCTCCACCTTCTCCATCTTCTCCTACGCTCCAACTTCTCCTCCTTCTTTTACTCATCCTACGTCTCCAACTTCTCCTTTTTCTTTCCTCCTCCTCGTTGGTCTCCCCCTTCTCCTCCTTCCCTTCCTTCTTTTCCGTCTCCTTCTCCTCCTTTTCCTTCATCTCCTCTTTCTCCTCCTTCTCATCCTTTTCCTCCTTCTCCTCGTTTTCCCCTTCCCCCTTCTCCTCCTTCTGCTGTTTCTCCTCCTTCCTCCTTCTCCTCCTTCTCATCCTTCTCCTCCTTCTCCTCTTTCTCCTCCTCCTCCTCCTCCACCATCTCCTTCTTCTCCTCCTTCTCCTCCTTCTCCTCCTTCTCTTCCTTTCTCCTCCTTCCCTCCTTCTCCTCTTTCTCCTCCTTCCAATACTCATGGAAAAACGCAAAAAAGAACTGGAAATACGTCAATATAAGTCGTAATTTGAGGAATACTTCAAATCAATTTCTTCTTATACCTGTATATAAGGTTTAAACGTTCTTTGTTCAGTCGTTGTTGAAAGATCTGCGAAACGCAATGAAAACGCAAGGGAAACAGCAAAAACGTAGATTTCTGGCATAATTTGAGAAGAATCTCAAACATTTTTTCAACAAATTTTTTCACCCTAAACGAACCAAGTAGATTAAATTTCAACATTTTCTGCAGATTAGTCCTCGAAAACGCACAAAATCGCTAGAAAAACGCGAATATCGGGCGTATCTTTGAGATGATTCCAAAATCCGTTCTTAGTGCACGTCTTAAAGGTCCAACCTTTTTCATGCATGCCATAGATTTTCAGTTCTGCTGAGAATGAATCAGTGCCATTTCACATTTATGTATAATATAGATTATTAATTCAAATCATTATCAATAGCTCACCAAAGTTTAACAATGGTGTAACAACCAAATCCTGATTCTCGATATTTCAGTAAATTGATGGTTTCGACACCGACAAGCTTTCTTATCCAGTAATAAACTATAATAAGATCTATTATAAGAACTATGTTGTCAAGAAGATCATTATATTATAACATTTCAAAGATATACATCAGAGCCCCAAACAACCATTATGTATTGTATATTGTAAACAACATTTTTTTCCACACCTCATATTGCAATCTAGTCTAAGAAGACTAATGAGCAATTTTTTTCTAATCTACTATTATTCAAATTGATAAGTTTGGCAGCTCTCACTAGGACTACTACTTTTAAATACTAACAAATAACATAGATTAATAATCATAATTACATAACAATATCGGGGTACCGAGCTCCGCTCGGGGGTAGGCCTACAAAGGCAAAGGAATGGAAATTTTAAAGGAAAAAAGGAATAAAATTAAACAATTTTTTAAGTGAAGCCATCAGTCTTATGCACTGAATCATCATTGCACTATATAAAAATCTCAGCTTTCGAAATATTATGAATAATCGAGTTTGAATGCATATCATTTGAAAAATCGCACTTATAAAATTTTGCTTCATAGAAATAATAATATGGGTTGTTATAGTAGGATCATTTTAACTCGTCAGAAAACAGCTGATTTAACGTCAGTAAACGAGCAAACATCAATCAGCTGTTTTCTGACAATTTAAAATATTCCTGCTACAACAATTTTTAGCTCAGCTGTTTTGATGAACTCTCGACGATTTTTCTCAAATAAATAAAAACAGATCACATGGCCAACTTCATGCCTCAAATTTAAAAATAACAATACAGTACAGAGATGGAATATTTTCAAAATTTCTAATTCCTTTTAATTTTCTATATAAAAAATTATTTAATTATTTTTTATAGATAAATAGATAAATCGAGACGCTGTTTTTACTAAGGAAGTTAGTGTAGTCTGAGATTGCGTTCGTATTTTACATATGGTCAGATGATTGAAACGAATTATCTCGACAGCTGATAATTATAATCTTCTCTCACTCGCACTCACTCTCTCTCTCAACATCAAGAACCATACGGAAAATTGTTTCTTCTGTCAGCTGATTCTCTGTCACTGTCTCAGCAGCTGAAATAATAATCTTGTCTCACTCACACACTCACTCGCTCTCACTCTTTCTCATCATTTACAGCCGACGGAAATTTCTTTCTTCTGTCAGCTGATTCTTAAAGGATCAATTTCTTCTTTTTTAGGTCCTTTAGCGAGTTATCCCAGGGATGAGACCCGGCGCAAACTAATTTTTGTATCACAAACCACCTATATTCCAAATTTCGTCAAAATCGTTAGAGCCGTTTTCGAGATCCGTTGGACATACATAAATACATAAATAAATACATAAATAAATACATACATAAATACATACATAAATATAAACATACAGAAATTGCTCGCTTAATATAATAGGATAGTCATAATAATAAAGATTAATAATCATAATCACATAACATAAATGATAAACTATGTAAACCACATGATCACATTTTATATCATATACATAAGAGCCCAGCAACAATACATTATGTATTGTATATGGTATTAAAAGTATGAATCTCTTAATTTATTATACGTTTCACATAAAACCAAACTTTTATATCCCACCAAAAGCAATGTTCAGATCAAAGAATCGCGCTACAAAAA
Organism: Laodelphax striatellus; assembly: GCA_017141395.1. Taxonomy (NCBI): domain Eukaryota; kingdom Metazoa; phylum Arthropoda; class Insecta; order Hemiptera; family Delphacidae; genus Laodelphax; species Laodelphax striatellus. Next base: position 12,113,059 of record CM029543.1, read on the forward strand.
AGACCGTTGCCAAACATTCATTCCAGTTTCAAAGTGGGTTCAACGAAATTTTTTTCATAAGCATGTAAAACAAAAACACAATTACAGAGATAAAAGCAATCAAATGGAAGCGAAGAAGGAAAAAGGACATGAAATTATTACAGACTAGGAAACAGGACAAAGATAAAAGTTATGGAATGGAAGCGGACAAGAAAAAAGGACGATAAAAGAATAAATGAAACTGTAACAGAGTAGAAGAGAAGACAGAGATGAAAGTTATGAAATGGAAATGAAAAGAACGAAGATAGAAGTAATTGATGTGAAAACATTGGTTCAATTCAGATCAGTGGACAGACATGGCTGTAATGATTATCACAAGTACTGTTGAGCTCGAGTGTTATTGCAAACGGAGAGGGACATTACTGTTCGTGAAAAAGGGGGAAAAGCGAGAAAGTAGGGGGAAATGAAAATAAGGAGAAACAGAAGTGGAAAAATAAGGGTAGACTCAGGGAAAATGAGAGAGAATATTGATGAAAGAGGAGGAGGAGGAGGTGGAGGAGGAAGAGGATGAGAAAGAAGCAGGTGGAGGAGGAGGAGAGGAGGAGGGAGAGGAGGAGGAGGAGAAGAAGGAGGAGAAGGAGGAGGAGGAGGAGAAGGAGGAGGAGAAAGAGGAGATGGAGGAGGAAGAGGGGAGGAAGAGGAAGAGGAGGAGTAGGAGGAGGAGGAAGAGGAAGAATAGGTAGATGAGGAGGAGGAGTAGGTGGATGAAAAGAGAGGGAGGAAGAAGAGAAGGAGAAGGAGGGGGAAGAGGGGGAGGAAAAGGAGAAGGAGGGGGAAGAGGAGGAATAGGTAGATGGATAGATGAGGAGCAGGAGGAGGTGGGATGAAAGAGTGAGAGGAGGAGGAAGAGAAGAAAAAGAAGCATGAGGCGTAATAGGAAGATGAGGAGGAGGATAAGGAGGAAAAGGAAGAGGAAAAGGAGGAGGAGTAGAAGGAAGGAGGAGGAGGAAGAGGAGGGAAAGAGGAGTAAGATTTAGAAGAGGAGTAGGAAGTTGGGATGAAACATGAGGAGAAGGAAGAGGATGAGTAGGACGAGGAGGAGGAGAGGGAAGAGGATGAGGATGAGCTGGAGGAGTAGGAGAAAGAGGAGGAAGAAGAGGAGTGGAAGGAGGAGGAGAATAAGGAGGAGTAGGAAGTTGAGGAGGAAAAAGACGAGGAAGAAAAGGATGAGTGAGAGGAGGAGGAGGAAGAGGAAGGAGGATAACAAGGAGGAAGAGTAAGAGGAGGAGGAGTAGGAGGAGTAGGAAGAGGAGTAGGAAGAGGAGTAGGAAGAGGAACATGAGGAGGAGGAGGAGGGAGAGAGTAGACAGGATAGAGCATGTATGTAATAATTACATTCAAACGTTTTTTGAGTGAAAGAGCTTTGTTACAAAAAACATTATTTTGCGCCTTTATTCAAATGTGATGCGCCATTTTCGAGAGGAGGAGGGAGAAAGAGAGAGAGTGGGAGAGAATGAGAGAGAGGGTGCGGATGGAAGACCATGTAGCAAGTTTGGGAAGAGCGGGAGTATGGAACGTTATGTCTGTGAGCTTCGCTACACAAATATAAAAATTCATGATCAAAAGCAAAATGAGAACAGTGAACAAAAATATATCTTTGCCCAATATTTTTTTTTTCTACAAGCCACATTGGGCTTTATTACGTTTGTCTCATCAAATTTCATCTTATAAACTAACATTGTAATAACAGCTATAATTTTTTCGGCTCAAACAGCATTTAAATTGGCAGATATATCGGTTATATTGGTTGTCATTTGTTTTGCGAAAACTCTTATATTTGAGTATTTTTGACAATACTCGGGGCGTGAATTATGAAATAACATTACTTTCAACATACCAATATCATTGAAATATTGATATGAACGCAAAATTGAAAAAAAAAACTTTACATATATGCATCGTCGCGCAGTTTCAAAATGAACAAATCAACTTTGAAGGTTATGTTTCAAGGTGGCTGAGCAGACGAAGTAGTTTATCCACAGCTGAGTTCATTCCCATTGGTTATTATTTTGAAATTTATTATGGGCGCGAGACTTCGAATCGATCATATGCTTTTGAACTGGATTTTTCACTTGATTAACTCAAAAATGAGATACGATTTCTTTGTTGAATGACTTTACGTTTGGAAATAGGGGGGGGATAGAAGGCGCAGTTGCTATTGTGAACGGTGTTTATACAATAAGGAATAGGACAATACTCTAAATACATTGTTAATGCATATTACCTATCATTTCTCATGTTAAACTACCTAAAATTCGTTCACTAAAATTCCGCGTGAGCGCAGGTGTCGATTTTATTATCCCCAACACCTACGTGCACACAGCGAATAAGTTGAATATTAATTACAATCATTTCCTTGCATTTCCTTTCCAAAATTCTCACCCAAAATTCACAGAATCCTCTCGGAAACAATTCAAACCAATCTCCTTTATCTCCCATTATAACCCATATAAAGGGGCCACCCTGTTCTACTACGGCACTCAATGTTCCTCACAATATACACAGTCAATGTTATCCGCCAACAGTTTAGAAAATAAATGTGATAATAAACAGCCGTTAGGTTGGCAGCAGTGGGCCACTAAAAGCGCGCCAAACCTATTAACCAATAGCAGAGCGGCGTGTGAGTAACGAGCGACCAATAGCGTGTCGAGGCGGGAAAGCGGGGCCCTATTCAAATGTTAACTAAGTTGGTTATCTTTATTTGGATGTGTTGCTGCGGAAAAAGCCATTCATGAATTGAGGTGAAGTTGAGGAGGAGGAGGAGGAGGGAGAAGACAAGAAGGAGGAGGAAGAGAAGGATTGGAAGGAGAAGGAGGAGGAGTACGAGAAGGAGAAAGGGGAGGATAAGGAGGAGGAGGAGGAGGAGGAGGAGGGAGGAGGAGGAGGAGGAGGAGGAAGACAAGAAAAATGAGCAGGAGGAGGAGGAGTAGGAGGAGGAGGTGGATGAGGATGAGGATGAGGGGAAGGAAAAGAAGATCCAGTCACTGATTGAGAGGGAATTTGCTTAGCAAAATATTGTAGTTGGTAAAAAAGGAAGAGAAAAATAATTATCTGAACTAAATAGAGAAGGAGGAGAAGTATGAATAGGTGGTGGAGGAGGAGGAGGAGGAGGAGGAGGAGGAGTAGAAGGGAAGGATAAGGGTTTATTTACTGTATAAAAGTAGAATAATTATATCATTCTAAAACAAGTATTGGAACCAATTACAGGGTGATCGTGAAGTCACGCAACCCAAAATGATAACAGATTTGTTATCATTAATTTGTATTTATTGATTTTTTTTTTTAAATTATGAAGAGATTTTTTGGAGAACGAATGAACGTTTCACTTATTGTCTGCAGTCTGTCGTCAGTCAAAACACTTGGTCGGCCGGTACGATTACGGTCATTCACGCTACCTGTATCCCGAAAACGATGGAACAAACGACATATATGGTCGATTTGTTTGGTACTTTAGCATCTGGAAAGGCATTAGAGAAATGTTCTTGACACTTTGCGTAAGATTTCGTTTCACAGTAACTCAAAACGATAGAAATACGTTGTTCTTGTGTAAAAGACGTTGCGACTTGAACTGGACAAACAAACTGATTTCTGGCTAATTGTCGCCCGATGGCGTGATCTGGCAGTGCAGCCACCTGCTGTACTACTGGACGAAAAATTCCCATATGCAAATCATACTTTACAAATTCACTTGTCATTAATTCACGGCTTTAAACATTGGGTTGCGCGACTTTACGATCACTCTGTATAATTGCAGTTACATTTAAATTGATTGTAATTTCATCTATTGTATGTAAAATAATTAATTGAAATAAAAGAAACCTGAAGGTATGGAGAAGTAAAACATAGAAGACGAGGAGAAACCAAGAAAATAATAAATTCCAAAGAATGAATATCCAAAATTAGACGAACAAGGAAGTTACATTTCTGAATCGGAAAGATTTTATTTTGAAGTAGCTACTTCTTGGCAACTATCATATTGAGTGGGTAATTTAATAGAGTTGGCGGAGATTGATAGTTCAGTAGGAGAATGATAGGTTAAGAAAGAGAGAGAGAGTGAGGAGACAAGGGAAAGCGAAAAGTAAAGTCGGAGAGAGAGCGAGAGTGTGAGAGACAGAGAGAGAGAGGAAAAAATGGAAAGGCAAAGCTCGGAGATGTTCGAAATAGGGTTTAGAAAAATGAGATTACCTTCGTGGTCGAATTTCAAGAAGGCTTCTTCTAGCAAGATGGAGAGAGGAGAGAAATATGTGGGGGAAAAAGGAGAAAATGAAGAAGAAGAATAAGGAGAAGAAGAAAAGGAGAAGAAGAAGGAAAAGAAGAAGAAGAAGAGGGAGAGGAGGGAGAAGAAGGATATTGGAACGAATAAAATCTTGACGTGTGATAAGAAGATGGTTCTACTCTTTTTTTGTCATAGTGCCTCAGGTTATAGGAGAAGAAGAAGAAGATAAAGAAGAATAATAATAAGAAGAAAAAAGTAAGAAGAAGACAGAAAATAAGCACATGAAGTAGAAGAGAAAATAGGTGGTGAAGAAGCAGAAGAAGGAGAAAAGGAGTAGAAGGAGGAGGAGGAGGAAGGAGGAGAAGAAGGATAAGAAGAAGAAGGAGAGGAAGGAGAGGAAGGAGAAGGAGAAGAAGAAGAAGAAGAAGGAGAAGTCGGAGAAGAAGGGAGAAGAATGAAAAGAAGGAGACTGTAGAGGAGAAGAAAAGGTGTAAGTATGAGGAGAAGGCCTGGTGAAAGGATTTTTATCGTTTGCTAGTGCGAAGGAATATTTATTTATATATTTTCAACCGGCTGTCATAGGATTATGATGGAAAAGGGTTTCTGATAGAATAAAGGTGTTGGAGGGATTCAAGGAAGAAGAAGAAGGAGGAGGAGGAAGAAGAAGAAGAAGAAGAAGAAGAAGAAGAAGAAGAAGAAGAAGAAGAAGAAGGAAGAAGAAGAAGAAGAAGAAGAAGAAGAAGAAGAAGAAGAAGAAGAAGAAGGAAGAAGAAGAAGAAGAAGAAGAAGAAGAAGAAGACGAAGACGAAGAAGAAGAAGAAGAAGTAGAAGAAAATGATGAAGAAGAAGAATGAGAAGAAGAATAAGACGAAGAAGAAGATGAAGAAGAAGAAGAAGGAGGAGGAGGAGGAGAGGAAGGATAAGAGGAAGAAGTAGGAGAAGAGGAAGTGAAGAAGATGGAGAAGGAGAACAAGGAAAAGAGAAGAAGGAGGATGATTGAGAAGATGGAGAAGAAGAAGTAGACAAAGATGAAAGAGGAGGAGAAGAAGATAAAGATTAAGGAAAGAAGAACAACGAGAGGCAGATGGTGAAGAAGACGATAAAGGAGAAGAAGTAGAAGGAGAAGCAGACGACAAAGGAGAAGAAGGAGAAGAAGAAGAAGAACAATAAGAAGAAGAAGAAGAAGAAGAAGAAGAAGTAGTAGAAGAAGATGGATCATTGAGAAGATGGAGAAGAAGTTGGAAGGGAAGGAGGAGAAGAGGATTGAGAAGGAGAAAAAGATGAAGGAGAAGGAGAAGAAAAGAAGAAGAAGAAGATGAAGAAGAAGATGAAGAAGAAGAAGAAGAAGAAGAAGAAGAAGAAGAAGAAGAAGAAGAAGAAGAAGAAGAAGAACAAGGAGAAATAGAAGAGAGAGAAGGAGGAGGAGGAGGAGGAAAAGAAGAAGAAGGAGAAGAATAAGAAGAAGAAGAAGAAGAAGAAGAAGAAGAAGAAGAAGAAGAAGAAGAAGAAGAAGAAGAAGAAGAAGAAGAAGAAGAAGAAGAAGGAGAAGAAGAAGAGAAGAAGAAGAAGAAGAAGAAGAAGAAGAAGAAGAAGAAGAAGAAGAAGAAGAAGAAGAAGAAGAAGAAGAAGAAGAAGGAAGAAGAAGAAGGAAGAAGAAGAAGAAGAAGAAGAAGAAGAAGAAGAAAAAAGAAGAAGTAGGAGAAGAAAAAGGAGAAGAACAAAGGGAAGGTAGCAAGTGGATATCGCATCTTCATCAAGAGCGAGAGGTGCAGCAGTGTAGTACACTACTGAAGTGAAGAGGAGCCGAGACCCCGTTATAAATGTGTTATCACAGCGCTGCTGTGTAAATATTGGCATTGAACTCCACAGAAATCATTTTCCACTGATTGATTCCTGAGACATCACTGTTAATGGAAACTCGAGAATTTATCTCGAAAATGAAATCTTTCCCAAGGATCAACTGTTGGAAAATACTCTTTGATTGATACAGCAATCAATCAGATTTGTGAATTATTATTAACTAGCCAGCAGGCTTGCTTCGCTCGCCTTAGCAAGCTACCCAGGGTGCTCCGCCCCCTGGACCCCTGGCAGATTAATTTTCATAAACTGAAAGAGTGAGCGCTAAGGGCTCACCAGTGGGCTTCGCCCCCTTTGATGTAGTGAGCGCTTCGCGCTCACCAGGGGGCTCCGCCCCCATTGACACAGTGAACATCGATATGTCGATAAAAAACGCCTCAAAAACGCAAAGAAAAACTGGAGAAACGTCAATATCAGGCGTAGTTTGAGGATGATTTTAAAATACTTCAATTCAATTCTTCTTATACCTTAGCTGAAACTTTGTATGAGGTTTAAACGTTCTTAGTTCAGTCGTTGTTGAAACATCTGCAAAAACACATTGAAAACGCAAGGAAAACGGCAAAAACGCCGTTTTCTGGCGTAATTTCGGGAGAATCTCAAACATCTCTAAACAGATTATTTCAAGATCTTTAACGAACCTAACTAACAATTTTCAACATCTTCTGCCAATTAGTTCTCGAAAAAGCTGACAAAACGCACAGAATCGCTAGAAAAACGCGAATATTTGGCGAATCTCTGAGATGTTTCCAAAATCCGTTATTATTGCGCAACTAGAGGTCCAACTGAACATGCATGCCAAATTTGAACGCATTTGGTTCAGTAGATTTTTAGTGCTGATGAATGAGTAAGTGAGTGCCATTTCGCTTTTATATACCTGTATAATACCTGTATTATTAATACCTTGTATATAGATAGATAGAAGATTGAAGATAGATTAAACACAGTGGAAAGTTACTGTGAAAAGTTAGTGAAGCAGAAGTTAGCTCGATATATGACGGGGGGGGGGAGATTCATTTCCCTATATGAAGAGATCTGTTAGGTTTTTGTTGATTTCAATTATAGGCCTACCAGGTACTTAAAATATACCCTACTTATACCATTGATTTCTAATTCAACTTACTTAGGATATACTGTACTTCTCTACGAGAAGCCATAACAATTTTTATTCAAGTTAACACCAACACAACAAATTATTGCATTATTTCTATACCCGATATAAAAACGCTCACATTCAGGAAAGTTCACGTTCAACGGAAATCCCGTACCGAACTGTTCAACTGTTACTGTGGGTGAATTGTTGTTCAACAATGCAAATAGAGCAGTGTTTTTTACTTGACGGAAAATAATATAATATAATGAAATATAATATAATAAAATATATTATAATAAAATATAATATAATAAAATATAATAAATAAAATAATATCCAACACAGAGCAGAGTCAACAAAAATATCAGTGATTTCAAAGACGATAGGAAACTATGAAGTATTAGAAATTAATTACTTTTTAAAATATTGATTTTAAAAATATTAATTTATCAAAATTAATTTTAATTAAAATTAATTAACTATTAAGTATTAGAGTTTATAGTATTCTAATTGTCTTTGGTGATGTCAATCTTCCCATTGCGATTTATTTGTTCGATATATTTGTTGACTTGTAAGGTTGGCAATATTAAAAATTTGAAATGACGTTCGGCAAAGATCGGCCATCTTCGTGGTCAACTGAAGCTAGCTTCTCCAACAGCTTATTTGATGATTCTCCTCCCATTCCCACACCCATTCCCCTCAACCGTCGCTACGTATATTGGCTGCGCGCGCAACCACTATAGGTGAAGCATTCTCAACTATGCTTCTGTTGAAGTCCGATCGACTGGGAGCGGAATTTGCAGACTCAAAGGCGGCTGGGCTCACATTTGCATGTCACCAATGCAATGTAGCGAGGCATAAACCCTCTAAATATTTGAGAATTGATACTCTCTGATTTGATTATAACAAAATAATTTCCGATAATTTATAAAGTTATTGATTCTTACTATTTTGATAAATATTAATAAAATAAGAATTTATTGGATTTTCATTACCGAAGCAGTGCTTCACTTGCTTCATCTGACCGCTCGCCACTGATTAAACAGCCGACTTAAAATTCAGCTGGTTGGTGAAAGTTCATTGGTGAATTGGTAACTTGTGACTTTCGTGAAACAGGCCCCTGAAGAATACTCGTGGAAAATTACACAGAGCAACAGATAAAGATAACAATGGAAAATTACAGAACTACCGAAGAATATTATGGAAAATTCCACAAAGCTAAGGACAAAAATTAAACACGGAAAATTACAAGAGTACTGAAGAATACTAATGGAAAATTACTCAGAGCAACATATAAAGATAACAATGGAAAGTTACAGAAGTACGGAAAAGTACTGACGGAAATTTACTGATGACGCTTGGAATAATATTAACAATGGAAAATTACAGAATCACGGAAAAGTACTGATGGGAGATTACACATAGATAAGAAAGAAATAAACACGGAATATTACAGAAGTAAGGAAAAATACTGACGAAAGATTACTAGTTTTATTTTTTCAGAGAAAGTTAGCTATACAGAGTGTTTCAGAACTCCCTACCAATATTCTAGGGAATTGTTCCTGGGTAAAAACCATATCTAAATATCATATTTGAATTGTCCGGAAGTCCTTAGTTACTCACACAGCTGCCATTTTGTTTTTTTCACTTATTATTTTTTTTTCTTAATAATGGTGTAACATATAGAATTGAAACTTTGCATCAATATTTATAACTAGACAAAGCTACAAAAAAATTCTGACAATTTTTCAACTCTATAAAACAAAATGGCGACCTTTTAATATGTTGTTTCTTGAATAACTCGAGAACCGATCAGTTATACGTTTAGTTAGGCTAGGCGTACACCGGTTAGTCAAGACAAGACAAGACGAGATTAGTCACGTTTAGTCACAGTACTTCACATAGTTGCTTATGAAGCAACACACACCGATTAGTCATTGCATCAGTGTGTGCTGCTTCATAAGCAGCTATGTGAATTACTGTGACTAAACGTGACTAATGTCATCTTGTCTTGTCTTGTCTTGACTAACCGGTGTACGCTGAGCCTTAGTCTATATAGACTTCCCAGTCTATGAAGTGACCAGAGACCAGCTTCTTACCGTGAAGTGTGGCGAAATTTTTTTTTAAGAACACATTTCAATCAAGTGCAACCACTAGAATATACGTTTTTCAACTTTTTGTTTTTTACAAAACTATCAAATACTCTATGCCTTTTTAAGATTTTGAAGTGCCTATTTTTGAGATTTTTATTGCCTTTTCGCCTGCCTATTTCAAGTATTATAAATACCTGAACATCTGGGCTCTAACCATAACATAATTTTTACCGGCACAAAACAATTATTGTTGCGCAAAAAACGTAAAAGTAGCCTAGTAGTAGTTCTGTGAACAGTAGAAAGTGATGAAGAACTTTCTCAAATAGATAAAACAGATGACTCTATTCATTTTATTTTTAGTTATCTATTTTTTTTAAACATACGCTACGTCCCACAAGCCGCCGCTTTCGCGGCGCCCCTCTGACTGCGGCGCCCGGGGCCCTGACTACAGCGAAAAAATATTATTCCATCCCAGCTGATGATCATTCCATAATTTATATGACGATGTTTAATCTCAATTCAAAATAAATCCTATCACGTGTTCCATATCTATTGTATCCATTCTCTTTTCCTTCTATTTCGTCCTTAAAATGTAAAATTCAAAAAAACCTTACATATACATCGTCGCGCAGTTTCAAAATGAACATTCCTGCCAAATTCTATTGAAATCTGTCAATGCGTTTAGCATTAAATGCGTTACAAACACACAAATCCACAGAGACACAAACACAAACACTCAAATCCACAAACAGACGAAAGCCAATCGACTTGAAACAAGACTTCAGTTCGTTTTGCTCAGTCTTCTCTTCGCTCGGTCAATTAGTTTTGTCGACATTTTCATGTAAAATACTGAGATTAAACAACGAAAGTCGATTTATGTGAATAGGAATCAATGTTGAAGTTCCCATACATGTAATCTGTTCTGAAATCCCGTTGTAAACCAAATCACATACATGTACAACAGAGGAACGTCTGTAGGAAAATTCTATTATACCTACTTATTCATGCAGGGCACGTTTTGTACATCTTTCGGTTTTCGAAGCAATTTTGGGGTTTTGGGAGGGATAAATGCCCCCCTTTATTCGAGAAATTTTGGTCCCTGAACAGAAATTGGAGGAGGAAGAGAAAGAGGAGGGAAGAGGAGGAGGAGGAAGAGGAGGAGGAATGGAGGAGATAGGAGGGAAGAGGAGGAGGAGGAGAGAAGGAGGAGGAGGAAAAGGAGCATAATCTTACCTTTAAATATTATATTGCGCTGTTGTGAGTTTGAGGTCCGGGGATGAATTCATCTAGGTACTATGACGTTTATCTTGCTATGTTTTCTGTTTCTTCTTCCAACCGTGCTCTCATCTTTTCTCCTTCTTCTTCGTTCTCCTCCTCTCCTATAGCTCCTTTCTCCTCTCCCTCCTCCTTCTCCTCCTCCCCTCCTCCAATTTCTTCATTTCCTCCTGTTTCATGCTGTCTTATACTTCTTTCTTCTCCTTCTTTCCTTCTTTTTTCTTCCCATTCTTCTTCTTCCTGCTTCTTTTTATGCTTCTTTCTTCTCCTTTCTTTTCCTGTATCTTCTTCTTCTCCATCTTCTCCTTTTTATTCTTTTCCTTCCACTCTTTTCTGCATCTCCTTCTTCATTTCCTTCTTCCTTTCTTGTATCCTCTTCTTCTCTTCTCCCTCCTCTAATTCTTCTTCTCCTTCTTCATCCCCTTCTTCTACTTCGTCTCCACCACCTTTGCCTCTTCTTCTAACTGTCCACTTTCATCTTCTTCTTTTTCTATTTTTCTTCTTCATCCTCATTCTTTCTTTTCTTCTCTCTTTTCTTTTTCTCGTCTTCCTCAATTCTCGTTCTTCTTTTTTGTTCTTCTTCAGAGAAGGAGGAAAAAGAACAGGGAGAAAATGGTGAGAAGGAGGCTGAAGAAGAAGAAGAAGATGAAGAAGAAGAAGACGACGACGGAGAAGAAGAAGGAGAAGAAGAAGAAGAAGGAAGGAACAAGGTGAGGAGGTGATTAAGTTGTAGGTGAATAGGTGTGCTTCAGAAAATGGACATGTGAACTGAAAAGCTGATGCTGGAGAATGATGATTATAATAGAAGGTGATGGTTATAATTATAGGTCAGGATCTGTAAAAATGATTGGAAGAAAGGCATATGGTGATAAACAAGGGAGAAAGGAACAAAGGAAGTAGAAGAAATAGAAGTCGTGATTCCTGTCAGTTTGTGTTTGAAGAAATGCAGGTGTGTTGTAGGCTACTTCGAAAGTGTTCCATGGAGTGAAGGGAACTGTGCTACTCAGACAGAGAGGAAGAAGAAGGAGAAGAAGAAGAAGAAGAAGAAGAAGAAGAAGAAGAAGAGGGAGAAGCAAGAAGAAGAAGAAGGGAAGAAGAAGAAGGAGGAGAAGAAGACGAAGAAGACGAAGAAGAAGAAGAAGAAGAAGAAGAAGGGAGAAAAGAAAAAGGAGGAGATGAAGACGAAGAAGATGAAGAAGAAGAAGAAGAAGAAGAAGAAGAGGAGGAAGAAGAAGAAGAAGAAGAAGCAGAAGCAGAAGGAGAAGAAGCAGAAGCAGGAGAAGAAGAAGAAGAAGAAGCAGAAGAAAAGAAAAGAAGAAGAGGAAGAATGAGGGTGAGAAGGAGAAATTGAAGTGAACAGGAGAGCAAACCTAGTCCATTAGATCGAGGCCCACCTTGAGACTAACAAGACGTTTCATTACTTGAGTCTCTGCTCCCAGTTTTCGTTAATTTTTAAATTGTCACACTGTTTTTCTCCTCCTTTTCTCATCATCTCCTCATCTCCTTCTCATCATTCTTCTGCTCTCACACCTGGTCATTCCTCCTCAGTGTGATATTCCTTCTCACTTTCCAATGTTCTTCTTCTTCTTTTCGTCTCCTCCTCCTTCTTTTCCACCTTGTTCTTCTCAGGCTTCTTCTTCGTGTTTATCTTCTTCAACTGCTTCTTCTTCTTCTTCTTCTTCTTCTTCTTCTTCTTCTTCTTCTTCTTCTTCTTCTTCTTCTTCTTCTTCTCTTGTTCTTGTTCTTCCTCTTCTTATTCTTCTTCTCCTTCTAAAAATGTGACTCTCATTTTCATCTCCTCTCTTCCATCTCCTCCTCTTTTTTCTTCTTCTTTTTCTCCTCCTTTCTCTTCTCTTCCTTTTTCTCCTCCTTCTTATCCATCTCTTCACCCTCTCTCTCTTTCTTCTCCATCATCATCACATCTCTTTCAACAACTAAACCTCTCCTTATCCTGTGGCGCCTATTCTCATATTATTCTGTGTGTATTTATAAATGCAAGTACTGTACTCTTAATATCCTTTCATACCCATTCTATTAGATTATTTCTGGGTCACCCTGTATAAACATTGAAGACGACCTTTTGTTTGTCGAACGACATTCCCAAACAATAGTACGGAACTAAGACTTAATCCAAGCATTGTTCTAGTCTGTGGTCAAACAGTGGTGGTAGGTACCAACTTTGAAAATTTATCACGTGTATTATTGTTCCGTTAGGTTGGTAGGGATAGGTCTATAATACGTGGAATAATCATCTCTTGTTTGAGATATATCAAGCTTAAAATGAATTCAGTTCTTGCTTCCTTAGGCTAATCCTTTAATATTTTGAAAATATGATAATTATAATTGCATGGTTTGTTTAGGTTTAAATGATAATGAAGAAGTAGGAGGAGGAGAAGCAGAACAGAAAGGGAACGGAGGAGGTAAAGGAAAAGCAGAGAGAGAAGAAGAGGAGGAGAAGGAGAAGAAAAAGGAGAATAAAAGGGTGAAGAACAAGAAGTAGAAAAAGGAGAAGAAGGAAGAAAAGCAGGAGGAGAAGAAGAAGAAGAATGAGAGAAAGAAGGAGAAGAGGAAGAAGAAGAAGAAGAAGAAGAAGGAGGAGGAGAATAAGAAGAAAAAGAAAAGATGAAGAGGAGGAAGAAGAAGAAGAATAAGAAGGAATAAGAAGAAGAAGAGATGAGAAGGGGAATAAGAAGAAGAAGAAGAAGAATAAGGAGGGAAATAAGAAGAAGGAGAATAAGAAGAGGAATGAGGAGAAGACTAAGAAGAAGAAGAAGAAGGAAAAGATGAAGAAAAGGGGATGAGGGTGATAAAGAAAAAAGTCAAATTTTTAAAAGATTAAAAGAAGAAGAGGAAGAAGAAGAAGAGGAGGAGATGAAGATAAAAGTCAAATTTTCCAGAAGAAACAGAAGAAGAAGGAGAAGGATAAGAAGAAGAAGATGAAGAAGAAGAAGAAGGAGAAGGATGAGAAGAAGAATAAGATTGATAAGAAGAATAAGAACAATAATGATAATAAAAATAGAATAATAAGAAGGAGAAAAAGATAAGGAGGAGTAAAAGGAGTAAAAGGAGAAAAGGAGGAGAAGGAGGAGGGAGAAGAAGAGGAAGGAAGAAGAAGAAGAAGAAGAAGAAGAAGAAGAAGAAGAAAAAGGAGGAGGTGATGGTGAAAAGGAGATGAGGTGATGAAGATGAAAGTCATATTCTTCAGGAGAAAAAGAAGAAGAGAAAGGAATTGAGAAAGACAGGAGTAAAGTATCGAGAGAAACCCAAAACTTTCATGCATTTCTAAAGACTACTCTTGAAAAGGCCTAATAAAAAGTTGAAATTCTATTATTTGTTAGGCTTTTAACAGTTAGTAATGGCATTGGAATAAAAAGCGGAACAAAGTTTTCCAATGGAAATTGCAAAGAGAAGACAAGAAAGAGAGAGAGAGAGGTGAGAAAGAGAGAAAGAAAGAGCTGGGGGAGATTATAAGAGAGAGAGAATATAAGTAGGAAAAAAATAAACAAAACCATAACCGAATTAGCGGAAATGCAAATTACGTTTTACTGTTCGACAGGAAGTTCTTGGCGTGTTTTCAATAAAGTTCTGGTTGAAAGGAGAGCAATGATAAAAGAAAGAGGAGAAGGATGGAGAGAAGGAGGCGGAGGAGCACAATTCGGAGGAGGAATGCAACGCGAAGGAGGAGTAGGAGGAGGAAAAGTAGGAGGAGGAGGAGGAGGAGGAGGAGGAGGAGGAGGAGGGAGGAGGAGGGAGGAGGAGGAGGAAGAATTCATGTAGCAGACAGTTTCAAGCAGAGCAGAAACTTAAGTCTTACGCTACTCTTAGGCTAGGCGTACACCAGTTAGTCAAGACAAGAAGGGACGAGATTAGTCACCTTCTGTCAGAGTAACTCACATAGTTGCTTATGAAGCAGCACACACCGATGCAATGACTAATCGGTGTGTGCTGCTTCATAAGCAACTATGTGAAGTATTGTGACTAAACGTGACTTATCTCGTCTTGTCTTTTTTAGACTAACCGGTGTATCTTGTTAGTCAAGACAAGACAAGACGAGATTAGTCACGTTTATTCACAGTACTTCACATAGTTGCTTATGAAGCAGCACACACCAATGCAATGACTAATCGGTATGTTTTGCTTCATAAGCAACTATGTGGAGTACTGTGACTAAACGTGACCAATCTCGTCTTGTATTGTGTTGACTAACCGGTGTACGCCTAGCCTTATAAAATCAAAGGATTCTCCAACACTTGGAGAAAAGGAAGATTACCGCTGCAGTATGGTAAAACTCTACAATAGAAAGAAAAGGAAATGTTGGAAAGGAGTTATAGCATTGAAGACATCGTTTTTTAAACCCTCAGTTTGGCCAGGGTTTAATATACGGCAGCACTTTGCGACCTACTAAACCAGGGTTCGAATTTGTTGGGTTTCTAAATCACGAACCCGAAGTGCAACTAGTGGAAATGGTATTTGAGAAGGAATAGAAGCAGAGGAGGAGGAGGAGGAGGAGTGGGTGGTAGAGGGAGGAGAAGGAGGAGAAGGTGGAGAAGGAGGAGAAGGAGGAGGAAGGAGCAGACGGTGGAGGAGAAGGAGACACAGGAGGAGGAGGAACATGAGGAGTAGGAGAAGAAGAAGAAGAAGAAGAAGAATAATAAGAAGAAAAGCAGAAAAGAAGAAGTAGAATAGGGGTGATGAACAAGAAGAAGGAGAAGAAGAGGAAGGGAAGAAGAAGGGGAAGAAGAAGGGAAGAAGAAGGGGAAGAAGAATAAGAGGAAGAAGAAGAAGAAGAAGAAGAAGAAAAGAAGAAGAAGGAGAAGATTAAGATGAAGTAGAATAGGGATGATAAAAGAAGGAGGAGAAGAGAAAGAAGAGAAAAACCAAGAAAGCTGTAGGAAAAAGATGAGAAGAAGAAGGGGAAGGAGAATAAGGGAAAGGAATTAAACTTCCTTCAATTCAACTTTCAACTACGTTTGTAAAAACGTTACTCAAGGAGAAGTCGAGTGTTAGGAGTAGGACGAAGAAGTGATTGGAGGAAGGTGTAGAAGAAGAATGGAACACCAATAAAATCCAAGTAACCCTTTTTTGTAAAGTATGGCATTGCTCGATGGTCAGGAAGAAAGTTGAATTTAACAATTCCAAGATTCGGAAAGAGATTTAGGCTTCCATGTAAAAAGGAGGAGGAGGAGAGGAGGAGGAGAGGAGGAGGAGGAGGAGGGAGAAGAAGGAGTTGAGGGAGGAGGAGGAAAAGGGAGGAGGAGGAGGAGGAGGAGGAGGAGGAGGAGGAGGAGGAGGAGGAGAAGCTGGAGGTAGAGGTGCAGAAAGAAATAATATGTTACAGTAGCGTGAAACATGAGAAAAAAGAGATTTGTTCATATTAACCACTTGATCCGTTTTATATGACTAGCTAGCAGGCTAGCCAGGGGGCTCCGTCCCCTGGACCCCTGGCAGAAACCGAAAGAGTGAGCGCTTTGCGCTCACCAGGGGGTTACGGGTCCGTAGAGATAGTGAGCGCTTCTCGTCAACCATGGGAAAGCGCATTGAAAACGCAAGAAAAACTGCAAAAACGCCGATTTCTGGCGTAATTTTGGGAGAAACAGATTGTTTTCATACCTGAAACAAATCCAAGTACCAAATTCCAACATCTTCTGCTGATTAGTTATCGTAAATGCTGAGATAACGCCCAAAATCGCTAAAAAAAACGCAAATATCGGGCGTTTGAAGGTCCAACTGAACATGCATGCGAAATTTGAACGCATTTGGTTTGGTAGATGAATGGATGAATGAGTGCCATTTCGCTTTTAAATACTTCATGATACATATAATACAGAAGGAGATGGAATATTGCAACTATTCAATTGCTTCTAAAATCATAATAATTTTTTGAACAAAAATCCAAATTATTAATGCTATAATATAATTATCTACATTATATGCATATTTATATTATATTAATTAGCATTATTAATTAGGAATTTTGTTCAAAAAATTATTACTCATATAATACGTATGAATTATTGTCATGGCAAAACAGAAACCATTATTGTGGATATAACGACTTAAATACAAAATTATGATTATGGACGAAATTATTATTTCATGGATAGTACAGAGCTTTAATGAGGAATTACTTATGAAGCGACAATATATATTTTTTTCTATCTTATGCCATTTAGGAGACTATTGGTGAGGGTCCCATCGCCTTATTATGTATTGTTGTCACCCATCCAAGAGCAGTCTTGGATGTTTGTTACTCAACCATAACATGAATAATACAGGAAAATTAAAAAAAGAAACAGGACAGAAAATATAAAAGAGGAACGTAAGAGATCCGGCCCAGAGGACTCAAAAAAAAAGAAGAAGATACAAGTTTAAGGAGGTGAAGAGTGAAGGCAAGGTGAAAGGAGGTGAAGAAAAAGCGAAAAGAGGGAGGAGGATGGGATAAAAGGCAGATTGAGATTCCAAACTGGGGACCATCGTACCTCTCGAATAGTGATGTTAGTGGGAAACATAGGTCTGGCTATAATAGATTTCCAAGAATAGCCCATTCAGTAAGCTGGATTGAAATCCTCACAGAGGAGAAAAAGAGAAGATTCTGGCGTGAAAAGAGAGCGAGAGGGAGAAGATTCCTGAAGGACTTGTTAGCAAACATGAGAAGAAGGAAAAAGGATGAGGAAGGAGGAGGAGGAGGAGGAGGAGGAGGAGGAGGAGGAGGAGGAGGGAGGAGGAAGGAGGAGGAGGAGGAAAGGAGGAGGAAGGAGGAGGAAGATCGAGAGGAGGACAGGAAGAGGAGGAGGAGGAGGAGGAGAATGGAGGGAGGAGGAGGAGGATGAATGAGGAGTGGAGAAGGATGAGAGAAGGAAGGAATAGAAACAGGAACAAGACAGAAAGGAAAAGACAGGAAGAAGAATGTGGAATTAGAAAATGGAAATGAGAAAAGAACAAGGAGGAGAGAAAGAAGAGAATAGAAATAGAAAGAGACAGAATAAATGGAAAGAAAGAATGGAAACCGATATGAGTAGAAGGAGACAATGACGATGATGAAGAAGAAGAAGAATGGGAAGGTGGAGGAGGAGAAGCAAGAGGAGGAGGTAGGATGAGGCAGAGGCAGGAGGAGAAGGAGAGAGAAAGGTAAATAAGGAAAAAAGAAGAAAAAGGTTAGGAAGAAGGAGGATAAGGAGAAGAAGCAGAAGAAGGAGAATGACGAGAAGAAGGAGAAGTAGGAGAAGAAGGAGAATAAGGAAAAGAAGGGGAAGAAGGAAGAGAAATGGGAGGAGAAGGAGAAAAATAAGAAGAGGAACAAGAATTACGAGGAGGAGGAGGAGGTGGATGAGGATAAGAGGAGGAGGAGGATTAGGAGTAGCAGGAGAAGGAGGAGAAGGATGGCCAGAAGTGAAGGAGAGAAGTGAAAACATGAGAGGAGGAGAATATGTAGAAGGAAGAAAGAAAGAGAAATAGAGTGCGAAGAAGAATCACAACTTTCCACACCATACTATTTCTTAAGAGCTACTCTTCAGAAGATGAAAGATAAAGAAGAAAAATAAAATGAGAGTAAGAAGAAGAAGAAAAGAAGAAGGAAGAAGAAGAAGAAGCAATAGAAAGAATAGTAGGAATGCATTGAACAAGATCTAGGAGACCCTTATGCCCCAAAGTAGTATATCTCCGTTGAAGACATCCCAAATGGTCTAATACTCCAAATTGAAAATAAGAAAGATTCGGTTAATGGGTAGTATTTTACAAATTGATAGAACAGAGTGGACAACTGTTAGGATTAAATTGTCATTCTGAATTACTATTATAATGAAATAGTAGGAATTTATTATGTTCCGGAAATATTCTTGTTGAATAATAGCTAATAGTTAAAGCATAGAGAAAGCATGCTGACAAATGGAGATTTGAAATCCAGACGATATAGCTGATCTTAACCTTGTCAGAGAAAACATGTGTTTCGGACAGGCAATATCACAATCACTTAACCTACAAACGCTGAATCTCGCAGATTAGCAAAAGGTCTTTAAAAAGGATTATTTTGAAAAGGGTCTTTAACTGTAAGGTCTTTCAAAGACTTGAAAAGTCTGAAGACTTTTTAAGCTCTTTGATTATTGTATGCCAAATCACTGTTTAAATCTATAACCGAAACAGCTGATTTCTGACCAGGTCTGAGAGGATCCTGCTATACTCCCGATAGACGAAGCGGCAAAAGCAGCAAGGGCGAAACGATCCCAATCCTTTGCTGGAAGTAGAGTGATTCATCACACATGTTGAATGATAGGAAGGCGACAAGAATGGTAGCGAAATATCTCTGGTGAATCGAGTGTGTTGCTTACTTGGCATTTCAGCCAGTGAAGTAATGAGACAAATCGTCCCATCAAATGATTAAGTCCACTCCTCCCACTCTCTTCATGGTCATAGATTAACTCTCGATAATATTATAGTTTCAAACTGTCAGGAGGAAAAACTTTTATTCAATAGAGCAACACTCATAGGATTACACGATTTTTGTTAAAATCATAATCTTAAGTAGAAAATGTATAAAATGAAATTATTTATTTATTTTAAATGAATGTAGGCTACTTGTTTTATGATAAATATAGTACCAGGCTCTGCTCAAGGGTACCAGAAAGCACAGGAATGGAAATTACAAAGAGAGAAATAAATGAAATTAAACAATTTTCAAAGTACATCCATCAGTTTGCACTGAATCATCATTGCACTATAAAAAAATTAATCTTAGCTTTCAAAATATTATGAATAATCGAGTTTGAATGCATTTCATTTGAAAAATCGCACTTGTGGTAAATTAATAAAAATAATAACATGGGTTGATAACTATTCTTAGCTCAGCTGTTTTGACGAACTCTTGACGATTTTTCACGAATAAATAAAAACAGATCACATGGCTAACTTCATGCCTCAAATTTAAAAATAACAATAATATATGGAATATTTTCAAAATTTTCAATTCCTTTTAATTTTCTATAGATAAATTAAAATCAAAATATTATTTGAAAAATCGCACTTGTGGTAAAATTCTGCTTCCTGAAATAAGAAACATATGGGTTGATAACTATTTTTACCTCAGCTGTTTGATGAACTCGACGATTTTCTCAAATATAATTATAAAACAAATGACATATGGCTAGCTTCATGCCTCAAATGTAAAAATATCAATACAATATAGACCATTTTCAATATATTTTGAATTTCTTTTAATTTTCTATAGATAATTTAAAACAGAAATGAAAAGGGTAAATAGGAGCAGCTTATGTGTTTCGAAATTTTCTCAATTCTATTAATGGAACCGCTGGTTTTACCAAAAGGTTAAGTGTAGTTGTGCATTTCACGAGTGATCATGTGATTGAAATCTGCAATGTCTCAGCAGCTGAAATAATCTTGTCTCACTCCCACAATCACCGCTCCTATCTTTCTCATCATTTACAGCCGACGGAAATTTGTTTCTTCTGTCAGCTGATTCCTAAGGATCAGTTTTCCTTTTTAAGGTCCATTTGGAGTTATCCTAGGGATGAGACCCAGCGCAAACTAATTTTGTATCACAAACCACCTATATTCAAATTTCATCAAAATCGTTAGGAGGCCGCTCGAGATCCGTTGGACATACATATAAATACGCCCACATACACTTAAATACAACACATAATACATAAATAAACACATACAAGCAAAATATAAAACATACAGAAATTGCTCTGCTTAATATAATAGGATATATCTGACAGATTGAACACGAGCATCAACGCCAGAGTTACCTTACATCCTGCTATCACTTAAGGATCTGTCTAAATCGAAGAATGAACACGACACGTTTCTCAAACTCCGCCCTTCCATGTTGATTCACGGCACAATCCCATTACTTTGAACTAATCTGAATCTCACACCTATCACATACAAACACCCTCCTGAAATAGTATAGAATTTTGTATTGATCTAATACAACTTGAGCCCAACGTTCCAACTCATGGCTGCCATTTCACCTTTGATGATTTTTTACGAAATGCATTGATCTGCACCCATATGAAGTATTTATGTTATACGACTCAATCCTTTTAAAAATGAAATAAAATGTTCGATGTAATTTTCATGTAATGAGGCCATATTTCGAATTTTTGATGGCAATTTACGTGAAATCGTTCACATTATGAAAATTTACTAAGAGACAAAAGCTAGCAGTGTTGCCAAATCTCCCCAGATCGACACAACATTTCTGTTCTTGAGATAAAAAGTTTTTATGAAAAAAATATAATGGCAGCTATGGCGATTAACCGATGAGCTTGACACCAAATGACATTGTAAACTCCCCATCATCCAGGAACAACACCCCAAAATGTCTGACACTCACTTGAAAACTACACCGTCTTCTCACATGCTCTAATGGACTGTTGCCGGTAGACAGAATGCACCAAAATACCAGATTGGCGACGCTGAAAATTGTGATTTTATTGATTGATTAACATGGTTGAAAATTATTTAGTGATTTTATATTTGATTAAATACTTCGTAAATCACTACAATTTTCAACCGTCGTAATCTAGTATTTAAGGAATTATATTTGTTATTCATATGAATAAAGTGAATAATCTGATCTAACTCCATTAACATCATGGTCTCCACTGCTCACGCCGAACGCACAAGTGTCGAGAGTATACAGGAAGAAGAAGAAGAATCAGGTAGCCACAGAATAAAGAAGAATAGTGCACACAGGCTGAAAGAAGCATGAAGAAGAAGAGGGCCGAGATTGCAGTGATCCAGATCCACATGTGATGGACATCACCCATAGTAACCACAGGCGAAAGTGCTGAAAGTGCTGAAGGCAAGAGTGCAAATTATCTTATGAACATGAGAGAGTCAATATAGCAGCGGTCAAAGAGGGTGTCAAGCACCATTATACCCCTGCACACGAGGCCTAACTGCCCTGTGAGCCCCCTCCACCCATCCTCTCCTTTCTTCCATTCCTTCCTTCTTCTCAGCATTCATTTTCTTTTTGTTCTTTTTAACAGTGAATCTCATCCCTCACCACAACCAGAGCAACCTTGTTTAAACACTTATCATTTCACACACCTTGAAAAACAATGAACAAGAAATGAAAACACATCGTCCCCACCTCCTCCTCTTCTTCCTTCTGTCCTCTTCTCCTTCTTCTTCTTTCTTCTTCTTCTTTCTCTTTCCTTCTTCTCCCTCTCCTTCTTCTTCTCCTTCTTGTTCCTCTTCTTTCTTTTTTCTTTTATTCTTCTTCTCCCATCTCTCCTTCTTCCCATTCTTCCCTTCTTTTCCTGTCTCCTCCCATCTCCTTCCACGTCCCTCTTCTACCTCCTTCTCCCTTCTTCTTCTCTCTTCCTTCTTCTTATTCTTCTTCTTCTCTTCTTCTTGTCCTTCATCTTCTTTTCTCCTTATTCTCTCCCTTCACCCTTCCACGATCTTCTTTCCTTCTCGGTCCCACTCTTTCTTCTTCTTCTAATCTCCTTCCTCTTTCTCTTTCTTCTGTTCTTCTCTTACTCCTTCACTTTTCCTCTTCACGTCTCCTTCTCTGTCCTCCTGCCTCAGGCTTTTCTCCTTCTTCTTTTCCTCCTCTCCTTCTCCTTCCCTCTTCTTCTTCTTCTGCATCTTTCTAACACTTCTTCTTCTTCTTCTCTCCTTTTCTTATTCTCGTTCTTCTTCCTCCTTCTCCTCACTATTACAGCACTATTTCTTTGCATAACAATGTTACCGGAATTTATTCACATCACATAATAATACTGATCAACTCCAAATCGACTGAAAATCAATCCAAGCATTCCACTAACCTGGTCGAGAGTGCTCATCTCTTGTTCAAACCCAGCTTCATCTTTATCAAACAGCTGGTTTTCCTCGAAGTCACCCACCTGTATCTGAATTCTAGATTCACCTGAGCCTTGAAACACAGACCAGTGTATTATTATCGTTAACTCGCTACCTGGGAAAGCGACAGAGTATCCTCTATCACATAACAATACGCATAATTATTATGAACTGTGTCACCTTTGACTTTGATCTATCCAACGCCTTCGACAAAGATGCGTTTGTGCGCTTCACTGCACTAATTGGGAATATTGCACTTGAAGGTTCTGTCTTTGCTCCATCGGTGTTGCTCATTCATCTATGTTTGGAACAAACATACAAACTCTTGGGGCTAAGACTGTATGTATATTGTATAAGGGACAATGTATATTATATACAGGGTGAGTTCTGACACAGGGCCACAAACTTCGTGAGGCGTGTTTTCTGACATTGAAATTCAGAAAAACCTGGTACCCAATGAAACATGGGTCCTAAAGCCTTCACACCACTCCTAGTCATTTTTATTTTTCATTTTGTTTTTCAATTCTTCCAGAGATGGTTTGACGCAATTTTTTGTTGAAATTCTGGCATGATCTGGGCCAAGATGAAGGTCTGCTTTAATGAGAAAAATGGGGCAAACCCTCATCTGACGGCAGAAAATATTTCTAAGTAAGCGGGCGATTGAAAATTTGAAAATGAGGAATAACTTTGAAAATTCTGTGTTTGAATAAAAGAGCTAGTCATGCGGTTTGTTTGTTTCAAAACAGGAAATCGAGAACTTTAAAACTGTTATAATTCTTTTATGAACTTGATAACCTAACTAACTAATATTATAAGAATTGAGTGAAATCTACGTCCAAAATATTCGCGTAAGATTTCCGACTACAAAAGATGTGGGCGGAAAAATCATCACAATATGGAATGTTTGAAAGTTGGAACATAATAAATTAATTGTGAATACTCTTTTACATTAGAGTTTGCACACTATTCTCCATCGCCTTAACAGCCTGCAAAAACTCGATTTTTCTTCTTCTTCTTCTTCTTCTTCTTCTTCTTCTCTCTTTATCTTCTTCTTCTTCTTCTCTCTCTCTTCTTCTTCTTCTTCTTCTTCTTCTCTCTTCTTCTTCTCCCCCACTCACTCCTTCTCTCTTCTTCTTCTTCTTCTCATACTTCTTGTAATTCTTCCCACGAAAGCTCCTTCCGTTTCAGCAAGGAAGTCTCCCATCCCATTTTATCCTCTGCATCCCCCACTTTATCACATCCTTCCTTCCTCCCACCATTTTTGTGCTTTTCTACTCTCCTCTGTCATCGTCTTCCACTTCTTCTTCTGCTTCTCCCATTCCACTCTTACCTTACTTCCCTCTCTTCCTCCTCCTGGTCAATCTTGGCACAATTCATTCCCATTTTTCTCTTCTTCTTCTTCTTCTTATTCTTTACATCATGTTTACTCCTCCTCCACTCCTTCTTCTTCTTCCTCCTTCCTTCCTCCAATCTTCTTCCATCTCTTCTCTTCCCTTCCTTTCTTCTTCTTCTTCTCCCTTCTCCTACTTCTTCTCCCATTTCCTTCTTCACCACCCTCCCACTCCAATTTCCACGTTACGGATTCTTTCTGTTCTTCAAACCCGTCTCTCCTGGTTTCCAGCACTTTTCAATGCAAAAACACATCCGGACGAAGGTACAGAACAAGAGAAGAGCCAGAAAGGACAGGGAGACAGGAGACAGGAAGGAGGAGAGGAAGGTGCATGAGAAGGAGGAAGAAGAGAGAAGAGGAAGAAGAAGAAGGAACGTGAAGATGAGAGAAATCCGACAGATGTGGAACTTTTTGATGTCTGACAGATTCTTCATCGGCTTCCCAATTGTTCTGAACTCCGTGAGGCCACTGACTTCTTTGTTCCGGTGGTCAACTAACTCTTCTTACTTCAATCTTTCTCCCTCTTCAACGCCTGTCTATTTCTTCTTTATCCTCTTCTTCAACTCTTTCTCTTCTTCTTCTTCAATTCTAATGCTTCCTTAAGCCTTCTTCTTCCTCCTTCTCCTTCTTCTCTTCTTCTCCTGCTATTCTTCCATATTCTTCTTCCTCCTCCTTCTATCTTAGCTTCTTCCATGAGATCTTCTTCTACTCCTCCTCCTCTCTCTTTCTCTTTTAATTCTCCTCCCCTTTCTTCTCTCCTCCTCCTCCTTCCTCTCTTCTTCTCTTCTTCTTCTCTTCTTTTCCCCTTCTTCTTCTTCTCCTCCTCTTCTTCTTCTTCTTCTTTTTCATCTTCTCTTCTTCTCCTTCTTCTTCTTCTTCTTCTCTTCTCCTTCTTTTTCTTCTGCTCCTCCCCTTCTTCTTCTTCTTCTTCTTCTTCTTCTCCTTCTTCTTCTTCTTCTTCTTCTTCTTCTTCTTCTTCTTCTTCTCCTTCCCATGTCTCCACTCATCTATCCATCATCCATTCAATTTTTCCTTATCGATTCCAATTCTATCAGGCTAAGCTCTGATATAAGTTGCGAACTTTTGTTTTGTTCTAAGCTCAGAACAGCTTGGGAGTATGAAAAAGCAACAAGCAGGAAAAGAAAGATGGCACACCTGATTTTTTTTAAAAAGGCGGATGAATGTCTCTAAAAACAGAAGTGAGGGAAGCGGTGTCCCAGTTGAAGAGGCGAGTCTAATCGGTGAGATTAGATAAGAGACGGCGCCTACCACTCCTGTTGTAACGGTGACCGGCTTCTCTAAATACAATTAGCTTCAAAATTGCTTCCTGTTGGTTCGGAACCCACCTAAAGCTGTAAGTCCATTCATCTCTCATCATCATCCTTCCTATTACCCACGCACAAGCTAAGAGCTTTTGTAGGCATTATCCCTAACAGAAAAAATTACGTTTCATTAGTAAACCACGGTAAAAAAATAATCCATTACCTCAAACACTGCTTTATCATGAAAAAATTTTATTCGCTGTGAGCATCTACGGTGTTGCGCTCTAGCGGATAATCGTATGAATCATTCCGAGAAGATTAACATGGGAATGGATAGGCTTATGTACGTAAAAATTAGTTTATAATTGAAATCGAATTCACTGTCGCTATTTTTCCTCCTTTTTCCTATTTTTCGATTGTGGAATTTTTTTTAAAATGATAAAATGAACATGTTCTTAATCATTATCATAATCATCAATTCAAGTTTTAAAATCAACTTTGAAGGTTATGTTTCAAGCTGGCTGAGCAGACGAAGTAGTTTATCCACAGCTGAGTTCATTATTTATTGTAAATGGTTACCGATAAATAAATCTTTTTCATTTGTCAACAATCAGTTAGCTGAGTTCACTGGATTATTTTTGAAATGGATCATGGGCGCGAGACTTCAAATCAATCATATGCTTAACTGGATTTTCACTCGATTAATTCAAAACTGAGATCCGCTTTTTTTGTTGAATCACTTTACGTTTGGCAATACGGAAGGACTAGACGCCGCAACTACTATTGTTAACGGTATTGCTCTACTTAGGAATACGCCAATACTTGAAATGCATTGTAAATGCTTATTCCCTATCCTCTCTCATGTTAAACTACCTGGTTTCGTCCACTGAAATTCCGCGTGAGCGCAGGTGTCGATTTTATTATCCCCATGTGCACACAGCGAATATGAGACTTCTGAGATATCGATTTTTTAGAATGAAAAATGACGAATATAACATTTTCCTCTTGAACGATTTTGAAATAATCACAATAATAATGACGTTTTATCAGTATATCATGGAAACATATTTCTATTTTGCCTAAGGGTCTATTCTATGATCATTTTTCATCCCCTTCCACATTCTGTCTGATCGTATACTTTTACAAAAATCGCCTTTGGCACTACTCCATAACTGATATCAATCTTTTCCCCTCTTGAATTGTTCTAGTTCTTCTTCTCTTCTCTTCTCTTCTTCTTCTTCTTCTTCTTCTTCTTCTTCTTCTTCTTCTTCTCCTTCTTCTTCCTTCTTCTTCTTCTTCTTCTTCTTCTTTCTTCCTTCCTTTCTCCTTCTTCTCCTTCTTCTTCTTCTTCTACTTCTTCTTCTTCTTCTTCTCTCTTCTTTCTTCTTCCTCTTCTTCTTTCTCTTCTTCTTCTTCATCATCTTCTTCTCTTCCTCTCTCTTCTTCCTCTCTTCTTCTTCTTCTCTCCTCTCTTCTTCTCTTCTTCTCCTTCTTCCCACTTCTTCTCTTTCTTCTTCTTCTTCAATTTCTTCTTCTCTTCCCCTTCTTCTTCTTCTTCTCTTCTTCTTCTTCTTCTTCTTCCTGTTCTTCTCCCTCATCTTTTTTCTCTTCCCATTCTTCTTTTTCTTTTTCTACTTTTTTTACCTCTTCCTCTTCTACTTCACCTTCTCCTTCTTCTCCTTTTTCTCCCTCCTCTAGTTCTTCTCTCCCTCTCTACATTCTTATTCTTTTGTTTCTTTCTCGTCATTCCCTTTCACTTCTCTTTCACTCCAACTACTTCTCTCACATCTCCTTTCTCCGCCATACTCTCTTTCTTCTTTCTTCTCTTCTATCACCTCCTTTTACTCTGTTTCTTCCTCCTCTCTTTCTCTCTGTTTCTTTCTCCTACATTCCTTTTACATCTCTTTCTTCCACTTTTTTCATCTAATCTCTTTTTCTCTATTCATATTTTCTTCCTCACTTTTCTCATTGTTTTTCATCTCCTCCTCCCTTAATTCTTCTTCTTCTTCTGCTTATTCTTCCATCGCTATTCAACAAACCTAGAGATTGTCTCCTCCTTCTCTTTCTTCTTTTTCATCTCATCATTCTCTCTTCTCCTCATCCTCCTCGTCCTCTCCTCTTCCTTTCTTCCTCCCTCCTCCTCCTCCTTCTTCTTTCTCCTCCTCCTTCTTCTCCTCTCCTCCTCTCCTCCTTCTCCTCCTCCTCCCTTCCCCTATCATTCCAATCCCCCTAAGCTATATTATCAAGAGCATATTTTCCACCCTTCAACACTGTTGCCTGTATCAGTCTCTAGGCGATATTTATTCTCTATCTCATCATCTTTTCCCTCTGTCTTCTTCTTCTTTTCTTCTTCTTCTTCTTCCTCTTCTTCTTCTTCATCATCTCCACGTTTTTCCTCTTTTTTCCTGTGGCAGCATTTCATAAGTTGTATCATTTTCCTGTTCAATGATGCTTCTAACAGCCTATAAAACCGATTTGAAACCACTGAGTGGTAGAAAAAATATGGAATATGGGACCTCTCTCTTTCATCTTCTTATGTCCCTCTCTCTTTCTTCTTCTCTCTCTTTCCCAATGTTCTCTCTGTTCTGTTCCTTTTACATCTGTTCCTTGTTTCTGTTAAGCTTTAATAAATAAAGAAGATAGCATTGGACATCCTTTTCCAAAATTGGGAATATGTATGAACTGTTGATAAAATCAATCATCGCACTGATTTAAAATCAGGTATTATCATTTTAAAACATATAAAGAGTTTTTTTTGATTCTACTATTATTATTATATGATTTATTCATTCAATTTGACCACTATCTTGATAAAGTAAATAATCAAATCAAATGTAATCTATCTTTTTTTTTATCTTCAATAAAAGAAATGGGAAAATGAAGGAATGAAGATAAAAACTGTACCTTAAATAGAAGAAGCGGATGAAAAGAGAAATCGTTTACCTGATGGAAGTAGTGTGTGGAGAAGAACAAGACACTGGAACAAGAAGAAGAAGAGAAGAAGAACAAGAAGGAAAATAGAAGGAGGAAGAGGAGAAGAGAGAAGAATGGAAAAAGGAGGAGAAGATAGGAGAAGAAGAAGAATACAGGAGGAGAAGAAGAAGAAGAAGAAGGAGAAAAAGAGGAAGAAGATAGGAGGAAGAAGGAGAAAAGAATAAGGTGCGGAGAAATTAATAGAATGAGAGAGGAAGAGGAGAGAATTGGATAGAAAAAGAAGAAACAAAAATAGGAATAGACAAGAAGATCTATTAGAAGGAGAAGAAAGAAGGAGAAGAGGAGAGAAGGAAGGAGAGGAGAGGAGAAGGAGAGAGAAGAAGAAGAAGAAGAAGATGAAGAAGAAGAAGAAGAAGAAGAGGAAGAAGAAGAAAGAAGAAGAAGAAGAAAGAAGAAGAAGGAAGAGAAGAAGAGACGGAGAAAGAAGAAGAAGAGAAGAAGAGGGTGAAGAAGAGGAGGAGGGACAGAGAGGAGATGGAAGGTGGAGAAAGACAGGAAGAAGAGGAGAGGGAGAGAAGTGGAGAAGAGGAGAGGAAGAAGAGAAGAAAAGGAGAAGAGAGAAGAAGAAGGAAGGAAGAAGAAGAAGAGCAGAGTAGTGGAGAAGAAAGAAGAAGAAGAGGAAAAGAAGAAGACATGAAGAAGAAGAATAAGAAGAAGGAAAAGAAAAGTAGAAGGGAAAGGTGGAGAAAAGAGATGAGAAGAAGGAGACAGGAAAGTAGAAGGAAGGGAAAAGAAGAAGAAGAAAAGAGAAGAGAAGAAGAAGAAGAAGGAGTGAGAGGAAGAAGGAGAAGAAGAATAGAGAAAAGAAGAAGGAAAAAAAGAAAAAAGAAGAAGATAGGGAGGGAAGGAGGAGAAGAAGAGGAGGAAGGGAGAAGGAAGAGAGAGGGAAAAGGAGAAGATGAGGAAAAGAGAAGTTGAAAAGGAAGACGAAAAGCAGACGTGAAAAAGAGAGAATAGGGAAAGAAAATGGAGAAAAGAGAAAGAGGAAGGAGAAAGAAGAAGAGAAGAGAGGGAAGAAGAGAAGAGGAGAAGAAGAAGGAAGAAGAAGAAGAAGAAGAAGAAGAAGAAGAAGAAGAAGAAGAAGAAGAAGAAGAAGAAGAAGACGACGACGATCTGGAAACTGGACAAGGGGATGATAAATAAGTGGACGATGATGAAGGTCAACATAGATAAGAATATGGAGAATGAAAGAGAGTGTGAGGGGGAGGAGAGAGAGTAAGAGAGTGAGATAGAGAGAATGAAAAAGAGTAAGAGAGAGAGAGTAAGTTGGCAGGAGTAGAAGCGTTGACTGAATATTGTGGATGTCAGCTAAATCAATCCAGAGTTGGAAACTTGTCTGAGAATCCTTGAATGATTCGAAGTAACTTGGATTGATGGCGATCGATTTGGTGCCGACTACAGAGGAGGAGGAGAAGCAGTAGATGAAGAAGGGGAGAAGAGGAGTGGAAAGAAGGAGTGGATGAATAGAAGCGGGAAGTAAGAATGGAAACATATGGTGAGAAGGAGGACGGAACGAAGATGAAAGAGTGGAAGCTTGGTATCGAAAAAAGGACCAGAGCAAGAGATGATGAGAGGAGATATGAGGAGGAGGAATAAATGAAGAAGAAGAAGGAGAAGAAGAAGAAACAAGAGGAGAAGAAGAAGAAGAACATGATGAAAGAAGGGAAGAAGAAGAAGGAGGAAAAATTAGATGGAAGAAGAGAAGAACAAGAAGAAGATGGAAAAAGTAGATTGAGAAAAAGAAGGAGAAGAAAAGAAGAAGAAGAAGAAGAAGAAGAAGAGAAGGAAAA
This sequence comes from Laodelphax striatellus, assembly GCA_017141395.1. NCBI lineage: Eukaryota > Metazoa > Arthropoda > Insecta > Hemiptera > Delphacidae > Laodelphax > Laodelphax striatellus. The sequence goes on from CM029543.1 coordinate 12,142,894, forward strand.
GAAGAAGGAGAAGAAGAAGGAGAGAAGAAGAAGAAGAAGAAGAAGAAGAAGAAGAAGAAGAAGAGAAGGAGAAGAAAAAGAGGGGAGAGGAGAGAAGAAGAAGGAGAAGATGAAGAAGAAAGGAAGAAGAAGAAGGAATAAGAAGGAGGAAAAGTGAAAGAAGAAGGAAGAAGAGGAGAAGAAGAAGAAGGAAGAAGAAGAAGAAGAGGAGGAGAAGAAGAAGAAGAAGAAGAGAAGAAGAAGAAGAAAGAAGAAAGAGTTGAAGAGGGAAGAGAAGAAAAAGGAGGAAAAGAGAGAGGAAGTAGAAGAAATAAGATGAAAAGAGAAGGAGAAGAAGAAGAAAGAAGTTGAAGGAAAGAAGAGAAGAAGAAAGAAGAAGAAGAAGAACAGGAGAGAACAAGGAACAAGAACAAGAAGAAGGACAGGCATTGAAGCATAGTGTCATGATAATTGGTAGCAATAACTTGGAATCTCAGAAGTTAGAGACGCCCTATAGAATATTGAGTTATGCGAGGAGAGTGGGGGGACATGAATTATATAATCCCCAAGGCGCTCCCCATAATCCTCTCTCTCATCTCATCTTTCCACCGATTTTCCACGCTTTCCAAACCTATTTTCCACGCCTCAACTCTGTTTTCCTCGGTTCAAATTCTAACCTGAAGCTGTTTTCCCAGAAACTGTGGTTTGATACATGAAGATTTAGAAGTCCAGTATTACATTAAAAAAAATGTTACACTCTGTTTTTTTGAATTTCATCTACGACCGTGTTACAACGCAATCATTACAGTTTCATAATTGAAATCGAAACAGTATCTTTCTCTGAATGGAATTTGAAACTTGTAGCATAATTAAGACTTTTCAACACAGATTGTATAATATTATGTAACGTTCCCTGTCAATCTCATTCAGTTCTAAGATATTGGAACGGAATAGTTGGAATAACGGCAAATATTGGAATAGAACACGGTCGTTTTAATCAAAGTTGGGCTTGGCGTACACCGGTCAGTCAAGACAAGACAAGACGAGATTAGTCACGTTTAGTCACAGTAATTAATTGCTTGAGAAGCACACACCGATGCATGACTAATCGGTGTGTTGTCATAAGCAAGAAGTACTGAGTGAAGTCTTGTCTTAATACTAAAGTTTAGATTAATAAAGAAGATGTTATTGTTTTTTGTTGGTCGTAGATGAAATGGTGTATGCAATGGTTATATTTCATACTTCAAACGACTCTTGAGATACCTTAAAATAACTCGCGGCGTTGCCGCTCGTATTTTAACCTCGATCAGAAACGGAGAAGATGAATGAGATGTAATTAGAAATACAAGAGAAAAAAATACGAAGGAGTAAGACAAAAACGAGTAAGATGAAGAAGAAGTAGGATCACCCAAGAATGAAAGTATATGAGAGAGAGAGCGATAAATAGACTTGAAAAAAGACAGAATGACACTGAGTTGGATGAGAATGAGCAGATAGGGAAGTGAAAGAACAAAAAACAAGAAATAGAAGGAAAAGAAATACAGAATGACATGGAGGAGAAGGAGAATTAGTAGGATGGAAGTAAATAAAAGAAAGAGAAAGTGAAATAGGAGAAGTAGAGAGGCAGAATGACATGAAGAAGGAGGAGAATGAGCAGAAAGCCAGTAGAAAAAGACAAAGAACGAGAAACAAAAGAGAAAGGAGACAGAATGACACGGGGAAGGAGTGGAATCAGCAAAAAGGAAGTAGATGGGAAAGGGAAACCGATGAATAGAGTAGGGGTAGAGACTTAATGAAATGTATAAGAAGGACAATAGGCAGAAAGGGAGTAGATTAAAGAGCGAGGATAATGAATAGGAGGAAAAAGGGAAAGGGAAATTGAAAGGAAAGGGAGGAGAATTAGCTGAATAGAAAGTGAATGATGGTGAGAGTTCGATAAATAGGAGAGAAAGAGAGACAGAATAAACAAAGAAGAAGAAGGATGAGAAGAAAAGAAGAGCATGATAAATGGAGAATGATAAACATAGAAAAAGATAGAATAATATGAAGAAGAAGAAGGAGAAGAAGGAGAAGAAGAAGAAGAAGAAGAAGAAGAAGAAGAAGAGAAGAAGAAGAAGAAGAAGAAGAAGAAGAAGAAGAAGAAGAAGAAGAAGAAGAAGAAGAAGAAGAAGAAGAAGAAGAAGAAGGAGAAGAAGAAGGAGAAGGAGGAGCTGGAGAAGAAGAAGAAGAAGGGAAGAAGAAGAAGAAGAAGAAGAAGAAGAAGAAGAAGAAGAAGAAGAAGAAGATATGACAGTAAAACAGTAGAGTAGGTAGAATCAGTAGAGAGGGTACAAAAAGAACAAGAACAAGATGAAGTAATCCAGTCTAACACCCTAAATTCGACACTAAAGGTGTTTTGCCCCCCCCTCCACTCACTTCTCGGAAAACCCATTTTCCTTTCTGGAAAACCCACTGCCGGGAAAATCTGTCTGTTTTCTACAAATGCGCGCGAAAATCTCTTCTCTTATGATTTTCCCGAAGTGGTGGAGCTTTCTTCGACATGAATTTTCCGAGGGGGGGAGGGAAATTCGCGACTCGCATTTTCCTTGAGTGAGGCGGTTTTCCAGGATGAATAAGGAAATCTGTGCATTTTGCCTGGAAGACTGAATAGGGGGCCTTCACTGTGTAAATCCCTCATGAAAAGGTCAATACGAAGACATGCCTATGAATACTACTGCTGCTATGTTTCGCTGTCACATCTTCTTCGTTTTCTTCATTTTCTTCTTCTTCTTATCCTTCTTCTTTCTCTGCTTCTTTCTTCTTCTTCCTTCTTCTTCTTCTTCTTCTTCTTCTTCTTCTTCTTCTTCTTCTCTGCTTCTTCTCTTCTTCTCCTTTTTCTTTTTCTCTTACTACTTCTTCTTCTTCTTCTGCTTCTTCTCTTCCTTTTCTTCTTCTTCTTCTTCTTCTTCTTCTCCTTCCTCCTTCTTCTTCTTCTTTCATCTTCTCCTCCTATTTCTTCTCACTTCTTCTTCTCCTTCTTCTTCTTCTTCTTCTTCTTCTTCTTCTTCTTCTTCTTCTTCTTCTTCTTCTTCTTCTTCTTCTTCTTCTTCCATCTTCTTTCTTCTTTTTCTTCTTTTTCTTCTGCTTCTTTTCTTACTTCTTCTTCTTCTTCTTCTTCCTTCTTCTTCTTCTTCTTCTTCCTTTCTTCTTCTTCTTCTTCTTCTTTTCTTCTTCTTCTTCATCTCTCCTTCTTCTTCTTCATTTCTCCTCCTTCTTCTTCTTCTTCTTCCTCTTCTTCTCCTCTTCCTCTTCTCCTCCTCCTCTCCTCATCCTTCTTCTTATACTTCTTCTTCTTCTTCTTCTTCATCTTTTCTTCTTCTCTTCTTCTTCTTCCTCTTTCGGGGTTTCTTCTCCTTCTGTTCTTTATCATTCAACGGACATTCTACTTTAACTCCGTTCTATATCCATCTTGCCAATTCTTCCCTTTCGTCCACCTCTAGTCTTCTCTTTCTTGTCCTGCCTGTTCTTCATCTTTTCCTGGTCGCCATCATGCAAAAATGACCCGTATTCAATTATTATATTCAAATTTGCAAAATTGAATATTTGTTTCTTAAAAATATTCAATTTATAAGTGGAAAAAATTTATCAAAACCTAAAACAGTTTCCTGTGGCACTATCTGTTGGCATAAAATGTACTGAATCAAAAAATCCCTTGTGTGTCAGTTTGTGAAATCACACATAGATAGAGCTTAGAAACGTTTATCTAAAAGTAGTACAGTAACTGTAAACAGTCTCACATTACAAGGTAGGATTTCATAGTTATGACTGAGATGCTGCCAGCTGCAGATATTAAAAAAAGCAATTATTTAATAATTAGAATTTTAGAAAATTCAAGTGAATGGCGCTTTGCGCTGCACGGGGTGAAACCGTATTTTCAGGATTACTTTCCACCTGGACAAACATCAAACACAAAATAAGAACTAAAAAAAAAGAAACCAATTTAAGAAACCAAAAGAAAGAAATCAATTTAAGAATTCAATTTCCGTTTGCTAAAGAAGTCAGAATCTGTCAATTAGTCAATATCCAGAAACATTTGCAAACGAATATTAATTAACAACCAATGAAAAATCAATCAACTACTGAATAAATTACTAGAGCTTTGGAAGTTTCTTTTGAAAATAATTGAGGTTTCTTCAGAAGTTTTCAATTACAGGTTGAAATCTCAAAGCTGAAGGAACAGCAATATAAGAACTGTTTTAAAAAAAATATAATGACTATTTGAAAGTAGAGAGAGAGGAAGGAGAAGAGGATGGAGGAATATGATGATGGAGGGAAGGACAAAGGAGAAGAGAGAAATGAAGAAGAAGAAGAAGGAGTAGACCAAGAAGAAGCAGAAGAAGAAGACTAAGAAGAGTAGAAGTGAAGAAGTATCAGTAGAAGAAGTATCAGTAGAAGGAAAGTATTAGAAGAAGATATATCAGTAGAAGAAGGGAGAAGAAGAAGAAGAAGAAGAAGAAGGAGAAGAAGAAGAAGAAGAAGAAGAGTGAGATAGAGAAAGAATAGTAATAGAATGAAGAAGAAGAAGAAGATGAGAATGAAAGAAGAGTAATATGAAGAGGGAAGAAAAAGTAAGAAGAATAAAGAAGGAGATGAAAGAATGAAGAAGAAGGAGGAAAGGAAGAAGAAGAAAAGAAGAAGATGAAAGAGAAAACAGAAGAGAAAAAGAATGAGAGAAGAAGAAGAGAAGAAGAGGAAGAATAGGAGAAGAAGGAGAAGAATGAGAAGGAAGAAGAAGAGGAGAAAAGAAGAAGATGAAGGAGAAGAAGGTGAAGAAGAAGAAGAAGGAGAAGAAGAAGACAAGAAGAAGGAAGAAGAATGAAGGAGGAGAAGAGGAGACAAGAGGGAGAAGAAGAGGAGGGAGAGGAAGAAGAAGAGGAAGAGGAAACAGAAGAAGAAAAAGAAGAAGAAGAAGATGAAGCAGGAGAAGGAGTACAAGAAGGGAGAAGAAGAAGAGGAAGAAGAAGATGATGAAGATGATAAATAGAAAGAAAAGGAAGTAATAGAAGAAGAAGGAAATTAATGAGAAGATGGAGGAAAAGTAATAGAATGAGTAGAAAAAGGAGAATAACATAAAGATGAATATTTAGACGAAGATGAAGATGATGAAGAAAAACAAAAGATGATGGAGAAGGGGAGAAGAAGAAGATGAAGGAGAAGGAGGAAAGGAAGAAGAAGATGGAGAAGAAGGAGAACACGAAGGCAGAGAAGAAGAAGAGGGAGATAGAGAAGAAGATGGCAAGCAAGGCATTGAATGGAGCGCAGCTAGCTCCTTCAAGACTTCGAACTCCAGTAAACCAATTAAAACTTTATAATTTCCATTGGTCACCCTTCTGCTAACTGTTTTCCTCTCCCTCCTACTCCTCCTCCCTCTTCCTCTTCATCTCCTCTCGCTCTTCTACCCTAATTCTCATTCCCAATCATTCCCTTCTATAGCTAACTTCTTAGACCAGTAGTTGTACTACTGGTAGGGAGACTACTGCTTCTCTTCCTCATCATCATCCCATCCTCCTTCTTCTCCTTCTTTTTCTTCTTCTTCTTCTTCTTCTTCATGTTGTTTTCCATTTTCTCTCTCTCCTCCTCTTTCTCATCCTCCGCCTTCTTCTTCTACACTCCTTCTTCTTCTTCTTCTTCTTTTTCTTCTTCTTCTACTCTCCTTCTCCTTCATCATGATTTTCATCTCACTCTCCCCCCTTCCTTCCTCTCCCTCCGTGTCTCTATGCCTACTCAAGGCATAATTTATAAGCTAATGAAAATTTGACAAATAATTTGTTGTACAGTATATTTATTATTATTATCTAGAATTTAAGCTGTCATATTTGTTATCTATATGAATAAAATAATAAATCTAAATCCAAATCTAAATCTTCTTCTTCTCTCCTCCTCTTTCTCATCCTCTTTTTTCTCATTATTCATCTCCTTCTTCTCTTTCTTCCTCTCCTCCTCCACAATCTCCTTCTTTTCTTCTTCTACTTATCCATCTCCTCCTTCTGTATCTTCCCCTTCTCCTCCCTCATCTTCTTTTACCTATTGTTCTTCTTCTTCTTTTCTTCTTCTTCTTTCTTCTTCTTCTTCTCCTCCTACTATCCTTCTTCTCCTCCTCCTCCTTCTTCCTCCTCTTCTCCTTCTTCTTCTTCTTCTTCTTCTTATTCTTCATCTTCTCATTCATCTTCTCCTCCTTTTCCACCTCCTCCTCTTCCATTCTCTCCTCCTTCTCCCTTTATTCTCTTTTCACGCTCCCCAATATTAATTCTCAATCAATTCCCGTCTTCAAGCCAACTTCTTCCTGTGATTAGACTTCTGCCTAAAGTTCTAAATGGAAATTCTCCAAATCCTTTTGTCTCTCTTCCTGATTCTCCTACTCCTCTAATCTTTACTTCATTTCTCTATTCATAACCTCTATTCATTCTTACTTCCTGCTCATTTCTTCTTACTTTCCCCTACTTCCTTCTTATACTCCTATTTTTTCGCTTATTTCTATCCCTCTCATTATACTTTTCCTTCTAGTTTTAAAGCTCAAATCTAAAAAGTATATTTTAGAGTACAATACTTCGATTTTCGCCCATGTCCTTCGTTCATCGCTTCTTCTTTCTCTTCTCCTGATTTTTCCCTTTTTCTCATTCTGTTTCTCCTTTTCTACTGCTTCTCTTCTTCACTTTATCATCATCATATTCTCCTTCTTCTTCATATCCTTTTCATCCTCTTTCTCCTTAATATTCTTCTTCTTCTTCTTCCCACTTCTTATTCTTCTACTCCTTCTCCTCCCTTCTCTTTTTCTCATTTTTCTTCTCCTTTCCCTTCTTCTTCTTCTTCTTATTCTTCACTTCTTCTCCTTCCTTCTCTTTTCCTTATTTTTCTTCTTCTTCTTCTTCTTCTTCTTCTTCTTCTTTTTCCACTTCTTCTTCTTCATTTTCCCATTTCTTATTCTTCTACTTCCTTCTCTCTTCCTTCTTCTTCTCCTTCTTTTTTTTCTTCTTCTTCTTTTGTTCTTCTCCTTCTTCCTTCTTCTTCATCTTATATTTCTTCTCGTGTTTTTTTTCCTTTTCCTCATTGTCTTCCTCCTTCTTCTACTCCTCCTTCTCATTCTCTATCTTCTTCTTCTCTCCTAACTAACTCTCCTTTCTCTTTCCTTCTTTTTCCTCTACTTCTGCTACTCTTCTTCTTTACACCTTTCACTTATTGTCTTTTCATCAGTTCTCCTTGAAAATAACTTTTTATGAGTATTCCATGTATTCCTCTATAAACATTAGTTCTATGGTTAAGTGTAAGAGAGGACCTGCGAGTCCTAACTTCGCCTTATATTTTGAAAGACAATAGATAAATGTACAGTAGTCGCGAAGCGTGGTATACATTTTCTTATTCTATATTCTATAGGATATATACCCGGCGATGACCAAATAAGTATACCACGCTTCGACACGGGTACAGCATGAAATTGTTTAGGAATATTTATCTTATATTCATTTTTTACGGTCTTATCCACTAATTTTCTATTATTTGTGTGTTGCAGCAAGCTGGAAAGCACTTTCATCACACCTCTCTGCTCATCAAAGCCTTCAACCACAAGTTTCGTCTCGATTTGGAGCTGAATACGTAAGTCGATCTTTCTATTTTGATACTTTCCATATATACAGAGTGTCCCAGAAAATAGTGACTGCAGTACTACCGCGGTATTCTACAAGTCAAAAACATATGTTTTGCATTCATAAATTTATTCTCATGTCTCACTGATAAAGAAATGAAGAAACACAGAAGTGGCTTCAAATAGCCATATTTAGGTTATTTATCATCCGATTCTTAAAAATTATATACCATTTTATTCAACATAAAATTCTCTACATTTTTGTATCTGAAAGTTTTATCGTAAAAAGCAATATTTCTCCAATAAAATCGAATTGAAACTTTTAGTCGGTCGCCATTTTGGAAAAAAACAGATACTGAAATTTATTGATAAATGCATTTTTTAAACCACACCTTCAATTATACCCCTACCAAATTTCCTGAGGGAATCTTGTTCTAACGAGATATGATGAAAAATATTAAAAACACAAAATGGCGGATTACAGGTAAACTAAGGAGAAATCAGCATTTTGCCAACGACATTTTCTGTTTGTTTTGACTTGTAGAATACCGTGGTAGTACTGCAGTCACTATTTTTTGGGACACCTAGTATTTTCAATTTTGCGATAAATAAATATGGAATTATGACTGAAGTTACCATTTTGAGCGTTACCATAATCATTATGAGAGAATAAAGAATTGAATATCGGAACAGAAATCAATCTATCATATATCTTTCATCACTGATAGTAATGAGCATATCCGTTGAAAAATTCTTGATAAAAATTGTATTATTTAAGGAAAAAAAATTCTTCGTTACATGTTGTTGGTAACTAAGGCTAGGCGTACACCGGTTAGTCAAGACAAGACAAGACAAGTATATCCATGTCTAGTCACAGTACTTCACATAGGTGCTTATGAATCAACACACACCGATTAGTCATTGCATCAGTGTATGCTGCTTCATAAGCAACTATGTGAACTACTGTGACTAAACGAGACTAATCTCGTCTTGTCTTGTCTTGACTAACGGGTGTACGCCTAGCCTAAGAATATATTATTATTATTATCGTATGATTCTTTGGTGGGAAAACTCTTACGTGTAGGTTCCAGCTCTCCCTATTTTTGTGTCGGTCACACATCCAAAATTGGTCTCCAGTATTCGTGACTTAACCTCATGATCACTGAACAATCGCTCTTGCGGTTGATTTTAGATGATTGAATATCGAAACTTAGATATCTATCATATTGACTCGTATTCTTGATGATTATTTAACCAAGAATATGTAAAAAAGTGATTTCATTTTGATGAAAAGTATTTCAAGTATTTCTCAAAGGAATTACCAGACGGGTGTTTAATGGAAATTATAAGTCCTGTAGAACAGGACAAGGCGGACGCACACGAGACTTATAGCAGGATTCTTTTAACTTGTCAGAAAACAGCTGACTTAACGTTAGTAAACAAGCGTACATCAATCAGCTGTTTCTGACAATTTGAAAGAATCCTGCTATAGATACCACACCGAATTGTTCATAGCCTTGTGTACATTATACAATTTTCCATTAAATCCTATTCATTGAAATGACCGTGACCTAACAGCTCATTAGGTAAGATAACCGCACACAAGACAACCATGAATTAATAAAGCCGGATTATTTTAATTTGTCAGAAAACAGCTGATTGATGTACGCTCGTTTACTGACGTTAAATCAGCTGTTTTCTGACAAGTTAAAATAATCCCGCTTCGATTGTTTGCCGGTTTATAAGGCTAGGCGTACACCGGTTAGTCAAGACAGGACAAGACGAGATTAGTCACGTTTAGTCACAGTACTTTACATAGGTGCTTATGAAGCAACACACACTGATTAGTCATTGCATCAGTGTGTGCTGCTTCATGAGCAACTATGAGAAGTACTGTGACTAAACGTGACTAATCTCGTCTTGTCTTGTCTTGACTAACCGGTGTATGCCAAGCCTAACCGTTTCTTTCTTGAGGAAGTTCATCTGATCAGCCCTTAGTTCAAAAGGTTATTTTATTGGATGGACGATTTGATCGTAGACACAATATCTTTACAAAAAAGTTATCCAAAAAACGGTTATTCACTTCTAAAGATACAAAATTTGAGTATTTTGTGGAAGATTCTCTCAGGAATATGGCTTGAAAAGGTACCTTTCCCTTCCCCTTTTCCTCGCCAATACTTTCCCTCTTTTTATACCTACGAAGCTAACTAGACGATTGTGTAGCAGTCCCATATGGGGGTTTGATTCCCTCTATGTATTTTGCGTAACAAAAGAATACGGAAGGAGTAATGGTGGGGAGAAAAAAAGGCAGGATGATGATGAGGGAGGAGAGGAGGAGGAAGAAAGGAAGAGGAGAAGTAGGAGAGAAAAGTAGTGGAAGGAGGGGGACGAGGAGGAGGAGCAGGAGGAGGGAGGAAGAAGAGGAGAAGGAGAGCAGGAAAAGAGCAAGGAGGAGAAAAATAGGATGAGGGGAGACAAGGAAGAATTGGGAAAAGGAGGACAAGTGGTGATGATGTTGGTGGAGGAGGTGGAGAGGAGGATGAGGATGAGGAGGAGGAGGAGGATTAAGGAGGAGAGAGAAGGAGAAGAAAAAGGAGGGGAAGAAGAAGGAGGAGGAAAAGAAGGAGAACAAGAAGAGGAGGGACAGAAGAAGGAGAAGGAGGAGGGAAATAAGGAAAAGGAGTAGAAGAAGAAGAAGGAGGAGGAGGAAGAGAAGAAGGAGGGAAGAGAAGAAGAAGAAGGAGGGAAGAAGAAGAAGAAGAAAGAAGAAGAAGGAAAGATGAAGAAGAAGAAGAAGAAGAAAAGGAGAAGAAGAAGAATAAGAAGAGGAAGAAGATGAAGTCGGAGAAAGAGAAGGAGAAGAAGTGAAAAAGATGATGACGAAGAAGAAGAATAAGAAGGAGAATAAGATGAGGGAGAAGAAATGAAGAAAGAGAAGGAGTAGAAGAAGAAGAAGACGAAAAAGAGGGAGTAGAAGAAGATGAACAAGAAGAAGAAGGAGTAGAGAAAGTAATACGTGAAAGGTAAATTCTATAAGGTGGTGAAGGAGGAGGAGTAGGAGGACGAGAAGAAGAAGAAGAAGAGAAGAAGAAGGAAGAAGAAGAAGAAAAAAGAAGGAGGAGAAGAAGAAGTAGTAGAGACAGCAATATGAAAAAAGTAAATTCTATAACAATAGGTTGTTCTTTTCTGCTTTATTAACCAACTTTGGCTGTATGTCCCTTGTGTGATTGCTCAACCTTTTTCCGCTTACAACCCTATCCTTACTTTATTTTTTTTCCTTTTCTTCATCTCCTTCTCCTCCTCCTGCTTCCTCTTCCCCCCCCCCCATCACTTGACCTTATCTCACAATCTCACATTATTCAACCGTACGTGCTCTTCATCCTTCCTTGTACAGTAGTTACAATTCCTTTTCCACATTCATTCAACCTATTAACTTATTACTAATCAATATACTTCCCAATCTTGATCTTAAAGTCAACTTTCATCTACTTTCCATCAAAATTCCATCCTCTCCTTCTTTTCTTGCTTTTCATTTTCCCTACTTCTATACGTTCACGATTTCTCTCTTTCGTATCTTTCTCTGTTTTGGTTGCTTCTTCTTCTGATTCGCTCCCTGTCTCATAAACTCCTTTTTTTTGCCTTCTTTTGTTTCATCTTCTATTATTCTCCTTCGTCTGATTCGATTACTTTTTCTTCTTTGTCTTTTACGCTGATTCTCTATCCACTTTCTACTCCCTTCTTCTCGTATATCTCTCCCACCAATTATCCACCTTCAATCCTCATCTTCTTCCTCACCTTATTCTTCATCTTCTCCTTCTTGCTCCTCGTCCACTCCAACCTCTCCCCTTTACCTTATTCCTCACGATTATTTGAACCCTATTCTTATCCATTTCCTTCTTCTCCCTCTTGTTTCCTTTCTTTCATCCATTGTACAACTTTTGCAGTCCACTGTGTGACTGCTCAACCGTTTTGAGTTACCCTTACAACTTTTTTCTTTATTTTCCCCCTCTCCTTTTTCTCCTTCTTCTTCGACAAGCTCCTCCTTCTCCTCCTCCTCATCCTCCTCCTCCTCTTTCACCTTCTCTTCCCAACTTGATCCTCCTACTCCTCCCCCTCCATCTCCTTCTTCTTTTTCTTATTCATCTCATCCTCCCGTTTCTTCCTCTTCTCTTCATTCTCTACTCTTCCTCCTCTTCTATTCCTCTCCTCTTTCTACACCTCGATCCTCCTTCTCTAGTTCCTCTTCTCCTCCTCCTCCTTCTTCTTCTCCAACTTCTCCACCTCTTTCTTCTACTACTATCTTCCTTCTATACCTTCGTCTTCTTCTTTTCTTCTTCTACTCCCCTTCCTCGTCTTTCTCCTTCTTCTCCTTCGTCTCCTTCTTTCCTTCCACTCCTTTTTCTCCTTTTCCTCTTCCTCCTCCTCCTCCTCCTTCCCGTTCTCCTCCTTCTTCTACCACTTTACTCTTTCTTCTGTTCCTTCGTCTTTTCTTTTGTCTTTTCCACTTCCCTCCTCCTCCTCCGTTTTTTCTTCTTCTTCTTTTATTCCTCTTATTCTTCTCTTCTCCTCCTCCTCCACCTCCACATCCTCCTTCTTCTCCTCCTTCTTCTACTCCTTCTTCACCTCCTTCTTCTCCACCTCCTTCTCCTACACCACATTCTTCTCTATATCCTTCTCCTTTGTCTCCTTCTCGATCTTCTCCTCCTCCTCCTCCTCCTCCTCCTCCTCCTCCGCCCCTTCTTCTCCGTCCTTCGCTTTGTGACATTCTTCCATGCCACAATTCTTTTGTATGAGCCGCACAATAGCCGTGTACCCAATTAGGAGGCGCAGTCGTTACCTGTTCGAAAGTCATCACAATTGCGAATTTTGCGGTAAATGATTTCGGCTTTCAACCTGCTCCTTATTCTCGTAGTTTCTCTAACATTGTAACGTACGATTTGTCCTCCTCATCCTCCACCTCCTTCTTCTCCTCCCCTCCTTATTCTTCTCCTTCTCCTCCTCATCCTCCTCACTTTTCTCGTCCTCCTCCCTTTTTCTTCTTGTTATAGTTTGTCTAACATTGTGACATGTATTTTTGACTTCTTCTTCTTCACCACCTCATCCTCGACCTGCTTCTCCTCCTCGTCCTCCTCCTCAATCTTCTCCCACTTTTTCATCTTCTTTCTCCATTTCTCCTTCTTGTCCTCCTCTCCCTTCACGTCCTCCTCCTTCTTCTTCTCTTACTTATTCTTCTTCTTTTTCTCCTATTTATCCTTGACCTCCTTCTCCTCCTTCTCCTTCTTCTCCTTCATCTCCTTCATCTCTTCTTCTCCTCCTTCTCCTCCTTCTCCTTCTTCTCCTCCTCCTATATTTTGTTTGAAATCTCCCTTTATTTCATGTTTTATTTAGTTAATCGTATACTGTAATTACTATTTTTTGACTTCATTTTACTTGCATGACCTAAATTTTGACATATTTTGTAATCTCCTGAATAAAGTGATTATTCTATTCTTTCTATTCTCCTCCTTCTCCACTTTCTCCTTGTTCTCCTCATCTTCTTCTTCTTCTTCTCCTTCTTCTTCTTATTCTACTCCTTCTTCCACTTCTCCTCCTACTCTTGCTTCTCCTCCTCCTTCTCCTCCTTCTCCTTCTTCTTCTTCTCCTCCTCCTCCTTCTCTCCTCCATCTCATCCCTCCTCCTTTACCTCCTCCTCTCCTCCTTCTCCTCCTTCTCCTTTTTCTCCTCATCATCTTCTCCTTCTTCTTCTTCTTGTTCTTATTATGCTCCTTATTCTCCTTCTCCTCCTTCACCTACTCCTCTACCCGCTCCTTCGCCTCCTTCTCCTCTTTCTCCTCCTTGTTCTCCTTCTCCACTTTCTCCTCCTTCTCCTTCACCTCCCTCTTCTCTCTCCTCCTCTTCCTCCTTCTTCTCTCTCTCCTCCTCCTACTCCTTCTCCACCTTCTCCTATTTCTCCTTCTTCTCCTCCTTCTCCTATTTCTCCTCCTTCTCCTATTTCTCCTCCTTCTCCTCCTTCTCCTACTCCTCATCCTTCTCCTCATCTTCTTCTTCTTCTACGTCTTCTTCTCATTCTTACTCCACTTTTCTTCTCCTTTTCCTCCTCCTTCTCATCCTTCTTCTCCACCATCTCTTTTTTCTCTTCTTCTTGAAAAAAAGAAGAAGAACGAGGTGAAGTGGGAGAAAAACAAGAGGAAGAAGTAAACAAAAATTGAAGAATCTCTTTTTCTCATGATTTGAGTCAAGGACTATTTGTGAGGTGATTAATGAACTTAGCACGCAAGATGAGTTTCGAAGCTATTCACTGTGCATGCAAGGAGGAAATTGACTTTTCAATATTTTTCTGTTTGTATTTTCTTATTCTTTCAATCATTATCCTTCTTCATATTTCCATTTCTTGTGAGATTTTTCCCTTTACATTATTTTAATAATTGATTATACTTATTCTTCTCACTCTTCTCCTTTCATGCGTTTCACTTCGTATCATCCTCCAATCTCTTCTCATCTTTTCCGTCTTCTTTTTCTTCTTCTTCCTCCTCGTCTTGTTCTTCTTATTCCTCTTCTTTCTTCTCTTCCTATTCCATATTTCTTCTCCCTGTTCTGTTTCTACTTCTTTCTTTTATCAATTTTTCCCCACTCCCACTACTTCCTCTCCTTCTCCTTCTTCTCCTCACTCTTCTTCTTCTTCTTCTGCATCACTCCCTCTGCACCTTCTTCTTCTTCTTCTTCTTTTCTTCTTCTTCTTCTTCTTCTTATTCTTCTTCTTCTTCTTCTTCTTCTTCTTCTTCTTCTTCTTCTTCTTCTTCTTCTTCTTCTTACTTCTTCTTCTTCCGTCATCTTCTTCTTCTTCTTCTTCCTCTTCTTCTTCATCTTCTTCTTCTTCTTCTTCTTCTTCTTCTTCTTCTTCTTCTTCTTCTTCTTCTTCTTCTTCTTCTTCTTCTTCTTCTTCTTCTTCTTCTTCTCCTTTTCTTCTTCTCCGTATTCTTCATCTTCTCCTTCTTCTTCTTCTCCTCCCTCTTCTTCTTCTCCTCTCTCTTCTCCTCACTCCTCTTCTTCTTCTTCTCCTTCTTCTCTCTCTTCTTCTTCTCCCTCTTCTTCTCCTTCTTCTTCTCTCCGTGTCAGAAATGAAGAAGTAGCTAAGCGATGCTCTTTCTTGTTTCTGCCAAGCTGTAAGAAAAATAATAGTATATCCAGCTAGGAGTGTGGGATGAAGCCAAAGAAAAAAATCCGTCCTCAGTTTTGCTGTAGATTAGCTCCTCCATGAAAGGCTAAAATAAGCTAATCCATCATTTCGAGAAGTTGATTCAGCACTTTCAGCTAAGATAGTAGTGAAAGCAGCGTGAGGAAGGAGATGAAGGAGATGGAGGAGGAGGAGGAAGGAGGAGGAGAGGAGGAGGAGGAAGGAGGATGAGGTGGAGGAGGAGGAGGATGAGGAGTTAGAAGAAGAGCTGGTGTAGGAGAGAGGAGGATGATTGGAATAAATCGAAATCTTTTCAGTTGGACCTTTAGGCTAGGCGTACACCGGTTAGTCAAGACGAGACAAGACGAGACTAGTCACATTTAGTCACAGTACTTCACATAGTTGCTCATGAAGCAACACATAGTGTGTGCTGCTTCATAAGCAGCTATTTGAATCACTGTGACTAATGTCGTCTTGTCTTGTCTTGACTTGTACGCCTAGCCTAATTCATCAGCAGAACTAAAAATCGACTGAATCAAATGCGTTCAAATTTGGCATGCATGTTCAGTTGGACCTTAAGGCTAGGCGTACACCGGTTAGTCAAGACAATACAAGACGAAATTAGTCACGTTCAGTCACAGTAATCCACATAGATGCTTATGAAGCAGCACACACCGATGCAATGACTAATCGGTGTGTGTTGCTTAAGCAGCTATATGTACTGTTACTAAACGTGACTAATCTCGTCTTGTCTTGTCTTGACTAACCGGTGTACGCCTAGCCTTAGTCGCGCACTTTGAACGGATTTTGAAAACATCCCAAAGATACGCCCAAAATTCGCGTTTTTCTAGCAATTTTGTGCGTTTTCTCAGTTTGTTCGAGAACAAATTGGCAGATAATGTTGAAATTATTTGATACTTAGGTTCATTTAAACTCTAAAAATGATCTATTCAAAAATGTTTGAGATTCTCCCAAAATTACGCCAGAAATCGGCATTCAATAGTACATTATTATTTTGCTATCAGCCATTCGGAAAGAAATCCTGAAAGAATAATACTTAATTGTTAGTAGAGTTCATGTTGATGTTGTGGGACTCCATGATGGAATAAAACTCTGAATGATAGGATTATTGTCAATATTCAACTTTTTATTCTAACAGCACTGGACTGCATTTTCGTGGCTTCACCAGTCATAATTATTTTCAACACTTCTTAATACTAAAACAATACTGAGCAAAAAGACTTGAAGTTGTCAGAACAACATATATTTAATAAAACAACGAGATAACGGTTTCGTTTGTTACACCATTATCAATATCTATAACTAAAACTAGAATACAGTGCAGCAGAATGTATACTCGTGACCGAGCGCTGTGATTGGGAGTTGAACGGCCTATCAAGGTGAATGCCTGTCATTGGCCTAGGTATAAGCTCCTCCCACAATGGGCGGTTTCTAAAAACGTGATAGCAATGGCGGTTCAAACTATTGCCATTCTCTGTTACTTGTTTAAGAGATTAATTATGATGTAACAACCGATTCTGCAGTATCTCGATGTTTGATTAAATATGTGGTTTTTACAACTTCAAGTCTTCTTATTCAGTATGGATAACTACCACAATAATCTACCTTCTACACAGAAAGTTTAGCAGGATTATTTCAAATTGTAAGAAAAAATCTGATTGATGTACGCTCGTTCACTGACGTTAAATCAGCTGTTTTCTGACAATTTAAAATTTTTTTATCGTAGGCTTTTATCGTGGCTTTTTATTGGTGGGGAGACCCTTACGGGTAGGTTCCACCTCGCCTATTTCCACAATTTTTGTCGGTCACCCATCCGAGAGCGGTCTTGAATTTTTGTTACTTAACCACATGATTACTTAGCAACCGCTCTCACCGAGTGACCACTTCAATTTAAAATAATTCTTCTTTACTAAAACATTATTATTAATTCTTTGAACTGATAAAAATGATTTTTCGCAGTTAAAATAGGAACTGAACATTTTGAAAGGTTTTGATTAATAAAATCTGGAATACTTACTCGTAAAAATAATCGCTCTTCAATTATTTTTCTAAGAGGTATAATTATTTTTCAGAAGTTCTCAGCATAGGTAAACGATAAAGTAGAACTTTTTTGAGGAAAAAACCGTGTAAAATATTATAAAAGTCAAAGCTGCAAGAATAAACTTCAGAAGCACACCTTTCAACTCGAATCGAGTTTTCTGACGTCTGCTTGGAAGTTTTGAGGTGGAACTTTCTCAGAACTTTCTGTTCTTGAGAAAAAAATTATGAAAGAATGAGGAAAAGAGCTAGATGGGAAGGAGGAGAAGGAGAAGGAGAAATAGAAGAAGGAGAAGGAGATGGAGGGAAGAGAGGAGGAGGAGGAGGAAGAGGGAGGAAGATGAAGGAAGGAGAGTGGAGATAGGAAAGGAGATGAAGGAGGAGGAGTAGGAGGAGTAGGAAGTGAAGGAGGAGATGAAGAAGGACGAGGAGGAGGAGACGGAGGAGGGAGGAGTAAGAGGAGGAAGAGACAAGAAGGAGGGGGGATTGGAAGAGAAGATGGAGAAAGAATTGAGAGGAGAAGGAGGAGGAGGGAGAAGATAAGATGAAGGAGGATTGGAAAGATGAGGAGGAGGAGAATTAGGAGATGAAGGGGAAGGAGGATGAAGAAGGCAAGAAGGAATTAGATTGTAAAGAGGTTAAAGAGGAAGAGGTAGAGGAGGCAGACAAGAAACAGAAGAATGGAAAGAGGAGAAGGAGGACGAGTAGGAGGAGGAAGACATGAAGAAGGAGAATTGGTAAGAGGAAAAGAGGGATTAAGAGGATGAAGGATACAAGAGGTAGGAGGAGAAGTATTGAAAAGAGCTGAATGAGGAGAAGAAGAAGGAGGAGGGGATAAGGAGAAGAAGGAGAAGAAGGAGAAGAAGGAGAAGAAGGAGAAGGAGAAGAAGGGGAAGAAGGAGAAAAAGGAGAGAGGAGGAGAAGAAGAAGGAGAAGGAGGATGAAGAAGGAGAAGAAAGAGGGAAAGGAGAGAATGGAGAAGAAAGAGTAGTAGGAGGAGGAGGAGGAGGATGAAGAAGATAAGTAAGAGGAAAATATTAGATAGACGAGAAGGAGGAGGAGGATGTGGAGAAAGAGGAAAATGGCAAGAAGGAGGAGGACTGAAAAGATAGGTGAATGAGCTCGAAATGAAGCAGAATAAGGGGTGGAACGAGAAGCGGGGGGAGGAGTAGAAGGAGGACAAGGAGCAGGAGGAGTAATGGCGGGAGAGAAAGTTTTAAAAGTTAGTTGAAAAGTTTTGATCTCTATCAAAAATCTCGAATTTCATGAAATCAATCGTTCGACGAATATTCAGATCGCATTTCTCATTTGCAGGACTTTTTTCAATTTACTGTTGCCGCCCTCCTTCTTCTTCTTCTTCCTCTTCTTTCTTCTTCTTCTTCTTCTTCTTCCTCTTTATCTTGTTCCATCGTTTCCCCCATAAATTTGCGTTTTTCAATTCAGGTCCTGCTCATACCACCAATAAAATATTAGCGAGTGGTTTGAAATTCTTTCATATCTCAAATTTCAACCCTTTTTTCTCCCTCTAAATCCTAACTGCATAATTTCAATAGAATAAGTCAACTCATAGAATCCCATACTTTCATCATTATAATGATCATCATTGATGTAATATTCTTTTCTCTTTCCTAACTGCAAGATTATAGAATAAGTCAAATTATAGAATACCACATTTTAATCAGTATGTGATCATCATTTCAGTATTTAATTATAATAATAATCATCATATCATTGGAAAAACTTCAATGGAAAGGCTTATTTATCTCATTCGTATCTTGTAAATATCTACAACTAGCTGTCGCCGTCTTCCCACCCATATGTGCCCCCTACTCTCACCACAAATGTACCCCCTTCATTACCATCACAAATCCCCCTTCATGTCAACCCCCTCTTTCTCACCAAATTGTCACTCCCTCGCCCCCCCAATTGGCCCCCTTCATGTAAAATCCCAAAAATGTCACCCCCAAATGTCCCCCTTCATGTCACTCCCAAATGCCCCTCTTCAAGTCACCCCCCTCTTCCCCCTAAATGTCCCCCCTTCACATCCCTACTCCACAAAAAAAATTTGACGAAGTGAAAATATCTATATCCACTCGCTTTATTGATGGAAATTAAAAGAAATCTGCAAAATACTAATTTTTTAAGCGAGTGGATTGTGAAGGAAGAAGATTGTGGAAGAAGAAGGAGGAGGAGGAGAAGAGAAAGAAGAGATGGAGGAGGAGAAGAAGGAGGAAAAGAAGGAAAAGAGGAAGAAGAAGAAGAAGAGAGAAGAAGAAGAAGAAGGAAAGGAGGAGGACGAAGAAGAATTAGAAGGAGGAGGAGGAGGAGGAAAAGATGAGGGAGGAGAAGGGAAAGAAGAAGAAAAAGAAGGAGGAAGAGGAGAAAAAGAAGAAAATGGAGGAGGAAGAGGAGGTGTAGGAGAAGAAGAAGGAGGAAGGAAAAGGAGAAGAAGAAGAAGAAGAAGAAAAAATAATTGTGAGGAGGAGGAGGTGGGAGACGAGGGGAGGAGAAGAAGAAGGAGAAGAATGAAAGCGAAAACAGAAAAAGAAGGAGAAGTGAAGAGTTCGTAGAAGCAGAGGTTGTTGAGGTCAAACTTCAGAGTTGACAAAGTTGAAGAGTTCTTTAAACGCTGAACTTTTACACCAGGCGGTACTCAATTTTATTTTTCGAATTGGTCTCTTCCTTGTCCTCCTCCTCTCTCATTTCTTCTCCTTCTTCTCCGCCTCCTCCTTTCCCTCCTCATTCTTCAACGTCTCCTCCTTCTCCTCCCCTCCTCCTCCTTCTACCCCTCCTCCTCCCACTCCTCACCATTCCTATCCTTTCTCTCCTGATAATTTTCTTCCTCTCGATATTTCTGAAGCCAAATCTCTCCTGCCTTTGATGAGTTATATTTTACTCCATTTCATTCAACAGTTTTTGAGATGGAACTGATCGTTAAATCGTGAAGCGTACTTTGAGGATTGGCAGTTGGGTGGAATTATGATAATCTTCCAACCATCATAGTTAGTGCTTATCATTCTTGAAGACCATTTGCCAGCTTGGTGCGAGATCCAATTGGATGCCCGGCAATGTTGTCATACTGTGAGCTGTGTAATAATCTGACCAAGCATGCGTAATAGACCTAAACTAGTACTTCCCAGGTCGCATAAAACTGCGACTATTGAAATACATGGAATAGTATCCAGTCATCCTCCTCCTTCATCTAATTCTTTTCAATCTTCTTCTCCATCTACTTCTTTTTCTTCTTTTGCTTCTTCTCCTTCTCCTCCTTCGCAACCTTCACCTCTATCTTCTCCTTCTCCCCCTTCTTCACCTTCTCCCTGTTCCCCTTCTCGTCCTACTCTTCAATCTTTTTCTCATTCCTCCTTTTTCACCTCCTCCTCCTTCTTCTCCTTCTCATCCTTCTCATTTTCCGTCTCCTTTTTCTTCTTGTCCTTTTTTTTCTTCTCTTTCTTTTCCTACTTCTCTTTTTTCTTCTTCTGCTCCTTCTTTTTTTTCTTCTTCTTTTCTTTGTTCTACTCCTTCATTTTTTCTTCTCATTTTTCTTTTTCTCTTTCTTCCTCTCCTCCCTTTTCTTCCCCTCATTCTTCTCCTTCCTTTCTCACTCGCTATCTTTCTCTTTTTCTCTCTGCACAAATGCCCTTACCGGTGAAATAAAAACTGAAAGATACATTTTTATTTCAAAACAGCTGATCATCAAATCATAAGTTGAGAATAATGTGAAAAATTTCGGCTCACTTGTCCCTACGTTAAAGCAATGGCAAAAATTGAAACTTTGATCGCTCATTTCTCATCTCCACGATAACTTTTTCTTTTAAATGTAAGACATTATCAAACATCTACTGAATGAGATTTATTTATTTATTTATTTGAAAAAATGCATAGTTGAGGGCACCAGGAATTAAATCCTATTATTGCCCTCATAACACAAAATAAAATTATACAAACAAGAATAAGACAAATAAGAAGTTACAAATACATAATAATAATAGTAAATAGTAGAAATAGTAAGTAAGCATTAATATAATATTAGAATATAGCATTATAGTATAGCATTATATTATAGAATAAAGCATTATAGTAAGTAGAATATAATAATAGTAAGCATCAATAAGCATTAAGCACTAATAATAAGCATATTAATAGCAATAAATAATAGCAAATGAATACAATAAAATCTAAGAAAAAAAAGTGAAAAAGTAGGCCCAAGCAGACATTCAACCCACTGAATTACAAAGAAAAGTACTAGAAAAAATAATGAATCAATCAACATACATATACCCTCTTCAAATCCCTCCTAAACGCACTATTCAATCCAAACAAATCCACTACATTAATCAGCCTATTATACAATCTGAGGGGCCTATACAAAGGAGCATTAAAACCACTGACCGTTCTACTCCTGACGATATCAAATGTAGGACAATTTCGGGAATAAAATGAAGGAACATGGAAATTGATCAAGGAAAGAAGAGCCGGAGAAGTAAAACGACCTCCAATCAGCCCATGCACAAAAATCAATGAGTCTCTCTCTCGTCGTAGTCTCAATGAGACAAAGTGAAATGTCTTTCTCAAACGGTCTGTAGGAAACCCCAGAGGACAAGACCGGCCAAAACGCTTGTAGTAGAGAAACCTCAAAAATTTATTCTGCACTACTTCAAGACACTGAGTCAATACATTAGTGTGAGGATTCCAAATCAAAGAACCATATTCCAACACACTCCTTACAAGAGACTTATATACAGTGCTTATTGCTTCAATATTATTAAAGTCAGCTGTGTTCCGCATAACAAAGCCCAGCATTTTGTTGGCCTTGGCTATGGTAGAGTCTATGTGCATTGAGAAATTAAGACCACTGTCAAAACAACACCTAAATCCTTACAAGAATCAACTCTATCCAAATCCATACCATGAATCTTGTAGGAGAAGTTTAACCTTTCAGCCCTTCTAGAGAAAGACATGCACTTGCACTTTTTTACATTCAACTCAAGCCCATTGATATTAGACCATTTAGCCAAGTTATCAATATCTTGCTGCAACAAGACACAATCATTGTAATTAGTTATCTCCATGTAGAGCTTCACATCATCTGCAGAATCAAACATTTAGCATTTCTCATCTGAAGTGGCAGCTCATTTATCAGCAAGAGGAACAAAAGAGGCCCCAGCACACTACCCTGTGGAACACCAGATGTACTAAAAAAGGGAGTTGACCTAATATTCTTGACCATAACATAGTTATTGCGATGGAACAAGTAACTCCTGAACAAACTAACAAGCTCTTCACAAAATCCCAAGTCATCAAGTCTTCTCAACAGTGCTCCTTATCAACACGATCAAACGCCTTTGCGTAATCAGTGTAGACGGCATCAACCTCTCCTCCAGAATCCATAGCCCTTGAAATATCCATTGTAAACTCCAACAAATTTGTCACCACAGACCTACCAGGAAGAAAACCATGCTGACAGTCAGACATTAGAGGCCGGGAGTACCATAAAATCTCACCATACAACACACGCTCATAAACCTTTGCAAAACAGAAAGCAGGGAGATTGGACGGTAATTAGTGATTAAATCCTTCCTACCAGACTTGAAAATGGGTATGATTTTTGAAATCTTCCACCTTGCAGGGAACATGCCCTTAGCCAGAGATAAATCAAAAATATATTTTAACGGATCAACCAACAAGTCCCTACAACCCTTTACTATGAACGCAGGAATCCCATCTTCCCCAGGAGTAGTAAGTGGCTTCATCCTATCTATTGCTCTCCTTATACTTCCAACAGAAACCGACGGGATGGACAAGGAACTGGAAGCCAAATTCCTCCTAATCCCATTGGCCTCATAATCCTGACCCACGTCATCCCTGCAGATGCCAGTTATTGGAGTGTAAACAGACTTGAAGTACTCAGCAAAACCATCCGGCAATTCAGAACCCACAAAGACCCTGTCACCCAGGTGCATTCTTTCACAGATCCCCTTAGCATCACGCTTGCTATTTACAAACCTCCAAAATTCCTTTGACTCACCCCTGACATTCATCTGAACCCTATTCACATACTCATCATGGGACCTAGATATCAGAAGCTTCAGTTCTCTCCTAATATTAAAAAACTGATCCCTATGATAAGAAGAAAACTTCTTCTTCCGAGCACATTTATCTTTCCTCTTGATCATCTGTATGATATCTCTAGTAAACCAAGGAGGATACCTTGACTTATTAACACAGACACTTCTTTTTAGAGTAGTAACATCAAAACATGAATAAATAACTGAATAGAAATGATCAACTGCTAAATCAACATCATTCATTCCATAAAGACTATCCCAGTTGTAATCTCTCAAAATCTGATAAAGAGAGAGGTAGTCTGTTCTTTTGAAATCATACCTTAGGTCTCCATCAGATTGGTAATTTTGATTCTCCTGTCTCAACTGAAGACCAGTCAGCAACTCCATGCACAGGGCCGGATGATGTTCAGAATCCTCATGGACCAAAGGCAAAGCCTCATGCTCAAGCCCCTCAACCTGCATACTAGAAATCACCAAATCAAGGGTACGACCATTGGCATTCTTGACATGATTAAAGGACTGAAGATCAAAAAGTTCAAGAAATTCTTCAATTTTCTTGCACACATTGTACCATCCATCAAATTATAATTCCTATCTGTTATCTCAGATAAATTGAAGTCACCAGCTATGAAAAGATTCTCCTGATTTCATGAGAATATGATTCAATGTGTTCAAAATAAGACTCGAAATCACCGACAAGAGCATTATTATAAAAATACACTATATTGATGTAAATAGGACACGTAGGCAATCCAATACGGATCATCAAATTTTCAGAATTTCTCAGATTATGAGATGAATTAATATCCAAACATTCTTCCAGAGGGTATATTTTTACGTACAGCAATTAAAACACCTCCACCACGACAAGAATCACTGCCAGGTCTGTCCCTTACGATAAACGTTGAACCTCTCATCAAAAGCTCAGAATCTACAAAAATTTGAATTGAGCCAAGTTTCAGTTACCATAATCAAATCATAATCACATGCCAAAACAGATTGGAGAAAATTATGTGTCTTCGTTCTCAGACCCCTTACATTCTGATAATAGACTTTCAAAGAACTGATTCGATAGTTCATTGTGAAAAACAGCAACAATAATAATCAGTCTAATAATAATATTAATATTACTTAAAGGAAAAACTTGATAATACAAGAAGTGCAATATTAAGGATTACAGAAAAACAACAAACTCAATAGAATGAAAAAGAGAGAAAAAAAAACTAAGAATCAATAATTATAATGAAAAGAAACACCATTAGCAATTTAGCCAAAGAATAAGATAATAATTTATGTAGAGAAAAAAAATTAAATAAATAGATTGTTTGCTATTGGTAGTTGAATAAATCATGAAAAATGGCTCTGCTCTCATCAAATTACATATACACTCCAAGACAATAATTGCTCTGCAACCTACTATAATAATTTAAGCGCAGATAAGGGAAAATAAACTAATCAAATATTGTAATCTTACACAAAAGGAGTAAAAAAGAGAAAAAACCATTACCAATAACTATAGAGAATACATGAATAAATAATGAATGAAACCATCAGTATTGTACTCACTCATAACCCGGCTTCACACAAATGAAAAAATGCTACGCTCAAAAAGAAGAAAAAAAACCATTCACTTGAACCAATGAGTGAAAAGAAAGTATGCTAAAATAAATACTTCACAGGCTATAAAAAGAAATCTAGAATTGACTACTAATAAGAAAAAAATAATAATAATTGACTTAGTGAAAGAAAATATGAACGATAACGGAAGGCAAACAAAGCCATCTACTATTGAAATTGATAAAACAAAACTTGATCTTCCAGAATTTCACAATTCAGATAAGACATTTCTCGAAATAGAAGAGTACCCGACTTGATACTGATAAGCAGCATCACAAAAAAAGATCAGCAATCGTCCAGAGAGAGTAGAAAATAATTACTGCTACAATCTCTGCTGAGACAACCTAGAGTGAATGTGAATAGAACAAAAAAAAAAAACTCACTGTACACCCTCAATTATTAGTCAGTTAAATACCAGAATAATAACAATCATAACTTCCCAACTCAAATTAAACAATGAAAGTAAGCTAATCCAAGAAAAAGTCAAATAAATCCCTATCATTGGAGAGTAAGATGAGGTCATTATCAGAACGAATGATTGTCACAGGACCCTCCACAACTCGAGCCTTCACTCTGCCACTACGATCCACCCACAGGTATTTGATTTTACCACTCCTTAGTAGCAGTTTGGCCTTGCCAAAAAGAATACGTCTTTTCGCTGTTAACGAAGCATTGATGAAAATGTTATTCGAGCCATTCAGTCCAATATCCTTAGGGGTTAGATTACCCTTTTCCTTTTTACAATTAATGAAAAGTTCCGCATCATCTCTTCGAATAAATTTAACAATTATTCCTGCAGTAGACATATTGTTCTTCTTCTTGAGCCTATGACAACAACTAACAGTCGCATCCACCATCCCATTGAAGTTAATAGATTTACCAATATCCGCTACAATTTTAGGAATGTTTTCATTTTTCACCTCGGGAACCCCAGATATTTCCACTCTGTCCCTACGTGAGTACTGTTCAAGATCATCAATTTCAGCACTCAGTTCACTAACCTTAGATTTTAGTTGAGAATTTTCCAACTTAAGGGAATTGATAGTACTTTTTTGACTCTCTATTGTTTCACGAAGTTCCTTAAGTAACTCAGTGTTGGCATTGAGATCATCACGAATGGGGGACAAACCATTATTCATACTAGCATCAATTCTCTCCAGAAGATCCCTCATACTGTCATTAAACAAACGCTTAACCTTGTCCATTGTAACTACCTCACTGTCGACTTCAAATACGTCATTAGACAAGGAGGGACCTACTGATATCTCACCATCAGTCAGTGAACGACTCAGTCTTCTAGCTTTAATACACTCATGACAGTACCAAGGATGGTCCATAAGAAATTTGAGCTCCTTGTTCCCTAAACCAACACATCCAGCATGGAAAACACTTTTACACTGACAGCAAACCATTTTAATCTTCTCATGCCGAGCAACAATGACACTGCAGACTCCACAAACACTCATTCTCACTCACAGTTTACTAGAGAAAAATATAAACAACTAAATAATATAACAGTTAGTGTAGAAAATATCTGAGTATTTATTATGAGAGTCAATTGAAGAGAAGTAAAAAGTAAATAACGTCTAATCAAAAAGAATAATCGGCTGTCACATAAAAGTTTGTGAGAATAAGAAACAGAGCAAAAAATCCAAATATAATTTGAGTGCAAAGCCACAAATTCAATTAGCAAAGCATTTCAAAGCACAGAACGACCGGCAGCAACAGAGCACTCAAAGCACGATAAGAACGAACAAAACAACCGTCTCGATCAAAGTCTCAACTCCAACTGATCTGAGCTGAACTGAGATCTTACAAATGAGATGCGAACGAACAAATTCGGTTGAGAAACCAAGGAGGAGTTCTGTTTACAAAAAACATGTTCGTCTATTGATAATATAGATATCAGTCTGTTATCATGACTCGGTGTGTGAACTTGAATAATTATTTACAAGTAGGAGAAATTATCGAATATTTTTTCTCATACATCTGTCCGTCAATACGATAGCAACATATCCCCCTCCAAACTACAGATTGTAGTATAGTAACAGTGTGGACATTGCATGTCACAGTTTTGATTGGTTATCTCGGTCGAATTCAGCCATACTTTTGCCAATTCCCATAACATTAACCTTTGGAAACAAATTCGAATCATATGTTATGTTGAGTGATATAGCATGATCCTTTTAACTTGTCAGAAATCAGCTGTTTCGGTAATAATTAAACAGTGATTTTGACACAATAATCAAAAGGCTTAAAAGTCTTAAATACCTTTAAAGTCTTTAAAAGACCTTTTTAAAGAAGACCTTCCAAAGAATAACTTTTTAAAAGAGCTTTTCAATAATCTGCAAGATTCAGCATTATTTTGTAGGTTAAGTATTGTACTGGTGGCCGAGTAAAACATATGTTTTCTGACAAGTTAAAAGGATCCTGCTATAACATTGAATTCTCTAGTACAGATGATTCTCGAAAAAAACGAAATAACAAGTAACAGTTTCAAGAAGGTTATAACTGACTTTGTTACTTTTTAGGAACGTCAATGAGAACAAAAATGTGCCTCTCAATCATCTGTTACAAGAGAACGAGTTATTCCGTGATTCAATTTCAAAAATCTTATCTAAGATTCAAAAAATCTTCTTTATTAATATTTTTCAATTTTATAAATCTTATTTGTATAATTATAGTTCTAAGTCATATGTTACGACAATATTTTTATTCAGAGATAGTATTATTCTTCTTCTTAGCTTCATATCACTGGATACTCAATCAATCAATCAATTCAATTTCAATCAATTTATTTATTCAAAACAATAATACAATACAATTTTCATCAATACATTTTCCAGTGAATAATACACATATAATAATAACAATAAATTACTCTTAATGATACCTGCATACATCAGCAAAGCTAGGCTTGTGCGCTGATGTACATTATATGTAAATTTTTTTTACATATTTACTGTTATTAATAACTGATTGTCATCATGACTAATATGTGACTGTCTCTGGTGAACAGCCTACTGAAAATTCAGCTGATTTCGAGAAGGAAACTATGGAAAGTCCCAGATTGGTTGAAGGTCATTGGTGGATTGGTATAGCAGGATTCTTTTAAATTGTCATAAAACAGCTGATTGATGTACGCTCGTTTACTAACGTTGAATCAGCTCTTTTCTGAAACGTTAAAAGAATCCTGCTATAACTTGTGACTTTCGTGAAACGGGTTCCTGCTGTCAAAGCATGACCGATTTGCACTGCTCTTGCAAGCCAGTGCAGCGACGTTGTCACATTAAAGGTCATGTTGTTTAAAGCGGGCTATGATGGCAATCATGTTGTGTTAGTATTGGCAACGCTGTAGGCGTAAGATTCGCATGCTTGATAAGTGCAAGGATCCTGTCTCTGTGCTTAGGAGTCTTCGAGGATGAAAAGCACTTTGGTCACACATACAACATGATACACAATCTATAATACATATATACACACATAATACACAATTTATAATACATATATACACATAATACACATCATACAACCAAATCCCTTCGATAAATCTTATAATGTTAAAGGCGGTAAGAAAATCAGCAGTAAATTGTTTTAATCAACTCTTGTAAGGGTTGAAGCCTAGAAATGCTCAGTAACACTATGAGAAAGGTTGGATATGATAATAAAGGAGGAGGAGGAGAAGGAAGAAAAAGGAGGAGGAAGGAGGGAGTAGAAGGAGGAGGAAGACAGAAGAAGGAGAAGAAGAAGATGAAAAAGAAGAGAGTAGGAGGAGGAAGTGGTGAGGAGGGAGAGAAGAAGAAGAAGAAGAAGAAGAAGAAGAAGAAGGAGGGAGGAGAAGGAGAAGGAGGAGAAGAAGAAGAAGAAGAAGAAGAAGAGCTGGAAGAAGGAAGTGAGAAAAACGAGGAGAAGAAAAATGAGAAGGAGAAGGAGGAAGAAGTGAAGATGAAGAAGAAGAAGAGAAGACGAAGAAAGAACGAAGAAGAGAAGACAGCAGAAGGAGGAAAGGAGGACAGTGGAATGTCGATCCAAGAGAAAAAAGGAACAAGAAAGAAGAAGGAGGGGAAGGACAATGAGAGGTTGAGGGAGGAGGGTGAAGGAGTAAATGGAAAGAAAAGGAGAAGGAGGAGAGAGGTAGTGCCAAGTAGAAGAAGGAGAGAGGAGGAGGGAGGTGTGGGAGAACAGAAAGAACGAGGAAGTGGAAACGAAGAAGACAGGAGAAAAGAAGAAGGAAGACAGGAGAGAGGAGAGGGAAGGAGGAAAGGTGAATAGAGAGAGAGAGAAATTCTCGCAAAGGCGTATGCTGCCTCACTTGACTCAAGTGCACCATCATTACGTTTTACGCACTCTTAAGTAGAACCGTTCACACGGAACGATAGTAAATAACCGTTTCGATGTTACAGGCAGTTAAGTGCGACCGTTCACACTGAACGTTAGTTTGTTTAACACAGAGTTGTTAGGAGGTGTTCATATCAGAAAGATTATAGGTTGTGAAACACTGTTTCGTATAATGTACGAAAGGTGAATTGAGAATTCACTTTTCTTCTTTATCTCTTTCTCCTCCTCATTCACCTTCACTTCATTGTAGAATAGAAAGTATACTATAAGAAAGTATTAGGAGAAGAAGAGGAAGAAGGTGTAGGGGAATAAAAAGGAGAAGGTGAAGTGAGAGAAGAAGAAGAAGAAGAAGAAGAAGAAGAAGAGAGAAGAGGAAGAAGAAGAAGGAAGAAGAAGAAAGAAGAAGAGAAGATGATGAAGAAGAAGAAGGAAGAAGAAGGAGAAGAAGAAGAGGAAGAAGAAAGATTAAGAAACCAGTAGGAAGTGGAAATTATATTATCGTGAAAAGCAAATGCTTTGTTAGCTTACTTTAGCACCGTTTTCCCAACCCCAGGAAAAAAGGAAAACCCTGACAAAAGAAGAAAATCCCACATTCAAAACTTCCATAACTTTCCCTTACAGTAATGGGCTGGCTACCTGGCATTCATCACTGAAAACTCGGAAAACTCATGGAAAACCATTTTTTCCAAAGAACTCTGTTAAAGTACGAATATTCTGTATAATAATACACTTGATTTTGGAAAAAGGTGACTTTATTTCCAACAAGGAAAGAAGGTGGGAGGGAAGGAGAAGAAAGAGAATTGGTGGTAGCAGAAGATGAGGAGAATAAGGGTAAGTGGAAGATGATGAGGAAGCAAAAGAAGAATTCGAAGATGACTATAGAAGAGGGAAAGAAGGAAGCAGAAGAAGGAGGAGAAGAAGAAGAAGAAGAAGAAGAAGAAGAAGAGAAGAAGGAAGAGAGAAGAAGAGGAGAAAAGGTGGTGGAGAAAAAGAGGAAGAGGAAGAAGAAGGAGAAAGAAGAAAGAGAAGAAGGGAAGAAGAAGAGAGAAGAAGAAGAGAGAAGAAGAAGAAGAGAGAAGGAAGAAGAAGAAAGAAGAAAAGAAAGAAAAGGAAAAGAAAAAGAAAAAAAGAAAAAAAAAGAAGAGGAAGAGGAAGAAAGGAAAAAGAAAAAGAAAGAAAGAAAGAAGAAGA
Organism: Laodelphax striatellus; assembly: GCA_017141395.1. Taxonomy (NCBI): domain Eukaryota; kingdom Metazoa; phylum Arthropoda; class Insecta; order Hemiptera; family Delphacidae; genus Laodelphax; species Laodelphax striatellus. The sequence goes on from CM029543.1 coordinate 12,172,937, forward strand.
AGAATGAGAAAGAAGAAGAAAAAGGAAGAAGAAGGAAGAAAAGGAGAAAAGAAGGAGAAAAACAAGAAGATGAACAAGTTGGAAAAGAAGAAAAAGGTGGTGGAGAGAAGAGGAAGAGGAAGAAGAAGAAGAAGAAGAAGGATGAGGAGGAGGAGGAGGAAGAGCAGAAAGAAGAGAGAGATAGAAGGATTACAAAAAAAGAAAAGCTAGTTCCGAGGTGACAATGATGGAGTATTCTCGATCAATCTTACTTTTAATTTCCATAAACTTTTAATGTGAATAGTTGGAGCTTCAGAAAATACCGATTCTAAAATTCAACTATTTCATACAAATGTTTCTCAAAATTCATCCAACTTCGAAATTTAAATGGAGTTACTATTAGTCCCTAGGGAATAACGTGACCACTTTATTCCTTAGGGAGAAAAAGTGATACTTTAGTATTCGATTCCAGGGAGTAAAGTGCGACTTTAGATAGCAGGTGGAGAAAAAATAATTAAACATGTTTTTATTATGATTTCAAAAACATTCCACACTTCTGAGAATATAATATCATTAATTTTCTTCTGCAAAACAAAAGCAAGTGGGAGGAATTTTGGAAATTTAATATTAGAGGCCAAAAATACAACACTAGAGGTGTAAGTCACGTGGAGGAACATAATAAAAGCGAAAAAAGCCGAGTGAGAATTATTATTAAAAATTCACATTCATCTGAACTCATTTAACAGGAGAGTCGTGACGGCGAAAAAATTGTGGTAGAGGAACCTTTCCCTCTACTTCTTCTTCCTCTTCTTCTTCTTCTTCTTTCTTCTTCTTCTTTCTTCTTCTTCTTCTTTCTTCTTCTTCTTCTTCTTCTGTTCTTCTTCCTTCTTCTTCTTCTTCTTCCTTCTTCTTCTTCTTCTTTCTTCTTCTTCTCTTCTTCTTCTTCTTCCTCTCTTCTTCTCCATCATCTTCTTTTTCATTCTGTTTCTCTTTCATTCTTCTTGTGTTTCTCCTTCATCTTCTTCATCTTCATCTTTATCTCCTTCTTCTTCGTCGTCTTCTTCTTCTTCTTCTTCTTCTTCCTCTTCTTCTTCTCCTTCTTCTTCTTCTTCTTCTTCTCCTTCTTCTTCTTGTTCTACTTCTTCTTCACTTCTTCTTCCTCTTCCTCTACTTCTTCTCCTTGTTGTTGTTGTTGTTCTTCTTCTTCTTTTTTTCTTCCTTCATCTTTTCTACTTCTTCTTCTTCTTCTTCTTCCTCTCTTCTTCTCCTTCTTCTTCTTTTTCACTACATCTTCTTCTTCTTTTTGACTCTTGTTCTTCTTCGTTTTATTCTTGCTCATAATAAACGAGAAAATTGAAGTACACCAAAAATGCTGTAATTTGTAAAGTGGTTAAAAAACAAAGTGAAATGCTTCACAACCATATACTATCTTTCGTGTCAGTCATCTTCTCTGTCTTCCTCTTCTATCTATTCTTCTCCTTGTGTTCTTCCTTACCTCTCCTTAGCTCTATTTTTCGTCTTCTCCGATTTCGTCTTCCCACGTTGTCATCCTCTACACAATTATTCTCTTCTAGTTCTTCATCTCCTTCTCCTCCTTATCCTCCTTCTCCACCACCTGTTCTTCCTACTTCTACTAACGTAACTTCTCCACCGTCTTCGTCTTCTCCCTCTTATCCTTTTCCTCCTTCTCCTTCTTCTTCTTCTTCGCCTCCTTCTCTCACTTCTCCTCCTCCACTTCCTCCTCCTCCCCTCTTCTCATTCTCCTCCTTCGTCTTCTTTTCCTCCTCTTCTCCTACACTTCTACCTCCTTCTTCTTTCCTTCATACTCCCATCACTTCATCTTCTCCGCCTCCTTCTCTTCCTTCTCCTGCTTCTCCTCCTCCACTTCTTTTCCTCCTTCTTCTCGTTCTCCTCTTTGTCTTCTTTTCTTCCTTCTCCTGCACTTCTACCTCCTTCTTCCGTTTTCCCTTCTCATACTCCCATCACTTCATCTTCTCCACCTCCTCCTTCTCCTCCTCCACTCCCTTTTCCTCCTTCCTCCTTCTCCTCCTTCGTCTTCTTCTCTTCCTTCTGGTACACTTCAACCTCCTTCTTCCTTTCTTCCTTCTCATACACCCACCTTCATTTTCCCTTCATCTTAACCACCTCCTCCTACTCTTCCTACTCCTCCTCCTCCTCCATCTCCTCCTACGCACAATAATTCCTCCACTCAAATTCAATTCATCCCACACACTTTTATTCACCCCATCACATTTTCCCGCCCACCCTCTTTTTCTCCCGCCAAAATGCCTCCATCCCACTTTTCCCGGGCTTACAGCCGTTTCCCGCCATAACGCATTTTTGCCGCCTTTTTTGCTGCTCCAACGTTATCATGCGTGTCACACATTTTTCGCGCCCAATTTCCTCTCTTATTCCCGCGCTTTTTTACACTTGTTCCTCTGTTTTTCAGTTTGTTTCGCGATTGTAATGTTACATGTTGTTTAATATTAGGGTGTTTGTTCTTAATTCGAAAATGGACACACTTTTTATGATATAAATGTTTCACTATCCATTCAGAATCCTTTTTCAATAGAATTATTTATTTTCATTTTTCATTATTTGTCATTCAACATACATTTGAATATTAACTTACAATAAAAAAATATCAATGATAAACAATAAATTCCCATGCCTAAAAAATAAATCTAATACTTTAGCGTACATTTAAAATCAAAAATTGTATCAATAATGGGCTGTAGCAGTCGCCATATTGGATTGATGTCTCATAAGATCAATACTAAGACTAGGCGTACACCGGTTGGTCAAGATAAGACAAGAGAAGATTAGTCACGTTTAGTCACAGTACTTCACATAGTTGCTTATGAAGCAACACACATCGATTAGTCATTGCATCAGTGTGTGCTGCTTCATAAGCAACTATATGAATTACTGTGACTAAACGTGACCAATCTCGTCTTGTCTTGTCTTGATTAACCGGTGTACGCTCAGCCTAAATCTTAAGGGTATTGGCAAAAGTACGGCTGGATACGACTGCGGTAACCAATGAATGGTGTGACATTCAATGATCACACTGTTTTTATACAGTCTTTGTACCACCCACCATTTTGTAACCAGTTTCATATAATTATGTTATTTAGATTTGCTGTGTTAGAACAATACAACATCTTCTAAAATGTAGAATTTCTGTAAATAGCGAGCGTCCATTATATTCAAAGTTACTTTATCGGAAGGAAGAAATTCTATAATTTTGCTGGTTGCACCAACAAGGATCAATCACTTTGAATCAGCTGATCCAATTTAATTAGCATTGTACTGGTCCTTGATCAAAAATGATCTTGCTTGGTGCAACCCAACTTGAGAAACTTGATCAAATTGTTTGACATCTGATTAGAAACCATGATCTCATACAAATGCGTTCAGAAGTAAATTGTTGACAAAAATTTCAACACAATTTTTTCGATCATTCTTGTTCTTGTATAATTCTACATAAAACTACATTTTCGTGTACATGTGTTTGCTGAGAAAAAAATTACTTACAATAATTTGCTTTGTCTGTGTTTCCATCCTATGCCTTAATTGACCGTTCTTGAATGAATAATCTGAAATTATTAATGAATTTAATTTTGTTTTTCAGGCAACTATTGGCTCCTAATCTAATGCAGAAACATTACCTACAAAACGGAGCTGAACAAGTCTCGAAGCAGGTGAGAATTTTCAATATAAAATTCAAAATATCCACGGTTTAAACTTCCGTTAAACTGTATATCCACAGCTCAAAACAAGATAAACCACGTTAAGTTGAACTAAGTTTGAAAAACTCAGAGGTGATACTTATATTAGGTGTACACACCGGTTAGTCAAGACAGACGATTAGTCACGTTTAGCTTCACATAGTTGCTGAAGCACACCGATGCAATGACTAATCGGTGTGTTGCTCATAAGCAACTATGTGAATGCTGACTAAACGTGATTAATCTCGTCTTGTCTTGTCTTGACTATACGTCTAACCTCAAAAGGCTTGGAGTTGTCAAGACCATATATTTCATAAAACAAAGAGATACCGGTTCCGGTTGTTACATTATCAATCTCTAGTAAACAAAACTAAAATACATTGCAGCAGAATTAATAATACTCGTGACCGAGCTCTGTGATTGGGAGTTGAGCCTATCAAGGTGAACGCCTGCCATTGGCCTAGATATAAGCTCCTCCCACAATGGGTGGTTTCTACAAACGGCATTGCAATGGCGGTTCAAACAACTAACAAAGCAATGGATATTTACAGGACACAAATGAAATAAATCACAGAAAAGAAATAATTCTTCCTTCTCTGTGAATAAATATAAGAATGATTGGAGAGAGAATTGTGGAATGAAAAAGAGCAAGAGAATTCATTAACAAATAAACTTGGACCTATTATAAAACTAGATTTGTTGTATTGTACTGGTTGAAATGAATCTGGTCATTTAAACTGTAATTTGAATCATTATGCACTTTATAGCAAGTTAAAGTATGCTCTTAATGAGAGAAATTAGTTTAAAAAAAACATTAGATTATCCAAAAATGGGCAAAACGCATCCGCCGAATTACACTATTGTTCCAAACTGATATTTCATGCAACTCCAGATTATAACCTTTCAAATTCGAATTCAAATTCAAATTCAAAATTTATTCTACCAAAACTTTCAAACCAAAACCTTTTACCTATAAGTAAGGTTTTTACTTCTGACTCCACACAAAACATTATCATTCTGTTGCGCAGCGCATCTATCCACTACCACCTAGAGTTCCTAGGTAACTCTAGGTGGTAGCAGTGATCTATCACGCGTCTGGGAAAACATGTTCACAAACAACAGACCATGTATAGAATAGATATATCTTCACAAAAGAAGTCTTTGAGCAAACAGAATAAGAGAGAGCGAGTGAACTGGAGAGACAAGATTATATCAGCTGTTGAGTTATTGGTGCCGGGGTGAGATTTTGTTGTGTAGCACAGAGCCAATTAACTGTCATAAGTCAGCTGATCAGTAATAATTAAACAGTGATTTTGACACAATAATCAAAGGCAAAGTCTTAAAGACCTTTAAAAGTCTTTAAAGACCTTTAAAGAAGACTTTCAAAGAATAACTTTTTAAAGACCTTTTCAATAATCTGAGATTCAGCATTTGTATTGTGATATTGCTCTTTGAGACAGCTGATTTCTGACAAGTTGAATTGGATTCTGCTATATAGCGCTACTGTCAGTGTAGCTTATAATACGAAAACAAAGAACGCTTGTATAGTTGTGACTTGTGGTCTTGCCCCAAGAACGCTCGTATAGTTTCGACTATAATGATTTGCCTCTAATCAGCCAATTCATGTTTGCTTAACATTATATCATTCTGTTCGCATATGTATATACAATTATACATGTCATGGTCTAAGGCCTAAACAGTCCCTGTAACTTGGCCATGTGTAAATTACCAACAGTACTTTCCGTGGTTCTGTAATTCTCCTAGTCAATTTTTTGTAGCCTTTTCTACTGTAATTGAATGGCTTTTCATGTTTTCTCTTAAAGTACATTTTTCAATAACTTGGAGAAACTGACAAGTGGAATGGAAAGAAATGTGATGGAGGAAGGGGAAGAGAAGAATAAAAAGAAATTGAAAATGAGAACTTCAAACAACATTCACAATCGAAAAAGTTTTCATTGGAATTTAAGCGTGTTTTCGTTTAAACTTGGTTAATGAGTATTCAATCTACCATTTTACTAATAGCTTCTCTTCCTTCCTCTTCTTCTTCTTCTTCTTCTTCTTCTTCATCATCTTCTTCTTCTTCTTCTTCTTCTTCTTCTTCTCTTCTTCTTCTTCTTCTTCTTCTTCTTCTTCTCCTTCCTCCTCTCTTCTTCTTCTTCTTCCTTTCTCATCATCTTCCCCTTCTTCTCCCACTCAGCTTTCTCCACCTTCTTCTCCTTCTCCTCCTCTCCATCCTTCTTCTATCCCTGCCATCATCCTACTCTCCTTCTCTTCTTCTCCTCTCATCCTCTTTCCTTTCTTCTTCTCCTTTTATATTCTCCTTCTTCTTCCTCTTTTATTCTGTTTCTTCTTCTTCCTCTTCTTCTTCTCTTTCTTCTACTTTTAATCTTAACTTACTTGTCTTCGTCTTCTTCTTCCACTTCTTCTTGTTCTCTTTCTTCTTCTTCTTATTCTTGTCTCTTCTTCTTCTTATTTCTTCTTCTGTCTTCTCTTCCGTCCCTCGCGATATGTCTTCTTCTTCTTCTTCTTCTCCTCTTCTTCTTCTTCTTCTTCTCTTCTTCTTCTTCTCTTCTTCTTCTTCTTTCTTCTTCTTCTTCTTCTTTCTCTTCTTTTATTCTTCTTCTCTTCTTCTTCTCCTTTTCTTCCTCTTCTTCTTCTTCTTCTTCTTCTTCTTCTTCTTCTTTCCTTTCTTCCTTCTCCTTCTCTTTCGTCTCCTTCTTCTTCTTCTTCTCCTTCTTCTTCCTCGTCGTCGTTTCTTCTTCTTTTTCTTTTCTTCTCCTTCTCCTTCCTTCTTCTTCTTACTCTTCACTCCTTCTCCTTCTTCTTCTTCTCTCATTGTATGGCACAAAGGCATTTCAAAGAAAATATTAATGTTATGAAGAAATTGAGAAAATTAATAAATCTTTCTTTCTTGAATAGTGGTGGCAGAGACTTGGGTTTCTATCCACAAAGTCTTAGATCTCAGTTTCAGATTGAAGGCTTTGAGGGATTTCAGAGTATGTTTACAAAGCCGTGGATTATCGTTCTCATTCTTTTCTTCTCAGCCTCCTTCTCCTCCTCCTCCTCCTCCTCCTTCATCCTTTTCATCCTCTTCTAACCTTCTTGGTCTTCTACTTTCTTCCTCTCCTCCTCTTCATTCTCCGTTAAAAGTGCTGATTTATACAAAAAGCTGGAAAATGTATGAGTTGATTTACAAAACATTTTGTTGAATAACATGAGAGAGGTGAACAAGAAACTGGAATCTGATCAACACGATGAAAGGAGAAGGAGGAGTAGAAGGAGGATGTGGAAGAAGAAGAAGAAGAAGAAGAAGAAGAAGAAGAAGAAGAAGAAGAAGAAGAAGAAGAAGAAGAAGAAGAAGAAGAAGAAGAAGAAGAAGAAGAAGAAGAAGAAGAAGAAGAAGAAGATGAAGACGACGAAGAAGAAGATTAAGAAGGAGAAGGAGGTGGAGAATGAAAACTAGAAGGAGAAATAAGAGAAACCAAAATGAAAAAATCTCAGATTAAATCAAAATGAAAAACCACAATAAAAAAATCTCAGATTGATCAAAATGAAAAACCACAATAAAAAAATCTCAGATTGATCAAAGATAAGAAGGACATCGGATACCTTGAAAAATGGGAAACTCAAACCAGAAAAACGAAACAGGAACTGACCAGTATGAGCTGAATAAAAAGAAAGGATAGAGAAAACACGTAAAGAGGAAATAAGAAAGAAGGGAATAGTGAGACAGGGAATGAGAGAATCATTAAAACCTCATGAAAAAAATGAAACGAAGAAGAAGAGGAAAGAAGAAGGAGAAGAAGAAGAAGAAGAAGAAGAAGAAGAAGAAGAAGAAGAAGAAGAAGACGGAGTGGTAGAAGGTAAAAGACAAATAGAAGAACGAGGATTAGGAGGAAGAAACAAGAAATGGAAGAAGAAGAAGAAAAGGAGGAGGAAGAAGAAGAATGAGAAGAAGTAGAAGATGTAGAAGAAGACAGAGTAGAAGATGTAGGAATAGGGATAGAAGAACGAGAAGGAGGAATAAAACAAGAAGTGGAAGAAGAGGAAGAAGGAGGAGGAGGAGGAGCAGGAGGACGAGAAAGACCGAAAGAGGAAGAAAAATGAGAAGATGGAGTTGCTATAGTGCATGTATTTCTGTCAAGGTTCGTGATATGGGTAATTTAGGTTTACAAAGAGAATTAGATCTTGTGTTTAATAGCCGTGGGGTAGATGCAAGAGAAGAAGATGTGTGTGAAGAAGAATGTGAAGGATAGCAAGAAGAAGAACAAGATGATGATGGAGAAGAAGGAGAAGGAAGAAGAAGAAGAAGGAAGAAGAAGAAGAAGAAGAAGAAGAAGACGTGGAACAGCCTGATAAGTCGTCACCGAAGTCGTATAAGGTTTGAGTGACGACAGCTTGAACTCTCTATTCATGAATATTTCTAAGCAAGAATACTCATAGTGGAAGAAGAAGAGAGGAGTCAAAAGAAGAAGAAGATAAAGAAGAGTGATGGAGGAGGAGGAGGAAGAGGAGGAGGAGGAGTAACAGAGCAAACGACAACAGCTCAACAGAGTCTCAGGGACTCAAAGGCTCTTCACAAAACAGACGTTAAAGATTTGCTGTAAATCCTTTCACTTTTTTATCATTCACCTTCTATTCTTCTTGTTTCTTTCCTGTTCCCTCATCCTTCTTGTTGATTTATTTTTCTTCTTTTTTTCTTCATTTCCTTCCTCCGCTTCCCATCACCCTCTCTCAGTTTTCACTATTCTATTCCTTTTCTATTACTCAGCTATCCTCTCATTCGCTCTATATCATTTAATTTTCTTTGTCTTCTTCTCTCACTCTCTATCATTTTCTCCTTCTTCTTCTTCTTCTTCTTTGTTATCATCTTCTTCTTCTACTTCATATCCTACTCTCCCTTGTTGTTATTCTTCGTACTCTTCTTTGGTATATGAAAACAAAGGACAGGTAAAGAACAAGAAAAGTATGGGAAATGATAGAATGAAGTAAGGAATGATGGAGTTAGGCAGAAGAAGATGAAGGAGAAGGAGAAGAAGAAGAGTAATGAGAAGAGACTGTGGAGGATGGAGAAGAGGAAGAAGAAGAAGAAGAAGAAGAAAAAGAAGAAGAAGGAAATGAGGAATAGTAGAAAGGCAATAATACAATGATGATGATGATGAAACAATGATGTGGTCAAACACAAACCATTCATGCTCCAACCAGCGATCCTGCAAAATACAAAATGATCTCCTTCTGCCAAAACCGAAATATTAGCAATTCAAAGAAGTGTAGCTGAATAATCTCGAACAAGATGGGAGGAACGGAGAAGAAGAAGAAGTAGATGGAGAAGAAGGAGACGAAGAAGTAGAAGTAGAAGAAGAAGAAGAAGAAGAGAAGGAGGAGAAGGAGAAGAAGAAGAGAGGAGAGGGAGGAGAAGGAGGAAGAAGAAGAAGAAGAAAGAAGTAGGAGTAGAAAAGAAGAAGAAGAAGAAGAAGTGGAAGAAGAATGTATGAATATTTTTCACCCCACCGTCTTCTACCAGAGTTACCAAAAATAATGTATTTGTGTTTGACTACGGTACGTTAGGCCGCATCAAAAATTCATATTATTGTACTTGCTACATCTGCTGCTTGTTGTTGAGGATGAGAGTTCCGAGATGGCGGAGGAGGAGGAGGAGGAGAAGATGAAGAAGAAGTAGGAGATATAGGAGATGGTGGAGAAGCAGGATAAGAGGGTGGCTGGAGGGAAGGAGTGAGACGAGGAGAAGGAGGAGAAGGAGGAGAATGAGGATAATGAGGGGAAAAGGAGGAGAGGAGGAGAAGGAGTGAAAAGGAAAAGGAGGAGAAGGAAAGGAGGAGAAGAGAAGGAGGAGGAAAGGAGGAGAGGAGGAGGAAGAAGGAGAAGGAGGAGAAGGAGGAGAGAGAGGAGAAAAGGAGTAAGGAGGAAGGAGAGAAGGAGACAGGTGAGAAAGGAGAAGAAGGAGGAGAGGTGAGAAGAAGAGGAGAGAAAAAAGTGAAAGGAGAAGGGTGAGACGGAGGAGAGGAGGAGAAAGGAGATGAAAGATAAGAAGGAGAAAGGGAGACAGAGAAGCAGGAGAAAGCAGAAGGAGAAAGAAGAGGAGGAGAAGAAGGAGATTAAAAAAATGATTAGATAAATGCAGAAGTTATACAGTAGGAGGAGGAGGAGGACCCACACGAACGCAACAGCTAAAACATCTTGAATAAATAAATAATTTTCGGATGAGTTGTTCCAGTTGTTCTGTAGTTCGAAGGTGAATGATTCTGAACTTGAAAAGAAAAGAAAGAAGAAGAAGTAGAAGAAGAAGAAGAAGAAGAGAGGAAGTAGAAGAGAGAAGAAAAAAGAGAAAAAATAACAAGAGGAAGACGAGAAGAAGACGACGAAGACGAAGAGAAAAAGAAGAATAAGGACAGGTAGGGGAATAGGAGAAAGAAGAAGAAGAGGATGGAGCGATAGAAGAAGAAGGATTTGGGGGAGTAGGGGGATAAGAGGAAAAGAAAGGAGAGGGAGTAGAAGCACTAAAAGAGTTACAGTAAGAAGACGGAGATAACTATTAGAGTAACAATTCAAGAACAATGTATCTAATACTCAAATAATAAGTTGAAGGCTTATTAAGCTTATGATTCACGAAATTGATAGAATAATATCACTCATGCCCGGTTTCTCAGTTGTTCATTAAACTATTGAATCAATAAAAATGGTTTTGCATTGAAAACACATAGTTATTGATTCAATACTGCTATTGGATCCATAAACTGTTTATTGATTGACTGAGAAACCGAGCATTATACACTTAGGGCCGGTTCATGAGCTCGGGATTTAGCCAAGTCCTAGACTGAAACGGGTAGCCTCGACATTGCCTCAACACTATGTACTAAGTGCTCTCTATGCTGCTAACCAACTAATCTGTTGATACAAACGTTTGTCGATGCTACGGTAGCTACCCGTTCTAGTCTAGGACTTGGCTAACTCCCGAGCTTATGAACCGGCCCCTAAAAAGTCTTTATATCTATAGTCTGTTCAGGGAAAAGAGAGACGATTCAAATAAACCTGTGCATGCGAGAGTCAAGCTAGGAGCAGCTACACCGATTCACAGTAGAACTACTGAAATAATATTATTATCATTTTCTGCAGTACGTGATTCCAGTATGACATTGAATGAACGTATTGTGAACTGGAATTGGACAGAAAATTTATGGGTTAGAGTTGGGTATTCTCTTTTAAACAATAGTCAAGGTGAAATATACTACCTGCAAACTGTTTCTACCAAACACAATCGTTCTAACCGAACTGCCACGGAAAAAACTTCCCGCCAAACCTCTGGAGACCAGTTCGTTTCGCGCCAAAAATCCAGCGCTTTGTTTCCCGCCACAAATAACGGTCGGTCACAGCTGATCGCGCCCGTTCCCGCCAAAAGTTTGGCGCGAGAATTCGGTTACAAGCTGTAAACGTAGTGTTCGGTTTGGGAAGATTTTAAGAGAGGTTGAATTTCGCGACGATGTATATGTTAGGCTAGGCGTACACCGGTTAGTCAAGACAAGACAAGACAGGATTAGTCACGTTTAGTCACAGTAATTCACATAGTTGCTTATGAAGCAGCACACACCGGTGCAATGACTAACCAGTGTGTTGCTTCAAGTAATGTGCAGTACTGTGTCTAAAAGTGACTAATCTCGTCTTGTCTTGTCTTGACTAACCGGTGTACGTCTAGCCTGAGGTTTCAAGGTGATTTTCAATTCAATTCGATTAATTTTATTGCCAAAAAATGAAATATTCAATTTACTTAAACATACATTTGCGGAGATAGCCATAAAAGAACGAACAAAACTTACAACTTTGTATCAGTAAAATAAATTTGGAATACATCATTCCAAACAAGTTGTAGATGAAAATGAAATGTACTTAATATAAAACATGTATATTATATTTAAGAAGATAAACATAACTTTTGAAATGTTCCACTTCAAGGATCAAAAAAGAAATAAGAATGCTATTCCAGTATAATTCCCCCAATTTGCCCCCTCTTCATGTAACCCCCCTCTATCAATAATTGTACCCCCAAATGTCCCCCTTCATGTCACCCTCAAATCCCCCCTCTCATGTCACTCCCCAAATGCCCCCCTCTTCCCCAAAATAAATATATATCTTAATACATATTATGTTAACCAGTGCTGTAACAATTCAAACTAATCCAAAATCATCTAAATCGGTTCAGCCGTTCTCCAGTTATAAGCGAGCGTACAGACATCAACTCTCTTTTATTAATATAGATAGATATAGAAGATTCCATTACTGGATAAACAGTATAGAAGATCGAATTCATTCTTATCGTATTGAATTGATTCCAATTTTGAATATTAATTTAGCCTCTTAAATGAACCCTAATCATATTTTTGTGACTTCAAGTGATTCTTTCTAATGATTCCAATCAATGATTTAGTGATTCTAATCAAGTGATTTCTTTTTTGAAAAAAATCATTGAAGTGTAATAAATTCAAGATAGATAGAGAGATGTCATTCCTTTGCTATCGTACTCTATAGTCATCAGCAACGTCAAGAAATGATATCTCTCTATCTATCTATCTAATGCCAAGCGTCAAATAATGAATGTCACTGTACTAAGTATGGGTTGATGATAGAGTAAGTTCACAGCGCAAAGCACCGCATTCAAATCCCAATCGATTTTTTCTTTGTTAACAGGAAATCGAACACTGCTATTATCACGGGACAGTGAAGGACTACCCAGGAGCCTCAGCTGCCTTCCACACATGCAACGGAGTGAGTGGAGTCATTCATGTGGGCAATGAGACGTTCGTCATACATCCGTTCTTTGGCGGAGATCTTTCTGTGAGTATTGCTCTATCTATCTATCTATTCATCTCAAAACAGATTTTTCAAATAAATAAAATAATCTGTATTCATTTCTCAACCGAATCCTACCATTAATTCCCTTTGCTTTGTGTGTTTTTTTTAGTGGAAACTTTAAAAGTATCGATACTCCTCGATATGAGAAACATATAACCTAACCTAACCTAACGAAGTTCGATATCGACTATCGATATCTCTAGATGAGTAGACGTGTCGTATAACAGGAAAGTACCCTTCTATCACAGTTGGTGATGTATGAAATGCAGTGGTAGAAATTTAATTATCTTTTTAAGGACCCAATAGGGTTCTTAATGCGATCGTACTGGTGTCCGTCCGTCCGCACGATAACTAACGAACGGAAGATCGTACACTTTTGAGATTTGGAATATAATATCTTCATAGATGAAGTAAGAAGCCTATTGATTTTGAATATTGAGGGTTGAATTTAAAAAAAGTTACAAGCAAAAAATAGGTACTGAATTTCAAATACATGTTACAGAGAAGTATAATGTCATTGAACTACTAAATTTTCAGCCTCTCATCCCAATGCCTAGGCTATATGGCGCAGTTGGTTAAGGCTACGTTCTCGTCTTTGAAGTCAGATTCAATTCCGAGATGCTGGTTCGAGTCCCATCCGGGGCAGTTTTTTTTTTATAACCGATTTCAAGTTTTAATCAATTATCCATACATTTTTTTATTGTAATAAATTCATCATTGATTATTTGAAATTATTCATTATGTTTATTATTTATTACAATAGCCTATTCTAATTTTATGAAAATAATGCAAATGATGAAACATTTCTCTCAATTGCAGAAAATAGCTACTATGTTTACTACTTGAGCAATTCTTGAAAGTACTGTCCTGTTAATCTGTAGACTACAATATCGGGTTTTGCAGGCTCCATTTATTTTTCAAAAATAAACATATTCAAAATGAGAAATTTGATAAAAATCTTAAATGGTATCCTGTTGCACTATCTGTTGGCATGAAATAATGTACTAAATTATTAAATCCCTTGAGTGTTGGTCAGTTAAATGACACAAAGATAGAGCTCAAAAATGTTTTTCTGAAAGCAATTTAGTGACTAAATAGTCATCTGTACAAGGTAGGATTTTCTTGGTGTGACTGAGCTGCAGATGGTCAAAATAGCAACTATTTAAAACTTAGAATTTTGGAAAAAACAAGTGAATTTCGTTCTATAGAGAAGAATTCGATGAGGAATTCGATCATGGACATACATTTTTGGTTATATGAATTTAAACTCGGATGATAGAATAAGTTCTATAACTTGAATTTTTAAAATTCTTAGGCTTAGGCGTACACTGGTTAGTCAAGACAAGACAAGACGAGATTAGTCACGTTTAGTCACAGTACTTCACATAGTTGCTTATGAAGCAATACACACCGATTAGTCATTGCATCGGTGTGTGTTGACTAAACCGGTGAATTACTGTGAGTAAACGTGACTAATATTGTCTTGTCGTGACTAACCGGTGAACGCCTAGCCTAACAGTGATTCTTTCTACTACAGAAATGAATTTGTCATTATCTTCTGTAATAAGTAAGTATCGCTCTTGAATAATATTGATGTTCCATTTATTAGACCTAATGGTTCATGTTAGTTTGGATATTTCATTTTTCCTATTCTCTATCTCTATATTCTCACACCTCTCATCCCACCTTCTTTAACCTTCTTCCACCCCTTCTTCTCGTGACTAACAACGAATTGAATCTGCCATCGCGTGGAGCGACTGAAAATGACATCTTGCTGATTCAGCGCTTTAGGTGTTGGCCTCGTCAAATACTGTACGACACGCTTCTTCATCTTCTTCTTAACCATCTTCTTCTTCTCCTTCTCCTCCTCCTTCTTCTTCTTCTAATTCTTCTTCTTCTTCTTCTTTTCTTCTTCTTCTTCTTCTTCTTCTTCTTCTTCTTCTTCTTCTTCTTCTTCTTCTTCTTCTTCTTCTTCTTCTTCTTCTTCTTCTTCTTCTTCTTCTTCTTCTTCTTCTTCTTCTTCTTCTTTTCTTCTTAACCTTCTTAACCTTCTTATTCGTTTTCTTCTTTTCTCCTCCTCCTCTTCTTCTTCTTCTCCTTCATCTTCTTCTTCTTCTTTCTCTCCTTCTTCCTATCATCCGTCCGTTCCCTATCAAGCCAAGAGTGTCTTCACAACCAACAACTATCAGAGAAGCAACTTACTAATGAAGCCAATTGCAATGTGTCCAGATCAACTTGAGGAGTTCACTGTTATCTGTTATGTTCTCCTCCTCCTCCTCCTCCTCTTCCTTTTCTTTCACTTCTTCTACTCCTGCTTTTTCTTCTCCTTCTTCTACCCTCTCATCCTCCTCTTCTTCCTCTTCTTCTTTCCCTCATCGCCTTTTTCTCTCCTTCCAGTCTCTCCTTCCTCATTATCTTCTTCTTCTCCTTCTTCTTCTTCTTATTCCCCTACTCCTTCTCCTTCTCCTTCACCATCTTCTTCTTCTACTTCTTCTTCTCCTCCTCCTTTTCTCTTCTTCTCCCCCTTCTTCTCCTTCTTATTCTTCTTCTTTTTCCTCTCCTCCTTTTTCTTCTTCTTCTTCTGCTTCTTCTTCTCCTTCTCCTTCTCCTTCTTCTTCTTCTTTCTCTCCATCTTTACTCCTCCTTACAACCGTTCCTTCTCCCCCACCTCCTCATCATCACTGTCCTCCTCCTCCGGCTCCTTCTGCAACTACTCCTCCTTTTCATCTGTCTCCTTCTCTTCCTCCTCCTCTTACTAATCCTCCTCCTACTTCTCCTCGTCCACCTACTCTTCCTACTCCTCCACCTTCTCCTCCATGTCCTTCTCCATCATCTTCTACTCCACCACCTCCTCCTCTCCCGTCAACTCCTTCTCCTTCGCTCCCTCCTTCGCCTCTCCCTTCTCTTTCTCTACTTTTCCCCCCTCCTCCTCCTCCTGCAACTAGTTTTTCTCTTGCAACTCCCTCCTCTTCTACCGCTCCTTCTCTTCCTATTCCTTCTTCTTCTCCTCCTCCTCCTCTTCCACCCCTTTCTTCTTCCTCCTCCTTTTTCTTCCCCTCTTCCTCCTCCTCCTCCTCCTCCACCACCTCCTCCTCCTCCACGTGTCTCTGCCGCCAAATTCCAACTCTTCCAGTAATAATTGAAAACTTTCTCAGCTACCTCAAAATACAGCGCGCGAAATTCAAAACTTTCAAAATTAACAACTCTGATTGGGCCGTTAAACTTTTGACAGTTGGAAATACGTGGCTGTGATTGGTCCAACTTTGAAATTCAAATCACACCAACTGAAATGGATTGATAAATAACTTTCCTACCAAAACTGGAGTTTCTCTAATCATAGGTGGGGCTTTTATCAGAGTCGAAACTCATATAATATACACAGAGTGACTCAGTTAGTGTTAGGCCTTCAGGCGCGTTTTGACCTTGTTTTGGTGAATGCTTCAATATTCTGAATAGACCAAATGAATAAACGGAATATCCAACTACTCGAAATGTATAAAGACTGTGTACCATCGATTCATTTGATTTGAAGCTTGACATTAGATACATACGTGTCTAATAATAGATAGATACGTGTCATACGATAATTAGATACTTAGATAATTAGATACATACGTGTCTCTATCTAATAGATAGATAGAGACATATTATTTCCTGAAGTTGCTGATGATCGTAGAGTTGAGCTAGACGTACACCGATTAGTCAAGACAAGACAAGACAAGATTAGTCACGTTTAGTAACAGTAATTCACATAGTTGCTTATTAAACAGCACACACAGGTGCAATCACTAATCGGTGTGTGTTGCTTCATAAGCAACAGATCTAATCTGATTTAGATCTGATTAGATATTCAATCTAGATTTAATAGATCAATTTTACGCTTGATGTTACACTCGCGAGAGAAGAGAAGAAGGAAGAGGAGGAGAGAGGATGAAAAGGAGGAGAAGAGGAGGAGGAGAGAGGAGGAGGAAGAGGAGGAGGAAGAGGAGGAGGAGGAAGAGGAGGAGGAGGAAGAGGAGGGAGGAGAAGGAAGGAAGAGGAGGAGAAGAATTTAATGTATAATTTTGGAGCAGAGTGTAGTATTAGGTTTGGGCGATTTGAAATTTTGAAATTGAATTCCGAAACCCTTCCGCGTGAGATGACTGAGTGATGGACCTGGTTGGCAATTATTACAATATGAGTGAGAAAGAAGAAGAGAAAGAGAAGATGGAGAAGAAGAGAGGGGGAGGAAGACGAGGAGGTGAATGAGGAAGAGGAGGAGGAAGAGAAGGAGGAGGAGAATGAGGAAGAGGGAGGGGAAGAGAAGGAGGAGGAGAAGGAGAAGGAATGAGAGGAGGAGGGGTGGAGGAAGGGGAGGAGGAGGAGGAAGAGGTGAAGAAGTAGAGGAGGAGGAGTGAAATGGTGTGGGAGAAGATGAGGAAGAGATCAAGAAGGAAGAGAAGAAGAAAAAGGATGAGGTTAAGAAGGAAATGAAAGGATGAGAGAGGGGAAGAAGGAGTGGTGGAGAATCAGGAGGGAGGAGGAAGAGAATCAGGAAGAGATGAGGGAAGGAGGAAGAGGGAGAGTTGTGGGAAGGTGTGGCGAGGAAGGAGAAGAAGAAGGAGGAAGAGAAAGAAGAGGAAAATGAGGAGGAAGAGGAGAAGGTGGAGAGGAGGTGAGAGGGAAAGGAGTAGTATGATGTAAAGAAGTAGGAGGAGGAGAAAGAGAAGTAGGCGGAGGAAAGGAGAAGCAAGAGATAAAGAAGGATAAGAAGGGAAAAGGATGAGAAGAATGGGAGAGGAGGTGAAGGGCAAGGATGCGGAAATGAAGTAGGAGGGAGGAGAAGGAGGATGAGAGAAGGGAGGAGGAGGAATAGAAGGCTGAGAAGTAGGAAGAGGAGATATGATTTGGATCTAATATATTTTGTTGACAATTATAGATGAGTACCAATGATAGGAAACTTGAGAGAAGCAAAGAAGAGAAAAATAAAACTGAGAAATGGAAGATACCAAAATTGAGGGTAAGAGAAGAATAATGCTGCAAAAGGTCAGAAATAGGTGATGTATAATCTATATTATTGGAAGGCGAACATGTTTTTTGTGACCTCAACTCCTCCGAAAACAAGGAGAAGAAGGAAAAGGAGATAAAGAAGAAGAATGAGAAATATATTGCGAAGAAGGAGAAGATGAGAAGGAGGAGAACAAGACAAATAAGAAGAAGAGAAATGAGGAGAAGAAGAAAAGGAGGAGGAAAATGTGAAGAAGAGAAAGGAGAAGAAGAAAAATGAGAAGGAGAAGAAGAGAAGAAGAAAATGAGAAGGAGAAAAAGGGAGAAGAAGAATGGGAAGAAGAAGAAGAAGAAGAAGAAAATGAAAGTAGAAGGAGTGAAAGGAGAAGCAAAAAAATAAGTAGAAAAAAAAGAAAAGACGAAAAATGAGAAGAAAAATGAGAAGGAGAGAGAGAAAAAGAAAAGAAGAAAAAAGAAGAAAAAGCAGAAGAAGAAGGAAAATAAGAAAAAGGAGAAGAAGATTGAAAAGAATTTGATGAAAGAGGAGGAGGATTGGAAACTATTTCATGTATTTCATTAGTCGCAGATTTATGCGACCTGGGAAGTCCTAGTATTATAATAAAATAGGACGGTAGTTAAAGAGAAGAGTAAAATAGGGTGGAGATGGAAGAGAAACAGGAGATGTGAGAGTTATGATGAAAGAGAAAGAGTGAGAGAGAGAGGAGAAAGAGGAAGAGAGATAAAGAAAAGACAGAAATAGGTAGAGAACAAATAATATGTTGTTGAAGGGTGGTACTTGGTAGTGAATGGAAGCTTAATCCTCTCGTACGGCCAACTCAAATGGAAAAGCAAAGCAAAATTAGAAAATCCCCCTCCCCACCGGAAAATCATCCACCCATCCGGAAACTGTCCAAATTATTTTCGCGCCTTTTTGACTTGTGCATGTCAATGATTTTCCCGCTCAAAATTCGTTTTCCCGCTCCAAATACGGTCGAGGATTTGGCGGGAATAAATTTCTCTACAAACTGCTTGTTGTGTATTTTGAATGGAAATTTGGTGTATGGAATTAGAAAGGATTTGGGTTTTTCCCTAGTTTTATATTTTTTTGTGTGTTTTATCACTTTTTTAAGCGACAAGGAAAGGAGGAGATGGAAACATTGTTTAGAATTAACAAAAATCGTTTTATAATTAGTATATGATAACATTATTGTAATATGAAATGGCATTTTCTCATAAATTTTTCATGTAGCCCCTAAAAACTTTTCGATTATAAGCACCTTAATAAACCTATTCAACAGTTAGGCTAAGCGAAGCAGTTACTCAAGACAAACCAAGACGAGATTAGTCACAGCCACAGTACTTCACATGGTTGTATGAAGCAGCACACACCAATTAGTCATTGCATCGGTGTGTGCTGCTTCATAAGCAATTATGAGAATTATACTGTGACTGTATGACCAATCTCGTCATCTTTGTCTTGACTAACCGGTGAACGCCTAGCCTAAGAATTCTTATAGCCGTAAAACAAAATAAATTTCAATAGGCTACGACCATAATATTACGTAGTTAACTTAAAATATACTATTTATATTGTTGCGAAAAAAAAACACATTAAATTTTCCACTTAGTATAATGGCGCGGTTTCACGATACCAGTAGACGTGTAGGTTAACGGCAGGCAGGTTGGTCATATGATCTTCCACTCTAGAATTTTGACGTTTCATTTAACTACAAAAAACCTAATTATTATTCATCTGTTGGAAATTCTCTAAATCTACTAAGCGCCTCACGCTTCTACACACCCCCCCCCCCCACCCGCTAACAAAACATACCGAAATTGATCACATCTCAAAATTAGGGAACACCAATCAAAAACCTTGATAACGTTAGCCATTTTGTTTCATTTTTTTTTCTGAAAATCATCTAAATCTCCCAGTAATCGTACTCTCTATCTGCGAGAACGTTAATTAAAATTTCATAAATCTTTGGAAACGGTGCTGCGCTTTTTCGCGGTTTTTGGGCGGGAAAATAGGGGGGAACAAGGGAAGGGGAAAGAGTGGGAAGGAGGAGGTGGGAAGAAGAGTAGAGGAGGGGAGAGGGAGAGAGAGAGTGTGAAAAGAAGGAGAATGAGGGGACGTAAATGGTTTATGAAATATCAGATAGCATACCCATTAGCAAAAAGTTGTGGAGCTGGGATTGAGTTTGAATTTTGAATGTTAACATGATTTACAGTATATCTGCTTGTATTGTGTAACGTGTATAATGGAATTATACATTCCTATTCTCTTCCTATTCTTCTTCTTCTTGTTCTTCTTGTTCTTCTTGTTCTTCTTGTTCTTCTTCTTCTTCTTCTTCTTCTTCTTCTTCTTCTTCATCTTCTTCTCCATCTCCTCCTTTTCCATCTTCATCCACTTCCTCCAATTCTTTTCTTCTCCTTCTTCTAAATCTTCTTTCTCTTCTTCCTCTTCTTCTTCAACATCTTCTTCTACTTCTCCTCTTCCTTCTCCTCCTCCTCCTCCTTCTTCTTTTTCTCCCTCACAATTATTGAAATTAATATTATAAATACTCGTAACTCTTTATTGCCCTTTTAAATTCAATTACAACATTTTCAAAATAAAAATCATTCAATCATGCAATAATCAGCAGCTGTTGGGGTAGATTAATGTTATTAAAGGGGTAGATAAAGTGAAATAAGAATTACTATCTATTCGATTCATTGAGAAAAGCATATTTAATATAATGAAAAAACAAGATATTGTCAATTATCACGATTTTTAATAATAAGAAACATATACATATATTCATATTTAATATACTTGAATGACAGAAAGAAAGTGATATTGATTCATTACAACTACAGACTTGGAGACTGGTCCAGATAAAGAGATAAAGAGAACAGAAAGATAGATGAGAGAATGAAAAGTATGGCTTCAGTAATAGGGTATTTGGTGATAGTAGAATCATGTTGTTTTGTGGAATAGAGGTTGGATGAACAGGATTGAAGTCAAAGAAAGAGAACGATGAGGTAGAGGAGGAGGAGAAGAAGAAGAACAAGGAGAAGAAGAAAGAAGAAGAAGAAGAAGAAGAAGAAAGAAGAAGAAGAAGAAGAAGAAGAAGAAGAAAGAAGGAGAAGAAAGGAGAAGAAGAAGAAGAAAGGAAAAGAAGATAGAGAAGAAGAAGGAGGAGAAGTAGAGAGAAAACAAGAAGAGAAAAGAACAAGAAGAAGAAAAAGTTGAAGAGGAGGAAGGAGAAGAAGGAGAAGAAGGAGAAGAGGAATAATAATAATAATAAGAAGAAGACGAAGAAGAAGAAGAAGAAGAAGAAGAAGAAAGAAGAAGAAGAAGAAGAAGAAGAAGAAGAAGAAGAAAAAGAAGAAGAAGAAGAGGAAGAACAAGAAGAAGAGAATGGTGAAGAAGAGAAGAAGAGGAAGGAGAAGAAGGAGAAGGAGAAGGAAAAGGAGAAGAAGAAGTGAAAAGAAGGAAGAATAAGAATTAAGAAGAATGAATGAGGAAGAAGAAGAAGGAGTAGAAGAAGAAGGAGAAGAAAAAAGAGCAGGAAGAAGAGAAGGAGTTAGAGTTGTATGAGTCGGAGGAAGAGTGTGAAATGAGCAGTGTTCAGAGGAGGAATAGTAGTAGGAGGTGAGAAGGAGAATGAGGAGTTGGTCGTGGTGGCGTCGAAAGATGAGGAGTAGGTGGAGGAGGAGGAGGAGGAGGAGGAGCAATACGACCAGTAGTAGGAGGAGGAGGAGGGGTAGCAGGCTGTCAAGAGTTGGCATCGTTTGCGTTCAGTTGAGAATTCAATTTTGCTGATTTGCATTTTTCTGGCTATCGGTGACACGATCAGGGCGCGCTGTGCTCTTAATTATTGCAGTAGTTCGTTTGTTTGTTCTTCCTCTTCTGCTTCTTCTCCTTCTTCCCCTCCTCTCATTTCTTCCTCTTCCTCTTCTTCTTCTTATTCTTCTTCTTCTTCTTCTTCTTCTCCTTCTCCTTCTCCTTCTTCTTCTACTTCTTCTACTCCTTCTTCTTCTTTTTCTTCTTTTTCTTCTTCTTCTTCTACTTCTTCTCACTTCTTCTTCTTCTTCTTCTTCTTCTTCTTCTTCTTCTTCTTCTTCCTCTTCCTCTTCTTCTTCTTCTTCTTCTTCCTCCTTCTTCTTCTTCTTCTTCTTCTTCTTCTTCTTCTTCTTCTTCTTGTTCTTCTTCTTCTTCTCTCCTTCTTTTTCCTCGTCTCCTTTCTTCTCCTCCTCCTTCTTTCTCCTTCTCCTCTCTTCTTCTCCTCCTTCTTCTTCTTCTTCTTCTTCTTCTTCTTCTTGCTCTTCTTCCTTCTTCTTCCTCTTCTTCTTCTTCCCTCCTTCTTCTCCTCCTTCTTCTTCTTCTTCTTCTTCTTCTTCTTCTTCTTCTTCTTCTTCTTCTTCTTCTTCTTCTTCTTCTTTTTCTTCTTCTTCTTCTTCTTCTTCTTCTTCTTCTTCTTCTTCTTCTTCTTCTTCTTCTTCTTCTTCTTCTTCTTCTTCTTCTTCTTCTTTCCTCCTCTCATTTCTTTCTCTTTCCTCTTTGATGTACTCCTCTCAGTATACGTATCTGTACTCCTCTCTGTAATATTATCTTGATTGTTCATTCAGCTGGCAAACTCAGATTTATAAAAAAATTCGCTTCGGTTACCTAGCAGTAAGTGGATGTGATACTGGCAACCAGCTGGTAGGCCTAAGCCCACATAGGGCTGTTGAGCCATTGACAAACAAAAAACCTAGCAGTAGTATGATGTTAATCGATGGATCTAGTTGAATCAAGACTGATGTATGGCATTATTTGTTGGGGTGGAGCTTATTTCACAAATTTTAGGATTCTATTGACAGCTCAGAAGTTATACAATTAGGGCTTATCACTAATCTAGCAGAAGAGTAAATTCATTTCCATTATTCAAGAAACTTTACATTTTGCCTTTAAGATATTTGTACATTTTAGAGTAACTCAATTATTTTATAAAAGATGTAGTGAGTATAATAGGTTTTTCAATGTTAGTTATAGAAGAATTGCGGCTAATTTTGCCTCTTCCTAGATTGGAAGCTTACAGGAGATTCTCACAATTTTATTGCACCTAAATTTTCAATGTCTTGCCAAAGGAGTGTAAAAGAGTCTGAAACGTTTAACAAATTTAAAAAATTATTATTTGCTTGGCTTTGAAGTTGAGAATATGGAAAAGCTACTTTTGACTAATTCAAGCTCATTCAATAGATATGTTGGTAATTCTTGCTTGGAAAGTTGCTGATTACAGAAAATTTGAAAAAATTGTGTGTTTTATCAATGTGGTTTTGGAGTACAAACAGCACAACTATCGTTTTCATTTTCTTATTGTGATGGTAACCTCAAAACGGACCAGTAGTGTCTATGGTACCTATATTCTTCTAACTTTTTGTAAATTATTTTTGTAAATTCATGGATAATAATTATGTTATTCAATTATTTTATTTATTTATTATTCCTAGTTCTTTTGAAATATCATTAGTCTTAGTTCTACATATTTTTTGCGTATTTCATTTTCTGTATTAACATAGGCTACTGTTATTTTTATTTTCATTTTGTATTGTCCGAAATATGAAAGAAGAATAAATTTATTTATTTATTTATTTATTTATTTATTTATTTATTTATTTATTTAATTTGCTTCAATGACTTTCAGTGTGAAAATCTTATCTTCCAGTGAGAATTTTGGAGGTGACTGTACTAACCTTAGCGGCTGGAGGGGAAGCGTGGTGGGAGAGATTATCCATCTCTCTTGCACTGCCTTCCCTGGACGCCAACTTAGATGGCACGCTCTGTACAAATAGTTTATAATAAACAGTTTGAAAAAGTTACATATTTAACTGCGATAATTTAAAAATGCCTGACTTACTCAATAACAAATAATCGTTTTCCTATTTTCCCGATCCACCCTGTCTTCCCACCCTATTTATCAACTATTCTCTCATTCCCTTTTTCTGTTTCCGGTTAGCAGAAGCATCCGCACGTGATATTCGAAGCTCGCACCAAAGCAAACAAAGGCTGTGCCAATACAGGCAACTACGAGTGGCGTTTGACCAGCGGGGGCGCCACGTCACAATTCCACAGCGCCTCGGGCGGCCTATCGCACGGCGCCGCCACCAGAAACCGTCGTGAGGCTCCGAGTGACAACAATTTCAACGCCAAGGGGCGCTCAAAACCTGGTGCCGCCACCAGCTTCAGGGGTGAGGGGCTTGACGCCTTGGGTGGCATCAGATTCAAGGCGGCGAAGGAGAGAGAAGGGAGAGGAAGAAGTAAAAGAGATGTTAGTGTGACTACTAAATACATTGAGACTGCTTTGGTTATCGATAAAGCCATGGTGAGTAATTTTTTAAATAAATAATAGATGAATAAATACTGGGTGGCGCAAAAAGAACGGATGGATTTGAGTAGGATAGTATCAGTGGACTAGAGCTGTCTGTGACCGCAGAGCGACACCATTTTGTAGGTTAAAGTATCCAGTTTTATTATCAATGGCGCAATTGACCTTGCGAAATCGCGTATTTGCTGTAGAACAATATTTCCAATAGAATGAATCTGCAACCGTCGTTCAACGGAGCTTCAGCAGAAAGTTTCAAATCGAGCTTATTGGCATGAGATTCCTCTTTACTTGAAATTCAAGTTTACTATCGTGAATATCGTTACATTGAAGATTTGAATATTGCAATACATGAAAAAATTGCTGCTGAGAAAAGTTATGGACCAATTTCAGGCTTTTGATGAGCATTAACGCATTAAGGGTGCCATCTTTCCTATGTAATTTTTAAAACATACCCAAGAGTTGGAGTTTTCCATAGAAATTCTCAAATTGGGCTATTTACTTATAAAGATAAATGTATGATTGAAAGAAACTATCTTATAACACTTTGAAAAACATCCGTTCTTTATGCGCCACTCTGTATAATATATTCCTAAATAAACAACAATTCAAACATCAAGAGCTGTGTTTATAAACTCGTAAAATTTCTTGTAAGCCAAAATTTTAGCAAATGTTATCAAAATGATAGCAAATTTTAGCTATCCAAATTTAGCACCTCACGCTAGACTAGACAGATCATCTGTAGTAATTCGAAGTATAGCAGGAGCCAATTAACTTGTCATAAATCAGCTGATCCATAATAATTAAACAGTGATTTCGACACAATAATCAAAAGGCTTTGAAAGTCTAAAGAACCTTCCAAGTCCTTAAAGACCTTTTTAAAGAAGACCTTTCAAAGAATAACTTTTTAAAATACCTTTTCAATAATCTGCGAGATTCAGCATTTGTAGGTTAAGTATTGTGATATTGCTCTTTGAAACAGCTGATTTCTGACAAGTTGAATTGGATCCTGCTATACCTGGTTGTTCGTAAGTACGTCTATTAAATTTAACCGGGCGATCAATCGAGGACAGCAACATAGTGAGATCGACGACAAACTGAACTAACTTTAAATAGAGAACTGAGACAAAATAGTTTTGGAAAGCCTTGAATTGCATCGATTTTATTTGCAGAACTACATTACTTATAATTTTTATTAGATGTTATTACAAAATTATATTCTGTAGACAAAATTGCACTCCGAGTTTTTATCAATGAGGCAAAAGGTATCTGGTATAGTGAAAAATACTAACGGCATAATTTTTTCAAATATCAGCTGGTTGTGCACACATTTCGAATTGTTGAAACATTTCTACTCCGTTGAGAACAGAGTTCTCAATTAATCAATTAATCGGTGCTGATTGAGGGATTAAATTTTTCCAGCGGTTAATTTTTTTTACATAGACATCAGATAAATATTTTAACATGTACATGTTAAAATATTCATCTGTGATTAAAATTTTGATGGGAAAGTACAAGTTTCAGTTTTACCAACCAAAAGTCTGTAATATTGTGGCTTAATGCAATTTTCGGAGCTAGTTCGTTTCGAATGAATATATAATTTATTAGAGAATGTTAAAATGCAGTTGATTTTACTAGTTATTTAACTAAAATATATTGTTCTGGTAACACTATTTCAATTGGATTTATATTTCAAATGAGTTCAGTTTGTCGTCGATCCCACTATGTTGTTGGCCTCGATTTATCACCCGGTTAAATTTAATAGACGTAGGTATTTAACCAGGCAGTAGTATTTTTTTTAATTTTTAAGATTGGTCGAATATTAACTGAGATAATGGCAGCTTTATTGATAGGTGACCGCTAGAGGTTAGTTGCACTTCTTTTTACTGTCTTTAAAATTCACACAAAATAATCTGAAATCGCTTACAAATAACATGCAAAGCAGACGGAGACTGTTGCATTGTTGTGGCAGACTTAATACGGTGTCAATCGACTAAAAAAATATTATTGTAGAATTTTTGTAATATAAACGGGTTTCTAGTTATTTCAGAAACAAAATTGTAAATGGCCGCCATTTTGTTTTATGAATTTGAAATATTGTCATACTTTTTTGTGGCTTTGTTTAGTTGTCGTAAATGTTGGTGCAAAGTTTCAATTTCATATTATGTTCAACCATTATTCATAGAAATCATTATAGTAATTGAAAAAACAAAATGGCAGCTGCGTGAATAACTAAGGACTTCCAGACAATGATATTAAAAGATGATAAATTATATTATTTTATTATGTTTCTTACCAACGAACAATGCCCTAGAATATTGTAAGGGTCTAAAACACCCTGTAGATAAAATATTTATGAAAGAATAAATTCCCATTAGCAATAAGGCAATATTTTATGATCTTGTTGAATTCTGTCCTTCCCTAAAATTGGAAAAATAATTCTACCAAACATTTTTTGTGTAATAATGTCTATTTTGGAATGAAATTTCAAATCTTTTCACATTTATTTCAGTTCGAGAAGCGAAATGGCAGTACCCGATTAGAAGTAGTACATGACGCTATACAAGTAGCAAATATTGCTGATTTGGTACTATTTACTACTATATAATTATCTTGTATCAGATATACATGTATAATTATCTCCTTTTTGTATACTTAAAATCTTCCAACAAATCCCATCCAATTAAAGATACAGTATTCTCTGTGAGCATCTACGGTGTTGCGCTCTGGCGGATAATCATATGAATCTCTCCAAGAAGATTAACATGGGAAAGGATTGGCTTATGTACGTGAAAATTAGTTTATGAATAAATAATAGAACTCTTGTCGCTATTCCTGTCGCTATTTTCGATTATATCAGAATTGTGGAAAATGATAATTAATATATCGCATGTTCATTATTATAATCTTCAATCCAAGTTTTGAATTCAACTTTGAAGGTTATGTTTCAAGCTGGCTGAGCAGACGAAGTAGTTTATCCACAGCTGAGTTCATTCCCATTGGTTATTATTCTGAAATGGATTATGGGCGCGAGACTTTAAATCAATCATATGTCTTTGAACTGGATTTTTCACTTGTTTAATTCAAAACTGGATCCGATTTCTTTGTTGAATCACTTTACGTTTGGAAATATGGAAGGAATAGAAGCCGCAATCACTATTGTGAACGGTATTTATACAATTAGGAATACGACAATACTTCAAATGCATTGTAAATGCTTATTCCCTATCCTTTCTCATGTTAAACTACCCGGTTTTGTTTACTAAAATTCCGCGTGAGCGCAGGTGTCGATTTTATTATCCCCACCACCTACGTGCACACAGCGAAATGCACACTAACATTGGTAGTATTAGTTGAGAAATTTTATCTTGTATAATCAGATTGATTTATTTTAACGCTTGGCATAATTAGATAGATTGATAGATTGAGAGACATTATTTCTTGACGTTGCTGATGACCGTAGAGAACGATGGCAAAGAAACCTATCTATCTATCTATCTAATGCCAAGCGTCAAATTAAATGAATATTACTGTACCAATACAGCTAAAGAGATTTAATAAATAAATGTGCACATTCTTCAATTTTCAAACTCTTTCAATGTATAGCAGGATTCTTTTAAATTGTCAGAAAACAGCTGATTTATGTACGCTCGGTTACTGTCGTTGAATCAGCTGTTTTCTGACAAGTTAAAAGAATCCTGCTGTACTGTATCAAGATTCCCCAGTCAGCACTACCGTTTCAACTACGATTATTTGTTTAAATAATGGGACTGCAGATGATTTGAAACAATGATTCCATTATGAATATTGCTGATGTTTCGGTTTTCTCACATTTTATTATTTGTATTACCCATGATGAATATTGCTGATAATTCAGTTTTTTCACATTCTATCATTCAAATTCCCCATAGAGTGTCTCGTTTTCCAATATTGGTTTACAATTATAATTATCAATGTGTATGAAGGGATAAAACACTAAAAAATATTGTACAAATAAGTCTATTAAGGATATGAGATGTTATCTGGGGTTTTGTTTCCCTGAAGAGAATCCAAATGATTGTGCAGCAATTTTTGGGAGCTCTCTCCAATCATCCTCCATCTCCTGTTTTACATGTTCTGTTCTATTTTTCTTCCTTTTCTCATTCTTTCTTGATTCTTTATGTGCGTCTTGACTATTCCGTTCTCCTTTTCTTCTTTTTCTCCTCTATGTTCTTATAGATTTTCATATCTTTTATTCACTCCTTAACTTTCTTTTTCACCACCCCTCCTTCCCCTCCTTATACTTCTCATCCTCCTCCTCCTCCTCCTCCTCCTCCTCCTCCTCCTCCTCCTCCTCCTCCTCCTCCTCCTCCCTCCTCCTCCTACTCCTCCTCCTACTCCTCCTCCCACGTTTCCTCATACTTCTCCCCTCCTCCTACTCCTCCTCCTCCTACTCCTCCTCCTACGTTTCCTCACACTTCTCCCTCCTCCCTCCTTCTTCTTCTTTTGCTTCTCCACCTGCTAAACCTGCTTCTCCATATTCTCCTTCTCCTACTCCCCTCCTCCACCACCTCTTTATCCTCTTCCTTCTTATCATCCCTATCCTCCTACTATTTCAACTCGACCCTCCTTCTAAGATTCCTCATACTCTTCTTCTTCAACCTGCTCCTCCTCCTTTTCCTTTTCCTGCTCCACCTTCTCCTTCGCTGCTCCTCCTTCTTCTGTTCTTACTCCTCTTCCTTCTGCTTCTGCTGCTCTCCTCCTTTTGTTCCTTCTCCATCTCCCCTCCTCCCTCCTCCTCCTCCTTCTGCACCTTCTTCTCCTCCTGCTTCTCCTCCTTCTCTTCCCATTCTGTCTTCCCCTTCTCCTTCTCCTCCTTCTTCTCTCACTCCTCCTCCCCTTCTTCTCCCACTCCTCCTCCTCTCTCCTCCTCCTCCCCCCTCCCTCCTCCTCCTCTTTCGAGTCTTCCTCCTCTATCCACTGCTTATTTATCTTTTCAACTTTTTCTCATACATAAAATCATTTACACTAATGACCTGTTATTATACAGTCTGTAGTATCGTCTTTCTTTGTTGCAGAGCTACCTTCTTCTTTTCCTTCTCCTTCTCCTCCTTCTCCTTCTTCTTCTTCCTTCTTCCTTCTTCTTCTTCCTCTTCTTCTTCCTCTTCTTCTTCCTCTTCTTCTTCCTCCTCCTCCCCTCCTCCTTCTTCTTCTTCTTCTTCCTCTTCTTCCTCTTCTTCGTCATCTTCCTCTTCTACCTCTTCTTCTTCTTCCTCCTCTTCTTCCTCCTCTTCTTCTTCTCCTCCTTCTTCTTCCTCTTCTTCCTCTTCCTCCTCCACCTCCTCCTCCTCCTCCTCCCTCCTCCCTCCTCCTCCTTCTCCTCCTCCTCCACCTCCTCCTCCTCCTCCCCCTCCTCCTCCTCCTCCACCACCACCTTCTCCTCCTCCTCCTCCTCCTCCTCCTCCTCCCCTCCTCCTCCCTCCCTCCTGCTCCCTCCTCCTCCTTCTACTCTCCCCTCCTCCACCACCACCCTCCTTCTCTTCCTCCTACGTTTCCTCATACTTCTTCCATCCTTCCTACCCCTCCTACTCCTCCTTCTGCTCCCTCATCCTCCTCCTTCTTCTTCTTCAATTGTTTTGTTTGATTTAAATGAATTATTGTTCTTGTTCTTACAGTATTTTCGCACAATTAACACACGTGTGTCGGTGGTCTAACAGAGACATTGCAAGGCTTCTTCTCCTTCTTCTTCTTCTCCCTCATCCTCCTTCTTCTTCTTCCTCCTCCTCTCTCCTTCTTCTTCTTCTTCTTCTTCTCCTCCTCCTCCACTTCTTCTTCCTGCTCCTCCTCCTCCTCCTCATTCTTCTTCCTCTTCTTCCTCTCCTTCTTCTTCTTCTTCATCTTCTTCTTCCTTCTCCTCCTCCTCCTCCCTCCTCCTTCTTCTTCTTCTTCTTCTTCTTCCTCCTCCTCCTCCTCCTTCTTCTTCAATTGTTTTGTTTTGATTTTAAAGAATCGTTCTGGTTTCCTTACAGTATTTTCGCACAATGAACACACGCGTTTCGGTGGTCTACATAGAGACATGGCAGGGTTCGAACCAGGCCGCCATAGACAAATCACAAGATATCAACATGGCCTTACTCAACTTCAAGGACTACACACAGCGCCATCTGTTTCGATTCGATAAGGATACTACACAATTGCTCACGTGAGTATTCACTATTTTGAAGTAGCTCATAGACCTGATCAGCGCGCTCTAGTGAGAGAGAGTGAACAACCTGGGGGGATTTTAACCATTGTGAGATAGGAACAAAACACGATTTTGAGACAGAATTAAATACTATTGAGGAGTAGCTCATAGACCTGATCAGCGCGCTCTATTGAGAGAGAGTGAACAACCTGGGAGGATTTAATCATTGTGAGATAGGAACAAAACACGATTTTGAGATGGAATTCAATTAATTCATTGAGGTATCAACAATACTTTATTGCTGTCTATTATTTAGTGGTTACAAATTGAGAATTTGTATGAAAAACCCCAAAACACTTGAGTATTTTTTAAAAATTACATAGGAAAGATTGCACCCTTAAAATGCGTTAATGCTCATTAAAAGCCTCAAATTGGTCCATAGCTTTTGATACAGCAGCAATTTATTCATGTATTGCAGTATTCAAATCTTCAATTGAACGATATTTACGACAGTAAACTTTGAATTTCAAGTGAAGAAGAATCATAATTATGCCAATACGCTCGACTTGAGACTGTCTACTAAAGCCGCGTTGAACATAGATGGTACATTTTATGCCAAAAGATAGTGCAACAGGAAACTATTCCATGTTTCCAAAATGATTATTTAAAAAAAATTGTTTTAGAGCCTGCAAAACTTCGATTCTTTATATTTCTTTTGGCGAAAAAAGCATAAAAATCGGTCCACTCAATCTTCTCCACGAACTTTCTAAAGTTGGACACAAAATTATTGTAATATTTAAAGGCGCTTATTGACAGGGAGAGAAAGTAGAGGGAAAGTAACTTCCAGCAAGTACTTGCCTCTTCAACTGACCCCTTACTTTCCCTGTCTATAGGGGTACTTTCCACTTCAGAGAAAGTAATCACTTTCTGGAAGTAAAATCAAACTTGTTTGTTTTTACTTGCCACTCCAAGGAAAGTAGAGGGTCACGTGGGAGGTCATGTGATCACTTTCTCCCATTTTCAGCCAGTAGAGCAGAAGAAACACATCGTTTTACTAATCAGATGATTTGTGGAAATAATAACGTGTGTTGAGAAAAACATTAAAAAGTAAAGAAGAGAATGCAAGTTACTTCCAGCTAGTACTTTCCCTGTACATAAGCAAATAAGTAGGAAGTGACGTAATGGCAAGTACTTGCTGGAAGTTATTTTCTCTCTCTACTTTCCCTGTCAATAAGTGCCTTAAGAAAGAACAGCTGGATTCGTGCAATGTTCTTCAATATTATGTAAGGAGCTTTGTGGACAATATTTGGTGTTTATCCTAGGATTCAATCGTCGTTTTCTCTTGATTTCAGTGGTGAAATCTTCGCAAGCGGAGAGGCGGGTATGGCCGTACCCCAGTCCATATGCACCCCCAAGTCTGTGGGTCTCAGTGTGGACGTAAACTCTTATGAGCTGCATCTACTGGCTGGCACCATGGCGCATATGATCGGTCATAATATTGGAATGGGTCATGACAGTAAGTTATCATAACCAAAGACATAATCGATTCAAAGTTATAGTCATGATTCATTGGGCCGTATGAATAAAGTTGAGCATTTGCTTATACTTCTAAAATATTGAGCATATATGCTTCATTTTCTATGAATAAAAGAGAGCAAAACCTTATGCTCATGCTCATCCAAAAATTAGTTTGAGCATTTGCTCAAAAATAGAGGTTATGCTCTAAATTGTATGAATATACTAGAGCATTTGCTCAACTTTTAAAGCAAGTGCTTCAAAAAAAATTGAGTCTAGTCCAGAGCATCTTTTCACATTTTGCTCATACTAGAATGGCTCAATTAATTCAATAAATTTAAGCAAAACTGACTGTTTTTTCAATACGGTAGATGTAGTAGCATTTAAACAAGTAAAATGTTAATTTCTTATTAAAAGTTATATTAAAGAGCAGTGCTGCCGCTTGGAGCGGCAAATTTTGGGGGCGGTAACTTTCCATTTTCAGTTTTTTAAGGTTGGTATTTTTTTCCGATGTTAAATGTAATTTTTGATTTTCGAAACTTGCGAAAAGCATTAAATTTTGGCCGCTGAAATTCTAACCTTTCACTATAAAAACAAAGTAAGATGAATCAGCTGATGAAAAATCTTTGAAATAGGTAAGCATTTGCTCCAGATTTCAGAAGCATGAGGTAAGAGTATAAGGTATAGCAGGATCCAATTCAACTTGTCAGAAATCAGCTGATCGAC
Source organism: Laodelphax striatellus (assembly GCA_017141395.1). Classification (NCBI taxonomy): domain Eukaryota; kingdom Metazoa; phylum Arthropoda; class Insecta; order Hemiptera; family Delphacidae; genus Laodelphax; species Laodelphax striatellus. The sequence goes on from CM029543.1 coordinate 12,205,252, forward strand.
TAGCATATGATCACAATACTTAACCTACAAATGCTGAATCTCGCAGATTATTGAAAAAGTCTTTTAAAAAGTTATTCTATGAAAGGTCTTCTTCAAAAAGGTCTTTTAAAGACTTTAAAGGCCTTTAAGACTTTCAAGCCTTTTGATTATTGTGTCGAAATCACTGTTTAATTATTACTGGATCAGCTGACTTATGACATGTTAATTGAATCCTGCTGTAAAGATTATTCATATTATAAAAATGAGCAAATACTCATGATTCTACCCAATGCTCAGAAGCAAAACCTTATGCTTCATGCTTGTGCTTATGAGCATATGCTCAGTTTTTATTCATACGGCCCATTGTCATAACTTACAAATGATTGATTCAGTAAATTATGCTGCGATGCACAAAGAAAGATCAATCATGAATAAGAAGTCTTGAAGTTGTCGAGACCTCAAATTTAATAAAACAACGAGATACTGCAGTCTCGTTTGTTACAGCATTATCAATCTCTGCTAAACTAAAACTAAAGTATAGCAGGATTCTTTTAACGTTAACGTTAGTAATTCTGATTTAACGTTAGTAAACGAGCGTACATCAATCAGCTGTTTCATGACAATTTAAAAGAATCCTGCCAGTGTAGCAGAATTTATACTCGAGACCGAGCGCTGTGATTGACAGTTGAATGACCTATCAGGTGAACGACTGCCATTGGCCTAGATGAAAGCTCCTCCCACAATGGGCGGTTCTACAAACATCACAGTAATGGCGGTTGAAACAACTTTTTGCTCCTGAGTGTGATGTCCACATGAGCTCTAGGCTTGTGCCTGGGTAATGAGGGGGGTGATGATGAGAGATGACGACTGTTTTTAGGCAGTCGGGACCGTCGGCTTTTCGAAAGACGGGAGTGGCCGTTTTTGTCAAAATCCGTTCCCTCGTCTGTATTCGATCTTGGAACTTTTGGATTATCAGACCGGCGCTTATCGCTCTTGGCTATACAGACCACTCCAAACTAATATAGCAAATGAAGGTAATTGATATTTACAAAAACAAATGAAATGAATAGGAATGCATGGATAGAAAAATGTGGAAACAGCAAGAAAATTCAATGACTAACAAGATAAGACGAGATTAGTCACGTTTAGTCACAGTAATTCACATAGTTGCTTATGAAGCAGCACACACAGATGCAATGACTAATCGGTGTGTGTTGCTTCATAAGCATCTATGTGAAGTACTGTGACTAAACGTGACTAATCTCGTCTTGTCTTGTCTTGACTAACCAGTGTACGCCTAGCCTAAGTTTGTTTGTCATTGAATTTTCTTGCTATTTTTATTCCACATTGTTCTTTTCATTCATTCCTATTTATTTCATTTGTTTTTGTGAATATCAATTACCTTTCTTTGCTGTGTTAGTTGTTTGAACCGCCATTGCTGTGATGTTTGTCGAACCGCCCATTGTGGGAGGAGCTTATATCTAGGCCAATGGCAGTCGTTCACCTGATAGTTCATTCGACTGCCAATCACAGCGCTCGATCACGAGTATAAATTCTCCATACTGAAAAATATTCTGACAGAAAGAAAACAAAGTTCAAAGTAAAAAAAAATTAAGAGACACACATTAATCAAGTGCAACCAGTAGAATGAGTGGAATGTAATTTTCTTTCAATTTTCTTTACAAAACTATAAGTAGTACACTATGCCTTTTTTCGACTTTGAAGTGCCCATTTTTGTGTTTTTAGTGCCTTTTTGCCTGCCTATTTCAAGTATTAGGCTTGAACACCGGTTAGTCAAGACAAGACAAGACAAGATTAGTCACGTTTAGTCAACATAGACACGTTCGACAACATACCATTGCATCGGTGTGCCGTTTACAGCAATAAATGATTCAAAGAATACCACAACTAAAACGGTATTTAATGAATGATGAACTGTTAAGACTTCATTACCAGAGTATTTATGAAGTTTTTCACTCACAAATAAGTTCAGGTTCCACATCTCCAGACTGAGCACAACATCAACCCAAACCTCTGACAACACTGTAGCAGGCGTAACAGTTAGGCAGCTCGTTGTTATTTGCTCCAAATCATAATGGTGGATGGATATTGATGATTTGAAACAAGAAAACAGCAGTTTCCAAACCGTTACGCCCGATATTCTTAAGTGAACAGTGAGCCCATCGGGTTGATATTAGTCGAGTGTCTATCCTGGGGAACATCTGTGAACCTTTGTGTGTGAAAAAAACTTCTCTAAATACGCTTTGTAATGATGTATAACAGAAGGTTCTATTAAGTTTCTTCCATTAAATACAGAGTTTTAAAGTTGTGGTATTCTTTTTGAATCACTCTGTGAATTACTGTGACTAAACGTGACTAATCTTGTCTTGTCTTGACTAACCGGTGTACGCCTAGCCTTATAAATGAATGAACATCATGGCTCCAAATTATTAATCTTGTTAATTTTTAATTTCAGAGCCAGATTGCCTGTGTAATGACTGGCACGGTTGCATAATGAACCCTTCGATAGTGGGTTTGGAAAACGTGCAGCCTTACAAGTTCAGCGCCTGCAGTTTGGACGATTACAATTTGGCCTTGAGAACGGGACGGGGCCTGTGCCTTCTAAATAAACCCAACGAGGTGAGTTAGCAAAGTTAATTGACCGAAGCGATAGCTTAGGTCTAAACCACTCAAGATTACTGACAACCAGACTAGTTGTCTGTGTTAAACCACTGATTTAATATATCCATCTGGATAGCACAAGCTAGGCTTAGAGACGAGAGTGTTTCAACTATTTTTTATCATGCATTAATCATCTTATGATTAGGCAAATGATGTACATTGTTTTAACCCAACAGTGGGTGGAACACGGGCCAGCTAATTTTGTTATGTTGGCAGTACAGTGGGGCATGATAAAAAATAGGAGGAACCCAGCTTGTTCATTCATTGCTACCTCCAGTTAGATGATTGAGCTGATTCTTACAGCAATAATTGCAATAAGCAACACAAGGATCTTATGATCGTCTATTCATAGAAACAAATAGTCCAATGCACCTAAAGCAGCTGTTTCAGTGTGCATTGGACTATTTGCTGTATAGAGTCACGATCATATATGATCCTTATGTTGCTTGTTACCTATTGCTTATTGTCTGGTGTACGAGCCCACTTAGAGATACGGATGTCTGACAGAAGGAATGGGAAAGGTGTTTCATAATACCATAATATGTTTAGAGTATGATCTTGGATGAAAAAAATAAAGATATGTTGAAGAAACAGATCGAAACCGTCGTTTGTTGATGGAGAGGATGAGACAAGATTGTTACAGTTGTTGAGAACAAGCATTAATTATGTGATCACATGTAAAACATTGATTTAAATATCGAACTGGAGACACCAGGAATATTGAACAGGAAAGCGGTACTGAGAGCGAGGTCTACTGTTCACAGAACTGCTAGTAATATCAAAACAATTCTATTCATAAGACAGTATAAAATTATTCTATTTTATTCTATTGAAGTAGTAGAGTTGTCTTCTTTGATATTGTAACTATACGTAATCGAAAATGAATATGCAATGAAGCACAATAGAGCTGACTGAGGCTAGGCGTACCGTGGGTACGTCAAGACAAGACATGAAATTGGTCACGTTTTGGTCACCAGGTATTATCACGCCAGTTGCCCAAGCAGGCAACACACACCGATTCGTCATTGCATCCGGTGTAGTAGCTGCTCCATACAAGCAACTATGTAATCTCTGGTGACTAAACATGACTAACAGTTCCAGATACTATCAACGTCGTCTTGTCTTGTCTTGACTAACCGGTGTACGCCTAGACTCTATTATAATTAGAGATGAATATGGAAGAGCTCAAAATATGTAGTGATCAACACCTCAAGGTTCACATACAGTTTCTTAATCCCCTTAAAATAAACATTCCTTAGAAAGCTTTTTACAGAGATTTTCAACATGTGTATCTCAACCCAGTTTACTATCTAAATACGGAGTGTTTCAGAACTCCCTACCAATATTTTAGGGCATTGTTCCTGGGTGAAAACCATATCTAATATCATATTTAAATCGTCTAGAAGTCCTTAGATTTACACACAGCTGCCATTTTGTTTTTGCCCATTCACTTATCATTTTTATCCTAATGATGGTGGAAACACTATGAAAAATACTTTGCATAATGCTTTTATGTTTAATTCACACATAATGATTTGAAATCAAAAAACAACATGTAAAGACGGAGAGTGTTGCATTGTTAAAGCAGACTTTAGCCGCAGAGGATACACTACATCCATCCTCCAGGGGTCATTCACTAAAGCTGCCATATCTCAGTCAATATTGGTCCAATCTCATTAATAAGGTTCTAGTCGATTTGTAATCAAATTTACTAAAACAAGTTATTCTTGTAAAATTTCGTAATATCAATGGTTTCGAGTTATTCAAAAAACAAAATCTTAAAGGGCCGTCATTTTGTACTATGGATTTGAAAAATTGTTTAATTTTTGTATCTTTGTCTAGTTGTCATAAATGTTGGTGCAAAGTTTCAATTCCATATGTTTGCTGCCATTATTGGGGAGTGATAAATAATGGTGAGTAAAAAAACAGAACAAAATAGGGCAGCTTTGTAGTAACTTCATGGACTTCCTGGACAATTTGAATATGTTATTTAGATATGTGGTTTCTACTTAGAAACAATGCTCTAGGAGTATTAGTAGGGAGTTCTGAAATATCTGTATGTTCTAAATGCCGAAAGCATGAAAAATAGTTTTTTGTATGGCATTATTAGAATTGTTTGACGTGCTCATTCTGCTGTGAGGCATCTACGGTGTTAACTCTGGCGGATTAATCGTATAAATCTTCCGGAAGAAAGATTAACATGGGGAAGGATGAGCTTATGTGCGTAAGGTTAGTTTATAATTGAAATAGAATTCCTCTGTCGCTATTTCTTCCTACTTATCGATTGTGGGTTATATTTAGGGAATGATAAAATTGATATATCGCATGTTCATTGAACATTATTATAATCTTCAATTCAAGTTTTAAAATCAACTTTGAAGGTTATGTTTCAAACAGATCGAGAAGATTTAATGGAAGTGGTTTATCCACAACTGAGTTCATTCCCCATTGGTCAATATTCCGAAATGGATTATGGGCGCGAGACTTGACAGAAAATCAATCACATGCTTTTAAACATGGATTTTTCACCTCCTCCGATTAATTCAAAACTGAGATCCGATTTCCTTTGTTGAATCACTTTACGTTTGGAAATATGGAAGGAATAGAAGCCGCAATTACTATTGTGAACGGTATTTATACAATTAGGAATACTGACAATACCTTCAAATGCATTGTAAATGCTTATTCCTATCCTTTCTCATGTTAAACCTAACCCGTTTCGTTCACTAAAATTGCCTCCAGCGTGAGCCAGGTGTCTCGATTTTATTATCCCCACCACCTAAATTACGTGCACACAGCTTGAATACTCTTTATTTTGTGTTTCTATGCAAATAGATATCGAATCTTGAAATTAATGCAAGTGAACAAATATGGGGTTTTTCTACGTATAAGGCCCAAATTTCAGACTTATTTTTGATCAATTTTTTCTTCCTTTTTTGCAGCTGGAAGTGCGACGAACCTGCGGTGGCCATCATTGGGCAATCGAAGATGGCGAAGACTGCGATTGTGGTCCCATAGGAGCAGTGCGCCGATAAGTGCTATGATCCCATCACTTGCAAACTCAGGAAAGAGGCCGAATGCCTCCGCCTTGCTGTAATAAGTGTCGGGTGAGTTTCTGACAAAATTTGACAAGGATGAGTTCAGATGTTTCTGTCTAAATCAGGTTGTTCGGCTTGAACACTAGTTTCTAAAATGTCAACTTGGACAGGAATTTGACAAGGATCAGTTCAATGTTTCTGTCTAAATCAGGTTGTTCGGCTTGAACACTGGTTTCTGTAAAATGTCTTCAAGTGTCGGGTAAGTTTCTGGCAGAAAGTTGACAAGGATCAGTTCAATGTTTCTGTCTAAATCAGGTTGTTCGGCTTAAACGTTAGTTTCTGTAAAATGTTTTCAAGTGTCGGGTAAGTTTCTGACAAAAAGTTGAAGGATTAGTTCATTGTTTCTGTCTAAATCAGGTTGTTCGGCAAACACTAGTTTCTCTAAAAATGTTTTAAAATGTCTGGTAAGTTTCTGACAGAAAGTTGACAAGGATCAGTTCATTGTTACTGTCTAAATCAGATTGTTCGGCTTGAACACTAGTTTCTCTAAAAATGTCTTCAAGTGTCGGGTAAGTTTCTGACAAAAAGTTGACAAGGATCAGTTCAACGTTTCTGTCTAAATCAGGTTGTTTGGCTTGAACACTAGTTTCTCTAAAAATGGCTTTAAGTGTTGGGAAGTTTCTGACAAGAATTTGACAAGGATCAGTTCATTGTTTCTGTCAAACTCAGGTTGTTGGCTTGAACTCTGGTTTCTATAAAATGTCTTCAAGTGTCGGGTAAGTTTCTGACAAGAAGTTGACAAGGATCAGTTCAATGTTACTGTCTAAATCAGGTTATTCTTTGCCTAAACCTTATGGTCTTCTTCTAAAATGAATCTCAAAAGATTCATTAATCCTATTTTTTTTATTAACGAAATTTCTAATTTATTTTCCAAAAGCACACAACACAAGCTAGTAGACAGTACAAGGAGAAACAAAATCATAAAATTGTAATAATATGCAGAATATGCCATACAAGGAATCGCAATTTCAGAAAGAAATAGTACCTGCAAAGAAAAATCTGAGCGTGGGTGCGAGTTGTTTTACTTCTACATCTTCATTCAGTGAGTTGGATTAAATTAGCAAGTATACACTCAGCAATATTGCTTAAACATGTAGAACAAAATATAGAAAGGAGTAGAACATAGTATAAGATGTATAAAATGCATATAGTGCGATTCACGTCAAGAAGTCAGCATTGCTTAGATGGTAGTTTGCTATCCTTGTTCAGCACAAGGAGTTGCCGATGTCTCTATCCTATTCGTACTGGTGCATTGTTGTACGCATACAGTCCCAACAAACACGTTTGCGCAGTTTTCTTCTTTTTCTCTCTCAATGAAACTTGGCACCTTCAATGTCCTCATATAAACAATGCTGAGTCTTGGTAATCTTGTATAGTGCAGGAGTGATCACGTCAAGAAGTCAGCATTGCTAGAACGGGAGTTTCTGTTATCCTTGTTCAGCACAAGGCAGAATTGCTGATGTGTCTCTATCCTATTCACTTTAAACTGCATAGTTGCTGCACTGTGCATAGCTGCCGCACCTGTGCATAGTTGCTTGCACCGCATGCATTGTTCGCACACAGTCCCAACAAACACAGTTTGGTGCAGTTTTTCTCTCTCCTCTCTCTCCAAACTTGGCATCAATGCTCCTCATATAAACAATACTGACTTCTTGACGTTAATCGGACTATAGTACATATTCCTTTTAATCATTTGTGTAAACTAAGTAACACCTTAAGGGCCGGTTTCTCCAAACCAATTTTTAGTTTAAACTTAGGTTTTACCACTCACTAGAAACTTTTTGTCAGAAAGTTCGATAGCTGAACAGCTTTGACCACATTTGATTCAATGGTCAAATTCAAATTCAGATTCAAATCATCATTGAATCGGAAATGGTCAGCTGTTCGGATATCGGACTTTCTGACAAAAGACTAGCTTTGTAATGGTTTCTCCAACGACAGTTTAGTTTAAACCAGGTTTTACCACTCACTCTGTGGGTTTAACTTTGTCGTTGGAGAAACCGGCCCGAGTAGCCTAATAATAAGCGGTCGGTTCGACGCATGACGATATGTTTGTCGAACTTTATCGTTCAAACTTATCAGGATTATTTTTTAAATTGTCATAAATAGCGGATTTAACGTCAGTAAACGAGCGTATATCAATCAGCTGTTTTCTGACAAGTTGCGTGGATCCTACTACATAGCAGTGTTATTTAAATTGTCGAGAGAACAGGCTTTGATTGTTGCTGGCTCGTTTACTGACGTTAAATCAGCTACTTTAAGACAATTTGAAATATAATCCTGATAAGTTTGAACGAAAAGTTTGACAAACTTATCGCTGCGTCTAGACCGGGCTTTAATGCAATTTTCGGAGCTAGTTCGTTTCGAATGAACATGTAATTTATTAGAGAATGTTAATGCAATTGATTCTACTAGTTATTTAGCTAAAATAGAGTTATTCCGGGGTTGACACTATTTCCACTTGAATTTATAATTTCCGATCAATTAGTTTCAGTTTGTCGTTAGAAAACCACTATGTTGTTGCCAAGTCCTCGATTTATCGCTCCGGTTAAATTTAATAGAATGGTACGAACAATGGGTATGTTAGTCTTGTGGTGCAGTGGCATATTCCTTCTAATCATTTGTGTAAGCCATGTAACACCCCACGTAATATTTGTTTCAAACAGTTTTTGTCAAGAGCAGAAATAGATTTTTTAAATTTTAATTTAATTAATTTTAAGCTTCTCAACATTTTTATCGCCTCTTCCTGAACAGAGTATAGTTTGAAAATTCAAATTTTCTAGAATACACTTGTAGTCTTGTGAAGTAATATATTCCCTTTCAATGATTTTTTTGTAAATAATGTGTAAACCCATGCAATATCTTATTTCAAATGGTTTTTGTCGGGTTGTCTTGTCAAGAACAGAACTCAACATTTTATCGCCTCTTCCTGAACAGAGTATAGTTTGAGAATTCAATTTTTTTCTAAAATACTTACTTGATAAAGTCTCATGTTATTGTAGTACATATTCACTTTCCAATCATTTGTGTGCCAAAAACCATGTAACACCGCATTGCAGCCAATATTTATTTCAAATCGTTTTTGTCAAGTTGTCTTGTCAAGAATATAATGCTCAACATTTTATCGCCTCTTTCGTGAACAGAGTATAGTCTTTTGAAATTCAAATTCTCTCTAAAATACACTTGTAGTCTTGTAGTACATATTCCTTTCAACCATTTGTATAAACCATGTAACACCTTACGTAATATTCATTTCAAATCGTTTTTGTCAAGTTGTCTTGTCAAGAACAGAAATAGATTTATTAATTTTTTGCTTCTCAACATTTTATCGCTCTTCGTGAACAGAGTATAGTTTGAAAATTCAATTTTTCTAATACTCTTGTAGTATTACATACGCCTCTAATCATTTGTGTAAACCATGTAACACCATACTAATATCTTCAAATAGTTTTTGTCCAGTTGTCTTGTCAAGACCAGAAATAGATTTTTCAATTTTCAATTAATTTTTTCTGCTTCTCAACATTTTGTCGCCTCTCTCTGTCTCGCAGCTCCGCTCGAGCAACGTGATCTGTCGCGAGGCGACAAACGAGTGCGGCTCGTTTTTGTCCAGTTGTCTTGTCAAGAGCAGAAATCGATTCTTTTTTATTTTAATTCAATCAATTTTTCGCTTCTCAACATGTTGTCGCCTCTCTCTGTCTCGCAGCTCCGCTCGAGCAACGTGATGTGTCGCGAGGCGACAAACGAGTGCGACTCGTTTTTGTCCAGTTGTCTTGTCAAGAGCAAAAAATAGATTTTTTAAATTTTCAATTAATTTTTTGCTTCTCAACATTCTGTCGCCTCTCTCTGTCTCGCAGCTCCGCTCGAGCAACGTGATCTGTCGCTAGGCGACAAACGGGTGCGACACGTTTTTTGTCCAGTTGTCTTGTCAAGAGCAGAAATCGATTCTTTTTTATTTCAATTTAATTAATTTTTTGCTTCTCAACATTTTGTCGCCTCTCTCTGTCTCGCAGCTCCGCTCGAGCAACGTGATCTGTCGGCGAGGCGACAAACGAGTGCGACTCGTTTTTGTCCAGTTGTCTTGTCAAGAGCAGAAATAGATTTTTAAATTTTTATTTAATTTTTTGCTTCTCAACATTTTGTCGCCTCTTCTCTGTCTCGCAGCTCCGCTCGAGCAACGTGATCTGTCGGGAGGCGACAAACGAGTGCGACTCGTTTTTGTCCAGTTGTCTTGTCAAGAGCAGGAATAGATTTTTTCAATTTTAATCCAATTAATTTTTTGCTTCTCAACATTTTGTCGCCTCTCTCTGTCTCGCAGCTCCGCTCGAGCAACGTGATCTGTCGCGAGGCGACAATTGAGTGCGACTCGTTTTTTGTCTAGTTGTCTTGTCAAGAGCAGATATAGATTTTTTCAATTTCAATTTAATTAATTTTTTGCTTCTCAACATCTTGTCGCCTCCCTCTGTCTCGCAGCTCCGCTCGAGCAACGTGATGTGTCGCGAGGCGACAAACGAGAGCGACTCGTTTTTTGTCCAGTTGTCTTGTCAAGAGCAGAAATAGATTTTTTAAATTTTTAATTAATTTTTTGCTTCTCAACATTTTGTCGCCTCTCTCTGTCTCGCAGCTCCGCTCGAGCAACGTGATCTGTCGCGAGGCGACAAACGAGTGCGACTCGTTTTTTTGTCCATTTGTTCTGTCAAGAGCAGAAAGAGATTTTTCAAATTTTCATTCAATTAATTTTTCGCTTCTCAACATTTTGTCGCCTCTTCTCTGTCTCGCAGCTCCGCTCGAGCAACGTGATCTGTCGCGAGGCGACAAACGAGTGCGACTCGTTTTTTGTCCAGTTGTTTTGTCAAGAGCAGAAATAGATTTTTTCAATTTTAATCCAACTAATTTTCTGCTTCTCAACATGTTGTCGCCTCTCTCTGTCTCGCAGCTCCGCTCGAGCAACGTGATCTGTCGCGAGGCGACAAACGAGTGCGACTCGTTTTTTGTCCAGTTGTCTTGTCAAGAGCAGAAATAGATTTTTTAAATTTTTAATTAATTTTTTGCTTCTCAACATCTTGTCGCCTCTCTCTGTCTCGCAGCTCCGCTCGAGCAACGTGATCTGTCGCGAGGCGACAAACGAGTGCGACTCGTTTTTTGTCCAGTTGTCTTGTCAAGAGCAGAAATCGATTCTTTTTATTTTGATTTAATTAATTTTTGCTTCTCAACATTTTGTCGCCTCTCTCTCTGTCTCGCAGCTCCGCTCGAGTAACGTGATCTGTCGCGAGGCGACAAACGAGTGCGACTCGTTTTTTGTCCAGTTGTCTTGTCAAGAGCAGAAATAGATTTTTTCAATTTTAATTTAATCAATTTTTTGCTTCTCAACATTTTGTCGCCTCTTCTCTGTCTCGCAGCTCCGCTCGAGCAACGTGATCTGTCGCGAGGCGACAAACGAGTGCGACCTAGCCGAGTACTGCACGGGCGACAGCGGTCTGTGTCCGGCGGACGTGCATAAGAAGAACGGCCATCCTTGCGACACGGCTTCGTCACCCACGCGACATCCGCAGGGCTACTGCTTCAACGGCGTATGTCCCACCCTCAATGTGCAGTGTGCCAGGATATGGGGATATGGTGAGTTATAACCTAACTTACCTAACTTAACCGTATTAGTTCTATCTAGTTAACGAGTTGAGTCGGAGCTTGGCTGCGGTGCCGAACGGTCGTATCTTATCGTGCTCTCTGTTCAAACGCGAAATAGTCGAAAGTATCGGTGCTATTCGTTTTGCTCATGAATTTTTTAATTTTCAAATAAAAACGGCCTAGAGGTTCACCAGGTGAAAAAGTGATTTGAAAAAATTCAATGGTGAGAAAATGTCGGGATATGTCGTTAGAACAATTAATGCTTTCCTTCAGTGAGATTCTCGATAATAAGTTAACTAACGTGGCTACAAAAGACGATATAAAAACACTTTCGGACAAAGTGAGTGCATTGGAAAGGGAAAATTCGTGCCTCAAGGAAAAAATTGTGTACTTGGAAAAGCAAAGTGAGAAAAGTGAACTTAAACTTATTGACTTGGAAAGTCGCTCCCGTAGAAATAATTTAATTTTTAAGGGCATAGAGCAGGTAGGTGGTGAAGACTGTGTTTCTAAAGTTAAAAAACTTTGTTCTGATATTTTGGGGATTGAAAAGGATATATTAGTGAATCGTGCTCATTTTCTGGGGAAAGGAAATAAGACTATAATAGCGCATCTCCCGAAGGATGAAGACATTAATAGAATCTTTGATAATGTGAAGAAACTGAAAAATACCAACATAGTCGTTCATCGAGGTTACGCTCGTGAGGTGAGGTTCAAACGAGGTAAACTTCTAGCATTAAAAAAAGATTATGGATGCGCCAGTAGAGACAATATTATTTTATGTTATCAGATTCAAAGCGCGCGACACAAAGGGTAGCTATCCCCACCTTTTTATAGTAAGTAATAGAAACGGTCAGTACGCGACGAACAGTGCACAAGTGAACAACGCAACGCATCGCATAATTATTATATTCCATATTTATACAGTCCACTATTTTAATCCTTTCAGTCAATTAGTGTGTGTAGTGCATTAGTGAAAAATAGGCCTACATCATCAGGTTTGGGTAACCCTTCCTTTATTTTCCTTTTCTGGTACCTCTTTCTCCCCCCAACCTGACACATCATGAAGTACCTGTACCAACCAGAAAGGTAAGGCAATTTATTTTTTATTATTTGAAACTACACACACACACTGAGCTACGGCCAGAACATAATGGTCCATACCGAGCGCGGATAGTTAAAATTTTTGGCTATTCGATGAAACCAGCATTAGCATAAAATTCAATTTTACAATTTCTTTCATAATTAATGCATACAATGTTACAGTACTTGCAAGCAAGATATGGCAAGAAAGCGTACCGTTAGTCCTTCAAGTTCAAACAAAGACCGTTGTTGTTACTGCAATAACCACAATAGTTCTCGATTCTCTTTGTATCTCTCTCTTATCAATTTACTCTCTCATTCGCATAGACAGGCGCATCCATAATATTGTTATCTTCATATTTCTCATTGTCATTCAATAATAGAAGTCTCGATTTATCTTCTCATAATACGTCCATCAATAATCCGCAAAAATGTCGAGTTTACAAACTCTTGAAGCAAAGAAAAATCATTTATTTTCTAGAATGCAAATTCTTTACGATTTGACTCTGAAAATTTCTGATACTGAAATTCAAAAAAAATTTATCGAAAAAGCAAGATTTTGTAAAGAAATCCATGATGAATTTTCTATTACATTCGATAACTACATTGAAGCGAACATCAAAGCGGATGAAAATTATGTAGTTAGCTATGCAAATCTCTCTGCATTCGAGGATATGTATGATAAAGTAAAGTCAATGTTTTTCTATTTAGAAGAAAGACGCATGCAGCAAATTCAAAAGAGATCTGAGCCTCAATCTCCAGTTATTTCTACTGATTCAAGAGCCAAAATACCACCAATATCAATTCCAAATTTTAATGGAAATCAAGCTGATTGGCCAGTATTTTATCAATTGTTTAAGTCATTAATACATGAGAACAACACACTTTCGAAATTAGAGAAGATGCATTATCTCGTTTCCAGTTTGCAAGGCTCAGCTAAAACTATTTGTACCGGAGTAATTCCAGTACAAGAAAATTATGATTCATTATTCCAGTCATTAATTGATCGATATGAAGATAAGCGCATACTTGCTGCTACTTATTTAGATAAAATATTATCAATGAAACCCATCATCCAAGAATCTGAGAAAGATCTGAATATATTTTTAGTTAATTTTGTTGAGTCGATCACCGCACTTAAACAGTGCAAAATCACTAATCTTGTCGATTATATATTTCTACATATTGCATTGAAAAAACTTGATAATAATACAGTTAAACTGTTTGAAATGTCTTGCAGATCAAAAGAAATTCCATCTTTTGATGAACTTGTCCAATTTGTTAAGGAGCAAGCTAAAATTCTTGGGCGAACTCAAAGTAATACCGCTGTTATAAACAAGCAGTCACCTTCCGGAAAATTGAAAAATTCGCATAGTTTCATTGTTCAGAATCGACTCAGTGATGATAGTTCGTCAAAATCAAATAAATGTTTGTTATGCTCAGAATTAATTCATCCACTTTATTTGTGCAATGTTTTTATTAAAGCAACAATAAATGAACGATGGAATGTAGTCAAACAGCAAAATGCATGCTTCAATTGTTTATCACTCAATGGTCATACAAGTCGGAATTGCAAATCGGAAATGACATGTAAAAAATGTAATAAACAGCATCACACACTCCTACATCAGGAAAATAGGTTTCAAATGAAACAATCAGAAACGGAAAAACCTATTCTTGCTATCTCACACGCATCGCAAAGCAATAAAAATCCTCAGGATAAGGTCATAGACTGTTCAAATGAAGAGATAAGTACCTCTTTAACGCATCATACTGCATCTCGCAACGCATATAGTCCTATAAGTGTACAAGCACAAACAGTACTGCTCGCAACGGCGAAAGTTTTAGTAGAAGACGTATCTGGTAATGTGCACAGTTTGAGAGCTCTTTTAGATCCAGGGAGTCAATCTAATTTTATAACTAAGAAGCGCTGTTCAGAATTGGGTTTTCCTATGGAGAAAACAGAGTGGAAAATCAAAGGTATTGGTGCAAGCTCATTGAATGCAAATCAAGTTACCACGTTCACATTCAAATCAAAAGTACCGCCAAATCTTTCCTATAAAATCGATGCATTCGTGATTGAAAATTTGACTGATAAGTTACCACTTGAGAAAATTGATGTTAATGAATTATCACACATCAAGTCACTATTACTCGCCGATGATGAATTTCATGAACCGTCAAATATAGACATACTATAATAATACTATTAGGGGCACAACTCTGGCCTCTAATTATAGGAAAAAGAAAGGTGTTTGGGCCTCCATCGACTCCAGTAGCTATGGAATCATCCCTTGGTTACTTGCTTATGGGAAACGCACCTGTTGAATCGATCACTATGCAATGCTCTAATTTTTGTTCGTATGTAGACAAAGGTTTAGGAGAAACAATGGAAAAATTCTGGAAATTGGAGGAGGTCCCCTCAAAGTCACATATGACTGAAGAAGAACAAGAATGTGAAAATTTGTTTTGTGACACATACAAGCGTCAAGATGATGGAAGATTTTGTGTATCGCTTCCATTTAAGAGTTCACCTTCATTATTAGGTTCATCTAAAGAGAGTTGTACTGCTAAATTCCGATCACAAGAAATGAGATTGTTGAAAAATCCTTTCATATATGAGCAATACAATGAGGTTTTGAAAGATCACTTAGCCAAGGGTTATATAGAGCCACTCACAGTAATTTCAACTGAAGACAATGATAATTACTATATACCACATCATGGTGTACATAGACCAGACCACCCTAGTACTCCGCTGAGAGTAGTTTATAATGCGAGTGCTGTCACCAGCTCTGGTTGGTCATTGAATGAATTGCTACATGTGGGTCCGAAACTTCAATCTGAAATTCTTGATGTCTTGTTAAATTTTCGCTTATTCCAATTTATTTTGTCCGCTGATGTGAAGAAAATGTATTTACAAATTTTGATCAATCCTGAGCACCGTAAATATCAACGCATACTATGGAGGTTTTCTCAGAAGGAGGAAATCAAAACATATGAAATGAATACAGTCATTTTCGGAATTAAGAGCTCACCTTATTTAGCTCAACGTGTAATTCAGGAATTATGCAATTTGGAGAAAATCAAATATCCGCATGCTGCACAGGTGGCTGTAAGAGATATTTATGTTGATGACATAATTACGTCAACAGATACAGAACAACATGCAATGAAGTTATTTGACGAATTAACCCAATTATTCAAGGCAGGAGGCTTCACTCTTACAAAGTGGAGTACTAATGTAAAAGATTTGAAAAAGCTGCTGGAAGCTAATTATCAAGAATTGAAGTTTGATGATGCTGACAGAAAAATTTTGGGGATGTCATGGTCACCATCCCACGATACTTTTCAATTTGAAGCTGCTGAACCTGGACCAGGCTATACAAAACGCATAATTTTGTCAAAAATTGCAAGGGTTTTTGATCCACTTGGACTTTTAGCTCCAATAATCACGACAGCAAAATTGATCATGAAAGAGTTATGGATTGCTAACGTAGATTGGGATGAAATTCCAAACGAGAACATCTTAGAGAAATGGAAAAAATTTGAATCCGAATTGAAAATTGTTGCACAATTGAATATTCCTCGTCATTCATGCATTAATAGAGCTAATAAAACCACATTAGTGGGGTTCGCCGATGCTTCAGAAAAAGCATATGGAGCAGTAATATACGTTGTAACACAAAATGAAGATCAATTTACTTCTCAATTACTCTGTGCTAAATCTAAAGTTGCTCCAAAAAAGTTGTTATCTATACCAAGGTTAGAGTTATGTGCCGCTTTGTTATTATCTACTCTGATGAAACATGTATTAGATGTATATCAAGATCGTCATTCTTTTGATCATATTTTTGCGTTCTCTGACTCTGAAGTTACGTTACACTGGATAAGTGCTTCGCCCGGAAAGTGGAAAACATTTGTAGCAAACCGTGTAAATCGTGTACAAGAAAATCTTCCAAAAGAATGTTGGAAACATGTTTCTGGGACAGAAAATCCAGCAGACTGTTTGTCACGAGGTCTAATGCCGTCTGAGCTAGTAAACAATAAACTATGGTTTCAAGGTCCCAATTGGCTAACTACACAGCAATATTCATGGCCACATCAACCAATTGAATCGATACAGATACACGAAGATTCTGAGTTAAGTACGAGTACAACTGTCATGATAATGAATTCAAATGAAACAGTTTGGGATGAAATGTTACAAAATACTTCTTCATTGAATTTTCAAGCGAATTTTCAAGATATATTTCTTGCTCTGAAGGAGAATAGAAAGCTTCCAAGTCTAACTACTTTAGACATTTTTTCGCACAACAACATTTTACGAGTGGGTGGATCACTAGAAAATTCGAATTTATCATTTGAAGAATGTCACCCGATTCTACTTCCAAAAGAAGGAAAATTTGTTCAGCTGTTAATAGAGGATTATCATGTTCGCAATGCACATGCAGGTGCATATTTGACTCATCATCTCATTCGTAACAAGTTTTGGATATTATCAGCTAGGAAAGTTATTCGAAGTTGTATAAGTAAATGCAATCATTGTTTTAAAACAAATCCAAAAGTATGCTTTCCAAAAATGGCTCCACTACCAAAGCAACGCATACAAGAAGCTAAGACCTTCTTGAGAACAGGTGTGGATTACGCTGGACCTCTCACTATCACCATGTCGAGAAGAAGAGGTTCCAAAACTCAAATAGCTTACATATGCATATTCATTTGTCTGAGTGTGAAAGCTATTCACTTGGAATTAGTATCTGACTTGTCAACAGCCGCATTTTTGGACGCATTCAAACGATTTTTGAGCAGACGAGGCCCTTGTGAATTCATTCAATCAGATTTTGGTACAAATTTTGTGGGTGCTAACAAAGAACTGAAAGAATTGTACAATCTTATGAGTACTGATAATCATAATGACGTTATTGGGAAGCACTTAGCATATCAACGCATATCAGAGTGGAAATTTAATCCGCCATCCGCGCCTCATTTCGGAGGAATATGGGAGGCTAACGTGAAAAATGTGAAAACGCAATAGAAAGTCATTAACTGATGTACAGTTTTTTTTTCGAGAAGACATTAAGTTCATTTTTTTAGCATTAGGAGAACATAGCATTTTGTAAATATTTCAACAATACTCCATAATAATAATGTAATCCTATTTCATTTCCAATTATTCCCATCCATGGGCCTCCAAGTAGTACCTTTCAAAGTCTCTGGTGGTCGCCCTCTCCAGAGTGAAGAGTACCCATCATCTATCCATTCCTTACATTTTTATCATTATGTTCCGAAACTATGTTTCAGGGCGGGGGGTATGGATGCGCCAGTAGAGACAATATTATTTTATGTTATCAGATTCAAAGCGCGCGACACAAAGGGTAGCTATCCCCACCTTTTTATAGTAAGTAATAGAAACGGTCAGTACGCGACGAACAGTGCACAAGTGAACAACGCAACGCATCGCATAATTATTATATTCCATATTTATACAGTCCACTATTTTAATCCTTTCAGTCAATTAGTGTGTGTAGTGCATTAGTGAAAAATAGGCCTACATCATCAGGTTTGGGTAACCCTTCCTTTATTTTCCTTTTTTATACCTCTTTCTCCCCCCAACCTGACACATCATGAAGTACCTGTACCAACCAGAAAGGTAAGGCAATTTATTTTTATTATTATTTTGCACCTACACACACACACTGAGCTACGGCCAGAACAGATTAACTTAACTCTATCTAACCAAATTTAAACAGAGTAGAATGTTCTTCTTCCTCTTCTTCTTCTTCTTCTTCTTCTTTTCCTCTTCTTCTTTTCCTCTTCTTCTTCTTCTTCTTCTTCTTCTTCTTCTTCTTCCTCTTCTTCTTCTTCTTCTTCTTCTTCTTCTTCTTCTTCTTCTTCTTCTTCTTCAACTTATTCAACTTCTTCTCCAACTTCTTCTCCCTCTTTTTCTCGTTCTTTTCCTAGTTATTATTCTACTCCTTCTCTCTCTCCTTCTCCATCTTCTTCTCCTCCTCCTCCTTCTCATTCTTATTCTCCCCTTTTTCTCCATCGTCTTCTCCTTCTTCTTCTCCTTTCTCCATCTTTCTTCTTCTACTACAGCTCATTCTTTATCTCATTCTTCATCTCCTCCTCCTTCTTCTTATTCTTCTCCTTCTCTCCTCCTCCTTCTCCCCCTCTCCCCTATAAACCTTTTTCTCCTTCTTCTTCTTCTCCACCATTGTCATTTCCTTCTTCTTCTTCTTCATATACTTCTTCTTCTTGATATTCTTCCCCTCATTCTGTTTATTATAAATTATATTTACTACTCTGTTTAAATGATATCCCCTCATTCTGTTATGGTAAATTATATAGCTTACAGAGTAGAGATAAGATTATTTAAAATTATATGAGACAAGAGATAATACGAATTGAAAAAGAGGCTCTAAATACAAAAATTTATGAGCTTTAAAATCGCTTCCCGGTGGTTCGGAACCCACCTAAAGCTGTAGGTCCATTCATATCTCATCATCATCCTTCCCATTACCCACGCACAAGCTTAGAGCTTATGTGGGCATCATCCCTAACAAAAAAAAAATAACTCAAAATGTGAAAATTTGCGATACTGTCTTTTCGAGCAGGGCATAATATTACAAAGCTAAGATATAATGAAAGCTTTATTGCAAATAAGACAGACTCGCTACGCTCG
Organism: Laodelphax striatellus; assembly: GCA_017141395.1. Classification (NCBI taxonomy): domain Eukaryota; kingdom Metazoa; phylum Arthropoda; class Insecta; order Hemiptera; family Delphacidae; genus Laodelphax; species Laodelphax striatellus. Next base: position 12,224,398 of record CM029543.1, read on the forward strand.
CCTGGGAATATAGTAACTTTGGGAACAATATTACAAAGCTAGAATAGGGAGAGTGATAAGACTGATAAGCTTAAACTATATAGAAAAAACTCCAGGCTCGCTTCTCCTCGGCAAATTGGGTAGGGTAGTTGGATAGAGGGATATTAGGCTACTAATATTGAATATATATATATATATATATATATATATATATATATATATATATATACCCTATTCATTGAATATATAATTGGGTAGGGTAAAGGATATACAGGGTGTTTCAGAACTCCCTACCAATATTCTAGGGCATTGTTCCTAGGTAAAACCCATATCTTAATATCATATTTAAATTGACCAGAAGTCGTTAGTTACTCACACAGCTGCCATTTTGTTTTTTTAACTTATTATTTTTTATCTCAATAATGGTGGAAAATATGGAATTTAAACTTCGCACCAACATTTATGACAACTGAACAAAGCTACAAAAAAATTATGACAATTTTGCATATCCATAAAACAAAATGGCAGCCATTTAAAATTAAAACCAGTCTCCAGCAGTCACCTATCACTAAAGCTACCATATATCAGTCAATATTGGTTTAATCTTAAGAAATAAGGTTTCAATCGATTTGAAATTAAATTTACTAAAAAAGTTATACTTGTAAAATGTTTGTAATATCAACGGTTTCCGAGTTATTCAAGAAACAAAATTTTAAATGGCCGCCATTTTGTTTTATGGATTTGCAAAATTGTCATATTTTTTTGTAGCTTTGTCTAGTTGTCATAAATGTTGGTGCAAAGTTTCAATTCCATATGTTCCACCATTATTGAGAGAAAAAATAATACGTGAAAAAACAAAATGGCAGCTTTGTGAGTAACTAAGGACTTCTGGACAATTTAAATATGATATTTAGATATGGTTTTTACCCAGGAACAATGCCCTAGAGTATTGGTAGGGAGCTCTGAAACATCCTGTATATTCGGATATATAAGGGATATATATATAGGGTAAAGGATGGCCTAAAGGATATATATTCAATGCTAATATTGAATATTGAGGATGAAAAGAATTTAGAGTATTGTAGAAAGGTTTTCAAGATCACAAAGAGTTTCAAACACTATAGAATAAGGTTCAACAGGATTTTAACCACGAGCAGTTCAAATAGATAGATAAATTCATATTTATTCTCAAGTTTCATAAATACTGCACAATCACGAAATCTTGCAACAATAAAAATAATTTCCAAGTACGAAATACAGTAATAAATAATGAGTACAAGAAATTACAGTGTAATCACAAAGATACATAAAAATACAAGGATACTTGTCATTGGTCAGAACTAGCTCCTCTTACAAGATGGCGTCTTCAGCCAATAAGAGGCCGCCATCACTGACTTGTGATTGGCTGTAAAAGATTCCTCCACAAAATGTCGTCATATGGTGGGTAAGGGTCTCCCCACCGATAGAAAGCCATACAATTAAAAAAAAAATTAGAATGCAAATCGTCATGGAAAACAAAATTCAAGAGTATCATGATATGGCTGTGGTGAATTACATTCCATGTGTAAAATTGGTAATGATAGAATATTGTATTTTACAATAAAATTGTGTAGTTTTTTCGTAATATATTGCATCTAATTTCAGGAGGGAAAGCTGGAGACCAAGAGTGTTTCAGAGCTTTCAACTCCAAGGGATCCATCAACGGCCACTGTGGGACGGACGGGGATAAATCCTACATCAAGTGCGATTCACAGTAAGTAGATTACCTCGAAAAAAAAATACAGCTCGGGTCTAAGCTCCGTGTCCCTGACGGCTGAAGGGTTTAGATTTAGATTTATTACTTTATTCATGTAGATAACAAATATGACGGCTTAAATTCTAGATAATAATAATAAATTTATACTGTACAACTAATTATTCGTCAAATTTACATTAGCTTATGAATTATGCTATGAGTAGATATAGAGCAAAAGTATACTGATGATATAATAATTGTGGGTTATCTAGATGAAAAGGCGAAGTTTGGACATATGAATGTCCATTCTTGGGAAGGGAGATACAAAGAAATCCTTTCCATCAACACTTGACCTTGGTTGAATTTTACATATTTAGACTGAAATAATTTACATATTTAGACTGAAATTTAAAAAAAAAATTGAGCATTAGAACTAAGCAAGTAAACTAATGAAACAAAAACGATTATATGAAATAAATAAAACAAGTAATTGGAAAAAAACAAATAATTTTAAATGAAAATGAAAGGAATAGCTGAAAAATAATTAATTATTAATTGATTGTGATGGAAGATGAGATGGATTAGAAGGAAGATTAGAAATGGGTGTGAATAGAATATACTTGTAGTATTGCTTGATTAACGTCTCGACATGTGTAATGATAATGATATTATGATGTCGATGAGTTGTCAAAATGAAGTTATAATATGATATTTTATATGAAAAATTCACGTTTGTCAATAACGACTTAGTTACGATAGAGAAACATGATACAATACAGAAAACATTTCCGACGTTAATTAAGATTACAATTGAACATTATTCTAGAGATGAGGTATTCTGATGAATACCTAAAATAATATTGATTTGAATTATGAGTAAAGTACAATGAGTATGGGTTGAAAGATGAAAGCTGTCATGCAGTGCTTTAGGGTTGGTCAGGCTCAATCATTTTATCAAGGAGATATTTTCTCAATTTCAAAATAAAGGGGAGAGACAAAGAGTGCTATAAAGTACACTACAAAAACATCGGTTTTCGATGACGTGTTGCATTCCTGCCAGGGATACGGAGCTTAGACTCGGGTTGTACCTCTGTATTCTATGCAAGGCTTGCAATGTGGGATCGGATAACCTCTTGACAATGCTATTGAGAAGTAGCTCACAAACATCAGCGCGCTCAAGTGAGAGACAGAAAAAAGAGGATTGAAGCTTGGTTATCATTGAATAAAATGTAAAAATGCCTGTTTTCAAACCCATCGTATTTGATAAATATTCAGCCAAAATATTCCAGTAACTTATAAAATCAAAGCTACGATGTTTAAGAACACTACAGTTGTCTATTCAAGAGAAAAGAAACAAAGATAATTTTAATTTGATCCTCTTTCCAAAAGCATTCCTTTCCAAAAGAGAGTGAGATATGTAGAGATATGAATTATAATATTGAACGTAAATAGATGAAATATGGAAAATATAAGATGTAAAATAATGTATTGTTGTAATTGAATTAAATATTATTTGTGGTCACCTATCACTAAAGCTGCAATATCTCAATCAATTTTGGTTTAATCTCAACAAATAATCAATCGATAATTTGTAATTAAATTTACTAAAAAAAGTTATTCTTGTAAAAATTTTTCGTAATATCAAAGGTTTCCGAGTTATTCAAGAAACAAAATTTTAGATGGTCGCCATTTTGTTTTATGGCTTTGAAAAATTGTGAAACCTTTTTTTGTAGCTTTATCTAGTTGTCATAAATGTTGGTGCAAAGTTCCAGTTCCATATGTTCCACCATTATTGAGATAAAAAATAATAAGTGAAAAAACAAAATGGCAGCTGTGTGAGTAACTAAGGACTCGCGGACAATTTGAATATGATATTTAGATATGGTTTTTGACCAGGAACAATGCCCTAGAGTATTGGTAAGGAGTTCTGAAACACCCCTGTATAAATGTTCTTTAATGTATAGCAGGATCCTTTCAACTTGTCAGAAATCAGCTGTTTCGATAATAATATTAAACAGTGATTTCGACACAATAATCAAAAGGCTTAAGAGTCTTAGAGACCTTTAAAGTCTTTAAAAGACCTTTTTAAAGAAGACCTTTCAAAGAATAACTTTTTAAAAGTCCTTTTCAATAATCTGCGATACTCAGCATTTGTAGGTTAAGTATTGCACTGGTGGCCGAGTAAAACATATGTTTTCTGACAATTTAAAAGGATCCTGCTATATTGTTATGCCATTCTCTTTCCAGTTGAATTGAATCGAATTTCAAGTATTCTCAAACCAATTTTTCAGTGTTTTTTTCACTGAAAACTTCTAATTTCTGATTTATTTCTTCACAGAAACGCCAAATGCGGTTCATTACAATGTCAGAACGGAAACGCTCAACCGATCCTTTATAACAGTGATCAAGTGGTGAATTACGCAACAACCATAATTTCCATGAAGGGAGTTGAGTTCGAATGCAAGTAAGTGGTTCGGAGTGCACTCAATTCCATTACTCTAAATAAAATTCCATTTTTTAGTCTCTATTCCATTCCATAGCGACTGTGTTCGAGCATACAGTATTTTCTTTAGGCTAGGCGTACACCGGTTAGTCAAGACAAGACGAGATTAGTCACGTTTTTTTTTAATTGGGTTGGGCTTTGTAACCCTTAGCCACCGCGACCGCTATTCGATCTTTTGTGGCATCCCCTCTTTGGCTTATGCCATGTTCCATAATCCAAGGCCAAAGCAGAATTTACTCAGGGCCTTGAAGTCCAGTTCTCTTGCCTTCTCTGGTAGGAGGGTTGCCTTTCCAAGAAGTCTCCTCCTCATTTGCAAGAGTGCTGGACATTCCAGCAGCAAATGTGCTGCTGATTTCAGCTATGGACCCACCCTTCCGAAGCTGTTCAACTTCTATCAGGGATGGGTCTGCACACTCCTCAGATTCCATTGCGGAATCTTCAGTTGTAGTGCCTTCCTCACGTTTAGTCACAGTAATTCACATAGTTGCTTATCAAGCAACACACACCGATTAGTTATTGCATCGGTGTGTGCTGCTTCATAAGCAGCTATGTGAAGTACTGTGACTAAACGTGACTAATCTCGTCTTGTCTTGTCTTGACTAACCGGTGATCGCCTAGCCTACAGATACTGTCTAATCACAGATCCATTATTTTAGCTAAAATTTAATTTTTCTTTCAAGACATCTGGCCAGCTTGTTGTGTAATCCAATCAGAATGACAGGCAATGTTGTCATATTGTGTCCTGTTTAATCATCTGGGCACGCTTGCGTATTAAACCGAAATATCTTTTCAAATAGAAGAAATTATTACAGCAGGACTCATTTAATTTGGCTCAGCTGATTTGGTAATCAGTAAATTGCTGATTCAAGGCAGCTATGACTCAATAATCCTGAGGCTAGGCGTACACCGGTTAGTCAAGACAAGACAAGACGAGATTAGTCTCGTTTAGTCACAGTAATTCACATGGTTGCTTATGAAGCAGCACACACTGATGCAATGACTAATCGGTGTGAATTGCTTCATAAGCAACTATGTAAAGTACTGTGACTAAACGTGATTAATCTTGTCTTGTCTTGTATTGACTAACCGGTGTACGCCTAGCCTAAGACTTAGAAGTCTTGAAAAGACCCTTTGAGTCTTTAAAAGACCTTTTGAAAGGAGACCTTTTGAAGAATACCTTTTTAAAAGACCTTTTCAATAATCTGCAATTTGTAGGTTAACTATTGTGATACAGGTCGCGTAATTAGCTGGTTTTCGCCAAATCGAATAAGTCCTGCTATAGCAGGATTAATTGAAATTGTCAGAAAACAGATGTTTCGGCAATAAGTAAAAAGTGATTTTGACACAATAATCCAAAGACTTGGAAGTCCTAAAGACCCTTTGAGTCTTTGACAGACCTTTTAAAAGAAGACCTTTTAAAGAATACCTTTTAAAGAATACCTTTTTAAAAAACCTTTTCAATAATCTGCGAGATTCAGTATTTGTAGGTTAAGTATTGTGATATTGATTTTCGAAAGAGCTGTTTTCTGACAAAATAAATTGATCCTGCTATATACAGGGTGTCACATCATGGTTGTATCAACCGTTAACCATACATTCTCATGACATTTTCAACAAAAAATTTCCAGTAAAATTTTTTCCTATCGACCTTCGTTTTCGAGATATATATTGATTTCTCTATATTTTTCAAATATGCGTACTTACTGTCGTTAAATATCAAATAACTCAAGAACAACTCATCGGATTTCAATTTTGAGGTCATTTTTAAAAAGAGCAGAAAATTTCAGATAAGATTAATATAATGGATTTCGTCAGTTGATGTTTCAGAATTTTTTATGAGGGTTCAAACTTGAAGAAATGATACTCGTCGAATTCAAAGCCAATTTTCAATCAGCATTTTCTCAAATTGCTGTTCGAGTAACAAATAAACTGAAGTTACTTCAAATTTGAAAAGTAATTGTAAAAGTGCTGATGAAAATTATTGTTAGATGATAGAATTTTATCAGAATATCATTTTCACTAACATCGAAATAATTCTGTTTCTTTTTCATTAATTGGAATATTAATTTGTCAATAATTCTAATTTTTGTTCCAGGACAACAAGCGGTACAATAAAGAATAGTGATCTTCCTCCCCATGGCTTAGTGAGGGATGGGACCCCTTGTGGGGAAAACCTGGTAAATAAATTCTAATTCTAATTCTTAAATGAAAAAGCGTCGAAGCTCGATAACCTAGACTAGATAATAGTCTAGATAAGGCTAGGCGTACACCGGTTAGTCAAGACAAGACAAGACGAGATTAGTCACGTTTAGTCACAGTACTTCACATAGTTGCTTATGGAGTAAAACGCACACCGATAGTCATTGCATCGGTGTGTGCTGCTTCAGAAGCAACTATGTGAATTACTGTGACTAAACGTGACTAATCTCGTCTTGTCTTGACTAACCGGTGTACGCCTAGCCTAATAAATAGTCTCCAATAACTTTGGGTTTCAAAAACTAGGACATCCCAGGTCGCACAAAACTGCGACTATTGAACTACATGAAATAGATTCCAATCGTCCTCCTCCTCCTCCTCCCTCCCTCTCTCTTTCTTTTCAATCTTCTTCATCTTTTTCTTCTTCGCCTTTTTCCCTCCTTCTTCTTCTCCTTCTTCTTACCCTTCTTATCATCCTCATTCATCGCCTTCTCATTCTTTTTCTTCTTCTCCTTATTCCTCTTTTTCTCCTTCTTCTCCTCATTATTTTTCTTCTTCTACTTCTTTATCTTCTTCTTCCTCTTTTTCTCGTTCTTTTCCTGGTTATTCTACTCCTTTTCCCTCTCCTTCTTCATCTTCTTCTCCTCCTACTCCTCCTCATTCTTATTCTTCTCCTTTTTTCCATCACCTTCTCCTTCTTCTTCTTCATCTTCTTCTTCTCCTCGTCCTTCTCATTCTTCTTCTTCTTCTTCTTCTTCTTCTTCTTCTTCTTCTTCTTCTTCTTCTTCTTCTTCTTCTTCTTCTTCTTCTTCTTCTTCTTCTTCTTCTTCTTCTTCTTCTTCTTCTTCTTCTTCTTCTTCTTCTTCTTCTTCCCCTTTCCGTTCTCCAATAAATTCAGATTTTCATTTTAGTAGAATTCGAATCATATTCGAATAAAAGACAATAAGTTGTCACAGCCACAAATGACATATTCATTACAATAATTTCTCATTTCTGATTTTCAAACCATTATCAATTTCTGCATATACCCATACCAAAGTAACGGACAGCAGAATTTATACAAGAGATCAAGTGCTGTGATTGGTAGTTGAATAAACAATCAGGTTGAACGACGACTGTCATTGGTCTAGACAAGCTCCTCCCACAATGGGCGGTCCCACGTTACAGCAATGGTGATTCATATATCGTGAACGAATTACGAGAAAATATCAAAAATGAAAAACACATTTTTGAGAATATTCAAATCAGTTCCTCCAGTACATTTTGTTTATTGTATTTTTTTGTGGAAATGAATTTCAATTCGAATTTTAACTCTTATAAATCATTGGGAATAAATCTTTTGTTATAGACTGGCAACAGACAAAAGAGATTCCAAAAGGATTGGCAAGAACTCTACTGCGCAGAGAGAGCGCACGTTATGCAATGCAGCAGTTTATCTCACTCGCTCACTAGAGTGGTACTATGTGATACTGTATCACTAAAGTGATACGATGCGCGAAGGTTCTTTTGTCTGTTGCCAGACTATAACCGATCAACCGACCTGTAACAAACTGATTATTATCTTTTTAGTTATGTAGTGTTTCTATAATACTTTGATTTTCATTCATAATAATATGAAAGAGTAATATATACTTGCACTATATTAATTTTCATTGCTCTTTCTTATTCGTATATACTCTTTAAAGTATTAGTTTTATCTCTTTTTATTGATTCTTCTTCTTCCTTAACTAATGCTTGTTTCTTTTGCAGATATGTGTGAACCAATCATGTGTTAGCATTTATCCTTTCATGGATCAAGGTCACTGCCCAAGCAATCACAATAATCATGAGTGTTCGGGACATGGGGTGAGTTATCTATATAATATTTATATATAAAAGCGAAATGGCACTCATTCATTCATCTATTAGAACTAAAAATCTACTGAACCAAATGCGTTCAAATTTGGCATGCATGTTCACTTAGACCTTTAGACGCGCACTAAAGAACAGATTGCAATACATGATTACAATACGGAATTTTAAATCAAAGTTAATGGTGAAAACCGCACCTCGATATGTCAAACAGTTTTTGAGATATTAACTGATTTATTGTAAATATGTCTGATTAATAATTAAAATATCTTAATAACGGTTTGACTTAACGATGTGCGGTTTTCGCCATTCATTTTCTGTTGAAATTCTGTATGGAAATCATGTATAACATGACCACCTTACCATTTAAAGAAGTGAATTTAGATTCAATATGGCGGATCCAAGATGGCGGACCAAATTTTAGAAGTCACAGTAAAGTAGTTTTTTCAATTTTAGTATTTAGTTTCTGCAAAACCCTGTATTCGCTGTGTGCACGTAGGTGGTGGGGATAATAAAATCGACACTTGCGCTCACGCGGAATTTTAGTGAACGAAACCGAGTAGTTTAACATGAGAAAGGGTAGGGAATAAGCATTTACAATGCATTTGAAGTATTTTCGTATTCCTAATTGTAATAATAGGCCTACCGTTCACAATAGTAATTGCGGCTTCTATTCCTTCCATATTTCCAAACGTTAAGTGATTCAACAAAGAAATCGGATCTCAGTTTTGAATTATTCGAGTGAAAAATCCAGTTTAAAAGCATATGATTGATTTGAAGTCTTGCGCCCATTATCCATTTCAAAATAATAACCAATGGGAATGAACTCTGCTGTGGATAAACTACTTCGTCTGCTCAGCCAGCTTGAAACATAACCTTCAAAGTTATCTATTTATTTTATTTATTCATATATAAACAATTTACAATAATTATAGAAGTGTTACAATATTTATTGAATATAATATCATCCCTGCATGGATGATATGTCCGTATGCAGGGAGGAAAACTTCAATTGAAAATTGATTTTAAAACTTCAATTGAAGATTATAATTTATTTATTTAGCGTATGGCTTTTAATAGTGGGGAGACCCGAGTAGGGTTGTTCCACTTCACCAACATAACCAATTATCCCTTGATAGGGAACATGGTGAAAGTTTGTTTCCACTTAGAAAACAGACATCAGCATTTGAAAAAAGTATTTTTTGATTTTATAAAGTCCGAAAAATATATAACACTAAAACACAGCACAGAACACTCATTGATGATCGAAAAATATTATAATAATGATTAAGAACATGCGATATGTTCATTTCATCATTTTAAATATCATTCCACAATCGATAAGTAGGAAAAATAGCGACAAGGAATTCTATTTCAATTAAAAACCAATTTTTACGTACATAAGTCTATCCTTTCTCATGTTAATCTTCTCGGAAAGATTCATACGATTATCCGCCAGAGCGGAACACCGTAGTTGCTCGGAAAAATAGCGACAAGGAATTCTATTTCAATTATAAACCAATTTTTACGTTCATAAGCCTATCCTTTCCCATGTTAATCTTCTCGGGAAGATTTATACGATTATCTGTCAGAGCGCAACACCGTAGATGATCACAGCGTGTTTCAGAGTACTGTACTCCCTACCAATAAATATTCTAGGGCATTGTTCCTTGGTATAAAACATAGGGTATTGGTATAAAACTCACAGCGAATACACTCTCAGTGCCCCACACTAACCACCTTCCTCCCTGCCCAGGTCTGTTCCAACCTCAACAAGTGCCACTGCGACCTCGGCTGGACGGGCCCCGACTGCTCGCTGCAGGTCGATCTCTCGCTATTCACCTTTCCGTCGACAGAGGCGACCCTCTCGCCGCAGGACACCCTGGACGCCACCCGGGCCAAGGAGGACTTGGAGAAACAGATGAAGAGCAAAGTCACCCCCTACGGTAAGTGAACATCGATGGGTCGATAGCCTCTTGCCTGTTGTACTTGTGAGCAAAGTCACCCCATACAGTAAGTGAACATCGATGGGTCGATAGCCTCTTGCCTGTTGTACTTGTGAGCAAAGTCACCCCATACAGTAAGTGAACATCGATGGGTCGATACTCGATAGCCTCTTGCCTGTTGTACTTGTGAGCAAAGTCACCCCATACAGTAAGTGAACATCGATGGGTCGATAGCCTCTTGCCTGTTGTACTTGTGAGCAAAGTCACCCCATACAGTAAGTGAACATCGATGGGTCGATAGCCTCTTGCCTGTTGTACTTGTGTCGTGTCGATCGATGTGTGTGGTGTCGATATCTATCGATATTAATTGTTGATGTATCGAAATTGTACTATCGATATTTGTACAGTCAATTTCTTAATGTTACTTATCAATTTTAAAGGTACAAGTCAACTTCTTAATGGTATCTATCGATATTTGTTGATGTATCGAAATTGTACTATCGATATTTGTACAGTCAATTTCCTAATGGTACTGTTGATAAATTAAGCGCATTGCGGTTGTGGCTACGATTTGCGACTATAAACATTATTGTACAGTCAATTTCTTAATGTTACCTATCAATTTTAATGGTACCAGTCAATTTCTTAATGGTATCTATCGATATTTGTTGATGTATCGAAATTGTACTATCGATATTTGTACAATTTCTTAATGGTACCTATCAATTTTAATAGTACCAGTCAATTTCTTAATGGTATCTATCGATATTTGTTGATGTATCGAAATTGTACTATCGATATTTGTACAATTTCTTAATGGTATCTATCGATATTTGTTGATGTATCGAAATTGTACTATCGATATTTGTACAGTCAATTTCTTAATGGTACCTATCAATTTTAATGGTACCAGTCAATTTCTTAATGGTATCTATCGATATTTGTTGATGTATCGAAATTGTACTATCGATATTTGTAGAATTTCTCAATGGTACCTATCAATTTTAATAGTACCAGTCAATTTCTTAATGGTATCTATCGATACTTGTTGATGTATCGAAATTGTACTATCGATATTTGTTGATGTATCGAAATTGTACTATTGATATTTGTACAGTCAATTTCTTAAAGCTGAGCATCAGCTTAAAAAAAAAAATTTATCGTGATATTTCCCAACGTTTTACGATTTATCATCGATTTATAACCAATTTGGAAAAAAATATCTTCAAAAATAATTTCTTGAAAAAAATAACTCAATTTTCAATTAAATTGAAAATTTGTTATTTTTCTCAAAAGTTGATATTTCGAGAAACTAATTATGTCAAGTGATAGACAATACTTTCAAGCACGTATGCTCAAAATTTCATGATTGTATTTGCAACCAATTTTGAGATGACTTTCCCAGAAAATTTCTACTTTAGACGCCCATATCTAAAAACTAATGAACAAGAAAAAACATTTCTCCTCTAAAAAGTATTTCATTGTGATAGCTTGATAGTATCCAAATCGTAAAACTTTAAAAAAAATCACCATAAAAAAGTTTTTTTTAAGCTGATGCACAGCCTTAATGGTACTGTCGATAAGTTAAGCATTTTTACACATTGCAGTTGCGGCTACGATTTGCGGTTGCGATATTTGCGACTATCGATATTTGTACAGTCAATTTTTTAATGGTACTGTTGATAAGTTAAGCGTTTTTACGCATTGCGGTTGCGGCTACAATTTGCGATTCGATATTTGCGACTATCGATATTTGTACAGTCAATTTCTTAATGGTACTGTCGATAAGTTAAGCGTTTTTACGCATTGCGGTTGCGATATTTGCGACTATCGATATTTGTACAGTCAATTTCTTAATCGTACTGTCAATAAGTTAAGCGTTTTCACGCATTACGGTTGCGGCTACGATCTGCGACTATCAATATTTGTACAGTCAATTTCTTAATGGTACCTATCAATAATAATGGTACTGTACCAGTCAATTTCTTAATGGTATCTATCAATATTAATTTGTTGATGTATCGAAATTGTACTATCGATATTTGTACAGTCAATTTCTTAATGGTACCTATCAATTTCAATGGTACCAGTCAATTTCTTAATGGTATCTATCGGTATTTGTTGATGTATCGAAATTGTACCATCGATATTTGTACAGACAATTTCTTAATACATATTTGATCTTGGAACTTTTGGATTATCAGACAGGCGCTTATCGTCCTCAGCTACAGACCACTATAAGTTAATATAATTATATAGTTTTTATATAACTATATAATTATAAGTTATATAATTATATAGTCTATAAGTTAAGCGTTTTTACGCTTTGCGGTTGCAGCTACGATTTGCGATTTAATATTTGCGACTATCGATATTTGTACAGTCAATTTCTTAATGGTACTGTCGATAAGTTAAGCGTTTTTACGCATCGCGGTTGCGGCTACGATTTGCGATTGCTGTATAAGATAAAGATTGCTGGATGGCGTATAAGGCTAGGCGTACACCGGTTATTCAAGACAAGACAAGACAAGATTAGTCACGTTCAGTCACAATAACTCACATAGATGCTTATGAAGCAGCACACACTGATGCAATGACTAATCGGTGTGTTGCTTCATAAGGAACTATGTGAAGTACTGTGACTAAACGTGACTAATCTCATCTTGTCTTGTCTTGACTAACCGGTGTACGCCTAGCCTTAGAGTGTTGCCTTGAAAGTTTGTTTTGGACCCTTAACTCCGTTATGACTGGAGCCAAAGAGTTTTAGTTGGGTTCCCAGAGAATTTGAACATGTCTGAGGACTCATATTGTGTTTAAGTGACCTCCAAATCACTATTTTGAGCGTGTTGTGTATTAAATTTGAAGACAAAGGATTTCAGAGAGTTATGAGTATATTTTTTGCACAGTGCGGCAACTATGCACAGTGCGAATAGGATAGAGACATCAGCAACTGCCTTGTGCTGAACAAGGATAGCAAACTCCCATCTAAGCAATGCTGACTTCTTGACGTGAATCGCACTATAGTGACCTTCAAATCAATTTTCCAGCATAGGCCTATAGACCTATTGTTATAAATTATATGAATCATTATCATTTAACTATAAAGAGGTCCAGTAGAGTATCAGGTTATTAAGTATGGAAGACAAAATTCCAGGTTGTGAAGGATCATAGGACTACATTTCATGATATAAAACACTGGAGAATCAGATTTTAGTATATTATGAAGGACCATATTTTGAATTCCAAAGACCAAAACAAAATTTCAGGTTATGCTGTGGTTTAACAAGTTTTTGGATATCACCTGGGATATCACCCACATATACTGTGTTTAGGTGACCCCCGAACCACTTTTCTGAACATATTGTGGTGTTTTCAACAGTTAGTAAAATTATGAAGGACATATTTTGCATTTCAAAGATCGAAATTTCAAGTTACTTGAAGTTTTTGGATTTCACCTTGGTCCCTAAATCATTTGTGATACTTCTAGGGACTCATATACACTGTGTTAAGGTGACCTCCGGACCACTTTTCTGAGCATATTGTGGTGTTTTCAACAGGAAATGGTGAAAAAGACCAGCTTAGCACTTTCATCCTTGTGATAATAATGGTTGGCGTTGTAAAGGGCGTATTTTTCTGCTTCGCTCTAATTGCCGTGTGCTACAGGTACAGTCTAACGTTCGGATTACACCTAAATACTGTACAGACTTATGCTGATACACGCAATGGTAATGGTGGACAGTTGTTATGGGATGAACCTTGTATCTGAGAAAAAAAATTGAATTATGATCACAAAACTTGAACTCATTGTGGTTGATTTTTGTTTCACTCTTCATTTTCTTTTGAAAGAGTAAAGTTAAAAAATATATTTGATTTTTTGAATTACCTCATTCTGGAAGTTATGTCTCTCACTCCTCTCAAGATCCTCTGATAACAATTCGTCAAACTTCTCAAGTCATGGTCACTCTCCTTTCTCTTCTCTTTTTCTCCTTCTTCATCCTTCTCTATATTCTTCTTCATCATCATTCTCTCCTTCTCTCTATTTTCGAGTTTACTCTCTCTATTTTTAGATGTTGTATAAAAATCTTTTCTGTTTTCTTCATGACCTCATTCTCGTCCCTCTCCTTTTTTATCTGTTCCTTTTTTCTTCTCCTCCTTCTCCTTCCTCTTCTCCTTCTCTTCCGGTTTTTTAATTTCTAACCTGCCTCCTTCTCATTCTCTTCATCCTTCCCTTCTCCCTTCTTCGCCTCTTCCACCTCCTCATCCTCCCCTCCTCCTCCCTCCTCCTCCTCTTCCTTATTTTCCAATTTATCCTACTTCTTCTCCTCTTTATTCTCCGTCTTCTTCTACTTTTTCTTCCTTATTCTCCAAATCATCCTTCTTCTTCTCCTCTTTCTTCTCTCTCTTTTTCTCTTCTATTCCTAGTCTACTTCTCTTCATGATTCCTATCTCTCCTCTATCTTTTTCTTCTCTTCCATCTCTCCTTTTCCTCCACCTCTGATTTCTTTTCTCCTTCTCACCGATCTTTAATCCAAAGTCTTCTATTCTCTTCTTCATTTCCTCTTCTTCCCTTCCCTTCTCTTTTTTCTTCTTCTCTTCCTTTTTCTTCTTTCTTCTCCTCTCTCTTCTCCTTCCTCTTCTTCTTCTTTCTTCTTCCTCTTCTTCTTCTTCTTCTTCTTCTCCTTCTTCTTCTTCTTCTTCTCCTCCTCCTCCTCCTCACTATTTCTATCTTTTCTTCTACTTCTTCTTCTTCTTCTCTCCCCTTATTCTTCCTCTTCTTCTCCCTCCTCCTCCTCCTTCTCCTCCCTCCTCTCCTCCTCCTCCTCCTCCTCCTCCCCCTTCTTCACCTCATTCTTTTCCTTCATTATTAAATCTATATTAATTCAAATTGGTTCTCCCGTAATAATCTGTCCACCACACCACAATATTATTCATTTAATTTGGCGGATGACGAATAACTTTCATTTAACATTTATTTGTTAACGGGTGATGTTCTGTTGATTTCTTCTTTTAATATGGTTTTTACATATCATATACATTATTTATTTGTTAAAAAAAAATATTAAAAAAATAAATCACCTGTGACCTCATAGAAATGTTAAATGAAAATTATTCACCATCCGCCAAATTAAATGAATATACCCTATACATTCATTACATCATTGTACACATGACAATATTACACTTCTTTGGTCTTTCTTTGGACTGCTCCGTCGTTTTAAAGTTGTTGTTGTTGTTGTTTTTGTTGTTGTTGTGTGGATTGCTGGTGGAATGTTGTGGACATTTTGTGTCTTTGTTGTCCGTTTTTGTGTGTACTAAATAATTCTCAACAAGAGATCATCTACTCTCGAAAACTTGTCTATTTTAGTCTGTACTTTGCTATTGAATTATCAGTAATTCCCATCTCCAGTTTGAAGAAATTTAGTTCATTTACGACCGTGTTATACTGGGTTGGTGAAAATTATGGAAACGGCTTAATATTCCTTATACGAGGGTAATTTGACAGTAGATGACATTGGGGATCGTACTTAAATTGAAAATACTACTTAAATGTGACTTCGAAAATCTGGTCCGCCATCTTGGATCCGCCATATTGAATCTAACTTCATTTTTTTAAATGGTAATGTTATACATGATTTCGATATAGAATTTCAAGAGAAAATCAATGGCGAGAACCGCAAATCGATATGACAAACGGTTTTTAAAATATTTTAATTATTAATCAGACATATTTACATTGTCAAAGTGGGTGAAAAGTATTAGAACGGCTTGATATCTTATAATACAAAGGTAATTTGATAGTAGGGGTGAGAATCCTATTCAAATTAAAAATACTACATTCACAGTGACTTTTTCAAATTTAGTCCGCCATCTTGGATTTGCCATAATTTTTCAAATTAGGATGTAGTGATGCGATACATCATTTCAATAGGGAATTTTTAATCAAAGTGAATGGCGAAAATCGCACATCGATATGTCAACCCGTTTTTGAGATATTAACTGATTAGAGTAAATATATCTGATTAATAATTGAAATATTTTAAAAACGGTTTGACATAATTATCTATGTGCGGTTTTCGCCATTAATTTTCTCTTGAAATTCTGTATCTAGTTTTCATCCTCGTTATCTCACTCGTTCTAAAACTATCATAATACAACCATTGCATAAGGCACTATGCAATACCTTCGTATTCATTCCCCATAATTACATCATATTTATGAAGTCTAACTGAGAAAATAGCAATTTCCAGACTACAATATTCAGTAAAATATATTGAACTCCAATACTTTCATTGTAGTTCAATATTCATTGTGGATGATCATTGTATTGTATACTCTTCAATATTGAAATGGGTAATGCTGACTAATAAATTGTGTTTCTTTTTAATCTGGTATGTGATTAACTTTCCTGTGAGATGAATATATATATATTTTGAATAAATATTGTTGTATATAAAACTATGTATTGTCTATGGAGATGTTTGTTCTATATATATTTTTATTTCTTAATGGAAATGTTGGGTTTTTTTTTTGTTTTAAATTTTTTTTGAGTGGGTGTGTGTGTGCCAGCATTCTTGCCATGTTATGTTTTAAAATGGCCTTCAGCTTTCTGTATTTTCATTTTGTTCTTCTTCCCATTATCTTGAGTTATTTTTGCTTTATAAATCATGATTATAATCATAATGAAAGAAAAATATAGAGATATTGATAAACCACTATTTCATTTTGAACTAAAAATCACAGTATCATGGTATCATGGCATAATCTGCCACATACTAGGCTGTACTGAGGAGTACTTTCAAAATGATTAGGCTAGGCGTACACCGGTTAGTCAAGACAAGAATTGGTCACTAGTCACACAGTAATTCACGTGTTGCTTGTAGGCAGCACACACCGATGCAATGACGTTGTTGTGTGTTGCTTACAACTATGTAAAGTTCTGTGACTTCACGTGACTAATCTCGTCTTGTCTTGTCTTGACCAACCGGTGTACGCCTAGCCTTATATTTCGAATAAAACTATAGTTGGTTCTTGGCATGGTGCTCAAGAACCATTCACTAGAAACGTTTCTGTCAGTAAGTCCTATGTCCGAACAGCTGACCATTTGATTCAATGTTAGCATCATTGAAACAAATGGTCAGCTGTTCGGACATCAAACTTTCTGACAAAACCATTTTCTAGTGAGTGGTTCTTGAGCAATGTTAGCATCATTGAATCAAATGGTCAGCTGTTCGGACATCGGACTTTCTGACAAAAACGTTTCTAGTGAGTGGTTCTTGAGCACCAGGCCAAGGGACAACTAGTTATATTCGAACTCTTATTTCATGATAATATTATTCTTCCCATCAAAATAATTCCATTGTATTAAAAAGCATTGTTTGTATTACATTTTTATATTACAAATAGCCAGTCGAAAGCTCCAAGTTAAAATAATTGATTTTTTGAATGGTTTTTGTAGAAAAATGTTAAAAGTAAAAAATTTGTAATGAGAAAACTGGTCAATAGTCTTGAAAAATAAGTTCAATATATCAAATTCTATGGAGTATACAAGCAAAAATGTTGTTAACAAAAATATTGACTTTCTGGTTCATTATTGTATAATGTATATTCATTTAATTTGACGGATGGTGGATAACTTTCATTCAAGGCTAGGCGTACACCAGTTAGTCAAGACAAGACAAGACGAAATTAGTCACAGTAATTCACATAACTGCTTATGAAGCAGCACACACCGATGCAATAACTAATCGGTGTGTTGCTCATAACAACTATACTGTGACCTAACGTGACTAATCTCGTCTTGTCTTGTCTTGACTAACTGGTACGCCTAACAATTCTATGGGAACGGATGATGTTCTTGTGATTTCTTTCTCATATTATATGTTTTTTTACATGTTCTACAGCCAGTATTCATGTGGAAAAAATTGAATAGAACATCAACCATTACCATAGAAATGTTAAATGAAAGTTATTAACCATCTGCCAAATAAAATGAATACTATTCAAGCTAATGTTTCCAGACCAGAATATCATTTTGTCTAAAACATCATACTTTTCCACAATTCCTCCATTTTCCGTTAAATCTATTCTGTTTATTTTAAATCTCATCATTGCCTTTGATAACTTGGCTGCGAATTGGAAAAATTTGTCCTACTTTATTTTCATTTTTGATTTGAAAAATTTTTATTTTTGAAAATATATCATTGTTGTTGATGTCTATGATCTAACTATTGTTCTCTTCTGTTTGTCTGTTTTTTTGTTTCGTCCTCTTTCTTTCTCGCTCTCTCTCTCACACACACCATCCTCTATTCTTGCCTTTCACTGTATTCTGTTTTTTTTTTCGTTTTCTATGTGTGTATTTTGTTTTGTTTTGTTTTTCACTTTCTTGTTAAATGTGTTGTTGTTGTTGTGTGTTCTCTATCTGATTTTTTGCTTTTTTTTCTTTGTTTTTTATATGTCTGTGCATGGCTCGCCTGGATCCTCTGTGTGTCACCAATCAATCGTAAATATGGTAAAAATTAACCCGAAAAACCTTTAAATTACCCTAAAATACCCTAAAAATACCCTGAAAATACCCTTGAATTGTCTTTCCCAAAACTTTGTTCCCACTTGGTAAAAATTAACTCAAAAAACCTTGAAATTACCCTAAAATACCCTAAAAATACCCTAAAAATACCCTAAAATACCCCCAAATACCCTTGAATTGTCTTTCCCAAAACTTTATTCCTACTTGGTAAAAATTAACCCAAAAACCCTTCAAAATACTCAAAAATACCCTAAAAATACCCTTAATTACCCTTTGATTGTTTTCTTCTGGAATTTTACTCCCGAATACCCTCTAAATAATATTGAATTACTTAAAATCTTACCGGAAAACATTCTAAAAACTGAAAAATACACTTTAAAATAACTCTGAATTACTATTCAAATATTCAAAATTGTCCTTTCACCGGAAATTAACCTCAAAATACCCTCTGTTTGTTTTTTATTGTGATGATTATTTCAATAATTACCTCAAAATGGACCTTGTATTGAAAATTAACCTCAAAATACCCTCCAATTGTTTTTTCATTGGGATTATTATTTCAAAAATGACCCAAAATCGACCTTGTATTGTAAATCAACCTAAAAATTTATTACAATGTTCCCTTTGATTGTCTTTACCTGAAAATTATCTCTAAAATAACCCAATTGGGAAATGATCCCTCCAACAAATACTCTGGAACTTGTAATGGATGTAATGTCTTGAAATGATATCAAATATAAAAAATAAATTACACAACTCTCAATACACAAAAACATAATCAAAAAATGGAATGAATAACATAAATTCAACATAACATAATTTTCAACCAATTAATGCGTACTTCTCATATCACATAATTTCTATTTTCAAACCCACCTTGTAACCGTGGACAATCAATTTTGAATATTGTGATTTGACACCATTTTTCGAAATTATTACCACTGAAAAAAACAATTTTTGACTTGATGCAATCATTTTTTTCAAAACCACTGTATTGACTTGTCCTTACACTATCCGTTTGACCCCAATTTCTGATGTACAAAAAAATTGCATGCCAAAAACATGTACCAACCTGATAAACCATTCAATGTTTTGATGTTTTTTATTCCATGTTGTGTTGTGACTCACTTTAACTCGGTTTCATTATTTTCATTTCAATTAAACCACCAAAATTGAACAATTTTGATACTTTTACCCAAACTGTATCAACTTATATGCTCCCTCTTGTAATGTATTTTTGAATATTATTGTTTGATCATATCAAATTTCTAAATTGCACTATCACAAATAACATTGTGTTGATTTTGGATTGTTACACAAATCCTAACAAATTATTTGCACTTTTTATGTGTCTTTTCAAATCTCCCTCCAACCCCCACCATTTGTCAAATACCAACCGCACAAAACATTTGATCATATCAAATTTCTAAATTGCACTATCACAAATAACATTGTGTTAATTTTGGATTGTTACACAAATTGTAACAACTCATTTGCACTTTTTATGTGTCTTTTCAAATCTCCCTCCAACCCCCACCATTTGTCAACTACCAACCACACAAAACCAAATTACCCCAAAACAGAAAACTACCATAGCACCAATACAGTATTTTTGGTTGGTACGCTAATGTCAGTGGTTGGTGGCGTTTTCATACTTTTTGCCCTCATGGCACTATGCTATCGATCTGTGGTGGTCCATAAAAATTTCTCACTTTGCCTGAGGTGAGTTTTTTCATAAAACTATTGTAGAATTATCATAAATTTGTCATGAAATTGTAGTGAAGCTATCATAAATTCTTTGAAATTTTGAAAAAAGTTGTAGCGTACTAGCATGGCTTACAAAATTAATCTAGCGCTGGCAATTCCCTTTCTATTTCAAGTTGGTTAATGTTAGGCTAGGCGTACACCGGTTAGTCAAGACAAGACAAGACGAGATTAGTCACGTTTAGTCACAGTAATTCACATAGTTGCTTATGAAGCAACACACACCGATTAGTCATTGCATCGGTGTGTGCTGCTACATAAGCAGCTATGTGAATTACTGTGACTGAACGTGACTAATTTCGTCTTGTCTTGTCTTGACTAACCGGTGTACGCCTAGCCTTATTGTATACTACAAAATCAGTCAGCTGATTTGGAGTGCAAAAACAGCCAATTGATGCTACCAGCTGTCTGAAATAAGAACTGCTGATTGAAGAGGGCTACCAGATGGTATTAATAATATCACAGATGATTGTGGCTACTAGCTATTCCTATGCTTAGAGTAAGCACAGCTGATTGAAACTACCAGCTGATTAAAACTACTATCTGATTGAAACTACCAGCTGTTCTGAATAAGAAAAGCTGATTAGAATAAGAACCAGCTGGTTGAAATAAGAGCAGCTGATTGCAGCTACCGGATATAGCAGGATTCTTTTTAATCGTCAGAAACACCTGATTAATGTACGCTGGTTTTCTAACATTAAATCAACTGTTTTCTGACAAGTTGAAAGAATCCTGCTATATTTGTATAAATAACAGCTGAATAGTAAGAGCTACCAGCTGATTGTGATGAGATTTGCTGATAGAAGTTTTCAGCTGATTTATGCTACCAGCTGTTACCATGCTTTGAAGTGAGACCAGCTGATAAAACTAGCTATAGCAGTCTTATTTTAACTTGTCAGAAAACAGCTGATTTAACGTCAGTAAACAAACGTGCATCAATCAGCTGTTTTCTGACAATTTAAAATAATCCTGCTATAACTATAAAGCTTGTCTTGACCTGTATGTATGTGCATAGTAAAATTTTCCCTCAAATTACATTCAATAATATAAAATAATGATGAATTAAACGGTTGACCAGGTAGGGTATCTGCTCACTAGACATGAGCTGTTACTATGCAGCTTAAACATGATATGGATGTCTAGTTGTGGGTATCATACCTTGTCAGCTATTCTTTTCTGAATATTTTATTGCATGTAAATTGTAGGTGAATTTTATCACATACATAAGGCAATAAATAATTATTTTGTTTAATGCTGATGACTCTAGAGCCTTACTTGAATAACACTTATCAAAAAGCCACTCTACAATCTTGTTCAAAAAAAAAAAGTTAATTAGAAAGAAACTATCCTTATCAATACTATTTTGAAACTATTGCAAATAGATACATTGCTTCAGCTCTCTTATTTACAAAAATTTCATTCCAACTTATTAGAAATTATTTTAGCTTCAGCGCAAATATTTTCCAAAAAAGTTTCATAATATCCTAGTTTTCATATAGTTTTCTCTAATTTATTGGCATGTGAGTCACACTGTTTTAATAATCAATTGTTCCATTGAAATTTGAAGAAATTGATAAACTTCTAATATTTTTGAATTTCACTGGAAAGTTTGACTTCAATCAATACAAGGGTCCTCAATAACGTTCATAGTCCATTCTCTTCATTATAAAGATGAATAAATGATATTTTCTCTTACAATATTATTTCTTTTCACATAAAGTTATAGATTTTTGAAACAAAATAATACACAATGTAAAACCAAGTCATACAATCGCAGGAAATTATTGAATTGAATCGTTCATCATTCTCTCATGTATATCACTAATCAATGAATTCTCTATTTATTAGATACTATAAATCTAGAGAGATTTATTGAAATTCATTTTCCATGAATTCAAATTTATTGAATTTATTAAAATTTATCTTCTTCCTAAATATCCTGTTTTAGCCTAAATAGAAACCTATTCCTCTCATAACATATACAACTAAACTCATTCATTTTATCATTCATCAAAGAAAACAAATAACCTTCCAATTGAAACCAAATTAATTTTAATACCTTTCTTAAAACAAAAAGAAGACTTTGATAATAATTTGTGAAAGAACCCAAAATTCAAAACTTAATACTCTTAACTCTGGTAAACAAACAATTGAAACCAAATTATTTTTAATACACACTTGAAACAAAAATAGGGTTTTGATAATATTTTGTGGAAGAACCTCAATTTAACAACTTACTAGTCCTAACTACAGATCGTGTATTGTAAAAGTGTGGCCATTGTTGTGAAGTGCTCCATAACAGTATGTGGAGATCATTTTTCTCCTGCCGCCGCCATACTTTTGCCAAATTTTTGAATTTGATATGGGATTACAGGCAAACATTAACCCATTCACTCATTTTTCAAACTTATTTTGAGAGAAATAACATCAAAAATAACTTTTCTAACATTAAAAATTGTCTCTCTACTCTTGGTATTGTGTTGAAAGCTTAAAATGATGAAGTCTAACTCTGGCAAAGGCAAATTGTAGGCTAGAAGTGAATCACTCAACATAACAAACTATTTGTAGTCTATTCAATTGGTAATCTTATGGGAATTGGCAAAAGTACGGTGGATTTGTTGGAGCTAACCAATCAAAACTGAGAAATGTAATGTCCACACTGTTACTATACACTCTCTGTAGTCCTAACCCTCTGATGAAAAAACAATCCCTTACAAACATCACTTTATGAACCTTTTTATAATAATATAGTAATTATCGGAATCTAACCAAAATCTCATATTTGCATTGTCATTGTTATACTTGCATTGTATCTGATCTCCCTTGACTGTTGTTCTATATCTGTATATGTTTGTATGTATCCTGTATTTCTACCTAATATTGTGTGTGTATTCTATATATGTATACCTCTTTCCCTTATTGCATTCAATGTTTGCTACCCTTCAATGTGCTTGATTTGGTATTTTTTATTTATCAAATATTTTTGTATTTATTTGTGTCTGCACTTGCTATTTATTCCCATCCTTCTTTTCTCATTCTTTGAAACTGTCCTTCCTTGAAAATAAACTGAGAATTAAATCAATTTTTGAGAGATATTTTTACAAACATTAAGATATTTTACAAATTTCTACAATATTTTACAAAGATTGACTGAGCTTAATACACCTTACAAATTATCAACAAAATAACAAGATATCTAGATTAACCAAAAATATTCTGTTTAGTTCAGTTCTGCGGACATAGTTCCGCTAAAAACCAAGAGATGGCGCTGAGTCTATTCAACTTTTTTCAACCCCTTAAACATTTTTTTTTACAAAATACAAATGAAACCTGCACATCTAGAACCACTAACCTAGGTTTTGGTGCACACTGCATCTAAATTGGCTTAAATTGACATAATATTCCTTTATTCCTAATATTGACATAAATTGCCTCTCATTTCAATGCAAATCTTATGGGTATTGGCAAAAGTATGTTGGATTTGTCCGAGCTAACCAATCAAAAGTGTGACATCAAATGGCCACACTGTTTTTATACAGTCTCTGTTATCCTCCGTAATAGCTAGTTAAGGAGAGAAAGAAATAACCTTAAAGAACTATAATAAACAAATTAGGAACTCATGACAAATTACGAAAAAATAGGAATCTTTTGTAAAATAGATTCTGTTCATTCCTAGCCATCATGTATTTTATTCTGTAAACTCAGTTTAAATTCTGTAATTTTTGGTGTTTCTGCTTAATCGGTGTTTTTCAAAATTTCCCTTTGAATGTGGCATGATCTGTGTTCATATATTACTTGCTACTATATATATATTTGTCCCCCCACCCTTGCCTTAATTGGTTGAAAATCTATCTACATTAATATCTATATCTAAATTCATGATTGCCTGTTCTTATATACATACATATAATACATTTTGCATATATACAGCTTTTGATGTTATGATTGTTTATGGATGTCTATTATACATAATAACTTGTAAGATAAGACTTAATGAATACAAAATTTTAGAAATTAAGGATATCATTGAGTTTTTATCAATAAATCTTGAATAATCTATGAAATAAATATCTTATCTTATCTCAAAATAGAATATGATTGAATAGGAATCAGTTTCAACATTGTGACATTTTTCGGAGATATCTAGATGATAGAGTTGTTTTTGAAGAGAAATCCTCTGTTTCAATACTGTATTATTGGAATACAGAATCGATTATCGGATTATCGGTTATCGAATCATATAGAAATGATTAGAGAAATCATATAGAGATTATCGGTTATCGAATCATATAGAAATGAGCTTATTATGTTCATTGTAAGATCATTTCAATCTATTCTTATCATTGAAACAAACTAGATAAATCTAAGGCTAGGCGTACACCGGTCAGTCAAGACAAGACAAGATCATTCACGTTTAGTCACAGTAATTCACATAGTTGCTTATGAAGCAGCACACACTGATGCAATGACTAATTGGTGTGTGCTGCTTCATAAGCAGCTATGTGAATTATTGTGACTAATCTACTCTTGTCTTGTCTTGACTAACCGGTGTACACCTAGCCTTATTCGAATGAAAAGATTTGAGAAATTTAAACTAATATTCACGAGAAAGAATTGATGGATCGTTGAAGATTCTCCCATCAGTTGGATGTTAAAGGAATGAAATTAAGGAAAATATTAAAGAAATGAATAAAAATATGTTATTTTAGTTAGGATTTCCTTGCAGTTAGATACATGGGAATATGCAGTGGCGTAACTTACACCCCCGCAAACCCCGCGGCGCGGGGGGGCCCGGGCCCTTGGGGGCCCGGGCTAGGGCCTGAAATAATATCATATGTTTTTTTTAAGAAATAAAATTAGTAATGATTGAACAAGAAAAGCAAAAGTTTTATTTTAGGCAATTAACAACCATAATCACAAATAAGAAAATTACTTGAGGAGTAGTATGACACAAGACCGTCTTTCTAGTCTTGCTCTGCTAAGCATCGAAAATAAGAGAGCCCGAAAAATGAAACTTGATGAAGCTATGAGAGTATATTTGCATCTAAAAAAGCAAGACGACAGAATAAGTTCCATCCATAAATTCTATCATTGCAAGTTAGTAGGCCTATATCTTTTCAATTGAATTTTCAAAATACCAATAACTCAGCTCAAGTCATATATAATAAATCTAACTTTAATTAAAACCCCTAAAAATTTTTTCAAGATAATTCTTTGAACGTCTTAGAAACTCGATTCAAGTGCGCGAGCAAGCAATTGACATACATGTGAGAAAAACGGAGCCAGGACGGTGCTATCCAGAAAGCAGTGATTCCAGATCATGGAGTCATGTTGAAGACATCGGATAAAAAGTTTTTATGGATTATTATAAATCTCTAATAATTATTACAATTATTGTAGAATTCAATCAAGAGCATGTTTTATTTTATTACATGAATATGTTATTCACTCATGAGGTACGCTCTCATTAATGAGTTTAAAATGATTGCGGTTCAGGGAGAAGGGGCTAAGAGAGGGGCGTGAGATTTTAGAAGGAGGGGCCCGGAATTATTTTTTGCGGGGGGGCCCAGTTGACAAACGTTACGCCACTGGGAATATGTCTTATTATGAGGATGATAACTCCATCAAAATTCTATTATTTAGAACTATTAAATATTCATAGAAACAATCCAAGACTCAATGGAAAGAATCCAATCCTCTTTACATTGTTTTGAAATGATATTGAGGAGTAGGAGAAGGGTATATTGTATAGTATTTAATATATATTGAATGTATAAATATACAGCCTACAATTTTGAAAATCATTGATGTAGATTGAGATACAAGTTTTCTTGCCTTTGAGAGCTCGATTCATCATCAATTTCAAAATTATTTCAATCAAAAAATTATAGAATAATCATCTCCATGATAATTTGTGAAATAGTAATCTCAACTTCATAATATTATCTAAATTTCAAAATTTGAAACCAGTGTACATCTCAATGGAAATATCAAAAGCTACACACAAATAATTATATTAAGTACAAAACACATGAATCTTAATAAAAAAATATCCTAGGATTAACATTTTACAAATCGAATAAGTCGATAAATCTCAGTACAAAACTTTTCTGTCCTCCCCTTACCCTTAAAACCATTCTTTGTTTCCTTTCGTCTTATTCATCCTTGGATATTGTGTTTGATTCGTTGACAATTTTTCAATTTTTTTATAACATTCTATTTATGTTTTGCTTACTGCTTTCCGCAATCTTATTTCCTCTCATTTGTATTGTTTTATTCTATATTCTCTTTCCTATTATTCTTGAACGCATTTTGCTTTCATTTGTTTTTGAATTCTATCAATATTATGATAATTTATTCTCGCTTTTTTCCACTTGTTTTCTGTCTAAATACTTTCCAATTTCCCAATATTTTCTATCTTTATTCTCCTTCCCCTTGTCTTCCCCTCTACTACCTCCTTCTACTTCTTCTCTTCCTTCTACTTCTTCTCTTCCTTCAAATTCTTCTTCATTGACTCTCTTTCCTACACTATTCCTCCTCTTCTTCTTTCTCCTCCACCTTCTCAATTTCATCCTCTTCATCCACCTTCTTTTTTTTCACTTTGCCTCCTTCTTCTTACAATCCCCTCCACATCCTTATACTCTTCCTTCTCTTCCAAATCTTTCTCATCTACCTCCTTTTTCCCCCCCCCCCCCACCATAACCCCTCATTCCCTCTCTCTCTCCTCCTCCTTCTCCTCCTCCTCCTCCTCCTCCTGCTCCTCTTCCTCCTCCCCTCCTCCCACTCACCTTTCTCATTCTTCTCAACATTTATATTCTCCTCCTTCTTCTACTTAATCGTTTTATCCTCCTCAACCCCTCTTCTACTCTTTCTCATCCTTCACCTTTTCCTCCTCCTTCTCTTCCTCTCAATCAACATCATCCTCCTTCTCTTCTCAATCATCTTCTACTACATATTTTTTCCTACCAAACCCTCCTTCCTTAATTTCTCTTCCTTCTCCTATTCAATCACCCCCTTTTTTTCTCTTATCCTTCTTCTTCCCATTTTCTCAACCCTCCCCTTTTCCTTTACCTTCTGCCCTTTCCTCACTCTTCTCCTTCTAATATTCCTTCTTCTGATCATCCCTTGCTTTGTTTCCTCCCTTCTTTCGTTGTTTCTTCTCTGTTGCTTTCTTCTTTCAACTCTCTTATTTTTGCTTCCTCCTTTGTTTCTCCATGGTTGCTTTCTCCGTTGTTTCTTCCTTGTTCTTCTCTTTCCTGTTTCTCCTCTTCTGCTCTATCCCTTCTTTCGTTGTTTCATCTCTCTTGCTTCCTCCTTTGTTGCTTCCCCCTTTGTTGCTTCCTCCTTTGCTGCCTTCTCCTTTGTTGCTCCCTTCTTTGTTGCTTCCTCCTTTATTGCTTCCTCCTTTCCCGCTTCCTTCTTCGTTGCTTTCTCCTTTGTTGCTTCCTCCTTGGCTGCTCCCTCCTTTCTTGCTTCCTCCTCTGTTGCTTCCTCCTTTGTTGCTTCCTTCTTTGTTTCTTCCTCTCTTTTCGCTACCTCCTTTGTTGCTTTGCTTCATTCTTCTTGCTTTCTCCTTTGTTGCTTCCTCCTTTCTTGCTTCCTCCTTTGCTGCTTTCTCCTCTGTTTCTTCCTCCTCTGTTGCTTCCTTCTTTGGTGCTTTCTCCTTTCTTGCTCCCTTCTTCGTTGCTTCCTCTTCTGTTGCTTCCTCCTCTTTTGCTCCCTCGTTTGTTACTTCCTCCTTTGTACTTCCTCTTCTGTTGCTCCTTCTTTGTTGCTTCCTCCTCTGTTGCATTCTTCTTTGTGTTCCCTTGTTTGTTCTTTGTTTCCTTTTTCTCCCCGGTTCTCTTTTATTTCACACTCCCTCTCTGCTCACTCCGTTCTCACTAGAAGGAAAACTACGATGCCGAAATACGAGCCTCCCTACGTCAAACCAATGCCGAAGAAGTTCACGAAAGCTGCCAATCCTGAGGAGGAAGCCATGGAATGCGCTGACAAGATACGCTCGTTCGGCAACATGACACCGTTCAAGTAAGTCAAAAATTGTTGTTTTTTGAAAAAAAATTGTAAATTTTTAGAAATTTAAAAAAAAATTGTAAATTTTAGAATTTTTTTTCGAAAAAATTTAGTTTTGTATCAAATTTTGGGAGTTCCGTATCATTTGTTGATACGTAATACGATGGACTGTATCATGATATGATACGGAACAAGAGGTTGTGTATCATGAGTATAATACATTAGTGATTGCTCATTAGGAAACATGACTTCTTTCAAGTAAGGCTAGGCGTACACCGGTTAGTCAAGACAAGACAAGACGACATTAGTCACGTTCAGTCACAGTAACTCACATAGCTGCTTATGAAGCAGCACACACTGATGCAATGACTAATCGGTGTGTGTTGCTTCATAAGCAACTATGTGAAGTACTTTGACTAAACGTGACTATGAGCCACCGTAGTTAGTAGATGTTGAGACTCTATCAAGTTCAGTAATAATACAGTATAATACATGAATTCTGAGTTACAGACAAAAAATGATAGAACATTTCAAAGAAAATACGAAATAATTAATCTTTGAAGTCAAATAACACTATTTATGAATGTAGAAACCTTCTCTATAAGAAAAATAGTAGATAATCTAAGTATCTATTAAAAATTTTTCCAGTAAAATTATGTTACAGTAGTGCATCATTTTTAATTATAGTCGAAAATTGGTTTTGAATATGAATTATCAATATTTTGAGGCTAGATAACGTCCTTATTTCAGAATTTATCAACATTCTAAATATTCTATCTTGTGGAAAATTCAATTTTCAACAAAATTAGTCCTCTGTAAAAATTAGCTACGACGAACCGTTCAAAAGTTATAAGCAAAAAACTGTATCAACTACCTACCAATTCAAGTCAAACATCAGACGTGAAATCTGAGGCTTTCAACCGAGAAGCTTCTGAATGATTGTGGTCAGATTCCAAGTAGGACAGCCCGCGCGATCTAGCGGCATTATTCGTAACTACTGCTCTGAAGCACGTACAAACCGCTAGCTTCAAATTTTGTTTTAGTCGGTTTTAAAGTTGTAGATTGAATTGTATTCACAAATAACATCTATTAGGTCATGATATCGATGAATTACGGAATTTAAGAGTTAAAACAGCATAAAAAGTACTGTCAAAACCAATTTCCATGACATAAAAGCCTCAAAATTTCATAAAATCTAACAAACTTGAACTCTGGAGTCGGTTATGAAATTGTTTTTCGCGAATAACTTCTCAACCGCTCATTGTATCAGAAAATGGAAGAGGACCATATTTGTAGAAAATTCCATTTTCTACCTGTTTTGATTAAAACTCTTCAACAAAATCATCGCAGAAGAGTACAAAATACGTACAGAGTTGATGCGATTTTGGCCTACCTTTTTAGGTCCACAAATCTTGAAACAATTATTATTCATTCTGACCTATTTTTCTGAATTATCCCAATGAGATTAAATACCATTTTTTGGATATCCTTATCTGAAACATTAGCCCACATTAAATATTGGTAAAGTACTTTGAACGTATAACAATAATAATCTTCTAAAGTGCGATAATAAACGAATCTTTTCTAAGGTCATGAATGAAAGCTTCATCACATCCATCTCAAAATATTGGCTTTCTCCTACAAGATACAACAAAATATGACATGACATAATTTGTGAATCATTTTAATCTCTAGAAAACATGTTATAATATAACATTATCCATCATAATCAAGCTCAATATAGGATTCACTAAGAATTTGAACAATATTAGTAGGCTACCTTCTACATCTTGACTGATGTTTCAATTCTATTTGAAACAAATTCCTGAGCGAATTAATCAATTAAGTCTCAATATTGAGTCAATACCACGTGATAATTCGAAAATATTTATTTGAAAACACTATTTTATCAAAACAACTCAAGAATAAATTGATCATGACGCAACAATCTCCCTAAGAAAACGGATGTTTCTTTTCAAAAAGTCGTAAATACAAAACAAAGTCTAGGTTGAATCTTTCTTTATAGCTCGATCAAATTTGACAAAATCTTTGGAATTTCACTATCAAACTCCATGAGGACGTTATTTCTGATTAAAACACTAATTTCAACTTACAAAATTTCATGAAAACTGGTATATTTTGTTGATAATTTCATTTTGATTCAATATCCATCTGGAATGCTAGTTTCTACAATAAGTTTGTGATGTTTTTCGACATAAAATTGGTGTTTTCATTGTGTTACTCCTATATTATTATTACATGATTATTTAGATTTTTGGAGTTATTGAGTTCCATGTTCTCTCTCATTCTTGTATAGAATATTGGAATAGCAAAGTATAAAGTATAAATAGCAAAAATGTTTTAAAATATAAATGACGAGAACGTTGATCATACAAGTACTGTAATTAACTTACCAGCCTTGACTTGATACCCTTAGTTATCTTCCCAGAAAGAAGTACAGTAAGGCTAGGCGTACACCGGTTAGTCAAGACAAGACGAGATTAGTCACGTTTAGTCACGCTACATAGTTGCTCATGAAAGCCACACCGATTAGTGATTGCATAGGTGTGTGCTGCTTCATAAGCAACTATGTGAATTACTGTGACTAAACGTGTCTACTCTTGTCTTGTCTTGACTAACCGGTGTACGCCTAGCCTTACACTGTCTTCTCAAGCATTGATCTATTGGGCATTGTTGAAGTACATGACAAAAATGTGATGTTTATTATAGAAATCTGTACATTTTTGCCATAAATAATCCTTCAATTCTCAATTAATTATTACTAAACCAGTAAACGTTCTTGAATTACCGTACCGGTACCTACTTGAAAAAATATGCGTCATCCATCTTGTGAAATGTATCTCTTCTCATGAATAATAGCTAAATTTATAAATTTTCTGAAATATTATTTCTATTTTTAAAATGATAATCCACCCAAATTAGTACTGTAGGATCTCGTTAATCCGGCCCTATATAGGGTTAGTAGGGCCTGATTAACGAAAATGTAGGATTAGTGGAAATGCATCAGCAAATGAAGTAGTTTTACTAATAAACAACATTTTTATTGCTTACGAAAACTATGATAACAATCGTTCGAATTTCTGTACAGTAATGCAAATAAAAATAATAGTCACAATACTTTCTGTTTAAAAGATAGCCTAATCTTTTGTTGAATGGTTTTATGATATGAAATTGAACACTCTTCATAGTTTATTTAATTTCAATCAAAATTAGTTCTCTACAATTTTTCGATCGCATTAGTAGGCTAGTTAAAAAGTTATTTGACAAAAACTGAATCAACTTTTATCCACTCCTAAAATAGTCACAATACTTTCTGTTTAAAAGATAGCCTAATCTTCTGTTGAATGGTTTTATGATATGTAATTAAACATTCCTTATAGTTTATTTAATTTCAAACAAAATTGGTCCTCTACAATTTTTCGATCGCATTAGCAGTTAAAAAGTTATTTGACAAAAACTGAATCAACTGCATATCAAGTCCTTGCGTACTACTGTAGTAAAGTTTACCGGTTTTTACAACAATACGAAGCTATTTCATCATTAATATCAATTAAATTTACACTAAATATGCTCCTTTTAGCTTATTTTAACATTTTATTTATAGAATATGATTTGAAACAGTTTTATTTATGAATAACAGTAGATTTATTATTTGAAAATGGAACACAAAAATCTCAAACTCGTTGACAGAATTTTGAGACTGTACTTGTCTGCCACCTAGCGTCAAAAATGTGAGTTATCTGGTAGTTACAAATTGAACCGCTAGATGTCGCGAGCTGTACTATTTGTTTTTTCCCGTATCAGAAAGCTTTCAAGAGTCGTTTGTTTATTAGCTAACTGGGACTTGCAGAAAAATTGTAGTTTATTCCGTTTTTCGGTTATAACTTCTAAACGGGTTGTCAAAGCTAAATTTTGCGAAAGACCATTTTTGTAGAAAATTGAATTGTCTACAAGAAACATTAATAATATTTCATATTCCATGAAAAGATCCGAAAGAATAATTGGTTTTGAATAGAATTATTAGCGTAAATCTGTAATTGGTCCAGTTTTTCGTTTATAACTTCTAAACGGGTTGTCATAGCTAAATTTTTCATATTATAATTTTTGTAGGAAATTGGATTTTCTACAAGATGAATATTGATAATATTTATATATTTCATTGGAAGAGCCAAAATAACCACTGGTTTTAAATAGGATTATTTCTTGAAATCTGTATTTCGTACAGTTTTTTGTTTATAACTTCTGATCGCTTTCTCATAGCTCAATTTTGCAAAGATAATTCTTATAGGAAATTGGATTTTCTACAACATAAATTGATAATATTCTCATATTTCACTAGAAGAGCCAAAAGAGCCTTCGGTTTTTTATAGAATTATTTGTTGAAATCTGTATTTATTTCGTTCAGTTTTTGATTATAATTTCTAAACCAGTGGTCACCAATTAAGTTTCATGGAGGTCCGCAAAAAATAAAAACTCTCTATCTATCTATCTAATGCCAAGCGTCAAATTGAATAAATAATTATTACTGTACCTTCATATAATTATTATTATGAATTTCCATAATAGAGTGCCATGATATCTTGTGTATTCCTACAGATTTTTTGTACAATAACTTGGTATTCAATCATGATATTTTTATGTATTTTTATAGTGAACAACAAAGGCTATTCAGATCTAGTGGTGCCATGAACCATTCTGGTAGAGGAATGCCCTCATCCTATGTAGAGTGAGTATTTTTAAATTTCTAATAAAAACGGGTTCTTAATAATAATAATAACATGTTAAAATTATTAAAATTTGTTAAAATAATGCTAAAATTATAAAATTATTTTATCTGTATTGAATTTTAATAAAATATAAATCCTAGAAATAAGTTATTAATCCAATTTGACATTTTATAGTTTTGTTTTTCTTTGTCATGATGATTGTTGGTTTAATTTGATTTGTAATGATGATGTGATCAATAAATTTCAATTTCAATTTCAAAGTCATTTAAAAATTTGAGTTTCAGAGGAGGACCCTCAATCATCTTCTGGTTGATTTATCATTTTTAACAACACAATATTTATTTAATAATAACATAATATTATTATAATTGAATATTATTATTATTCAATTAAATAATAACACAATACTTTCTCTAAATTTAATTCAAGTTCAATTTCATTTTCACACGCAATAACACTTATAAACATTAAATGAAAATAAAAACTCGATTACAGATTCTTGTAAATACAGAGACAATGAATGAACTGATGAGTATATGAAGAAAGGACTTCAATTTCGATTCGATAACATTATTAACAAGGAATAGTTGTCATTTCAATTTTGAATAACATTATAGAGAAATTACATTATTATAGAGATTAGCATTACATTATAGAGAATGATATTACAATATTATAGAGAGAAATTGATCATTAATAATGGAAATATTTTACAGGAATCGCAAGAAAAATAATTGTAATAATTATGAGATGGGACACTATTGAAGATTCACAGGAATCATAAAAGCATAGGCTACTCATAATACAAATACTATTGGAAATATCTTACTTGTAACTCGCCTAAATTTCCCGATAAATGTTTTCAGAAAATACATTACAAGATGTAACAGTGTGACTCAATAGATTCTTAAATGCATGTCAGCATGGCATAATATCTAGTAGCTTTCATATAATATTACATCATTGCAAAAATTGATCAATTCTTAGTGTAATCAGATTCATTTAATTTGACACTTGTCATTAGATAGATAGATAGAGAGATGTTATTTCTTTAACATCGTACTCTAAGGTCATCAGCAAAGTTGAGAAATAATATCTATCTATCTATCTATCTATCTATCTATCTATATCTATTATCTATCTATCTATCTATCTATCTATCTATCATCTATCAAATCTATCTATCTATCTATCTAATGCCAAACGCCAAATTAAATTAATCTGAGTGTATACTACCTTGAAATACTTTTACCACTTCTAGTATATTATATGTTACAGACTTCCAAGGGTAAGAAGAGTATCCTCACCAGGTTTATTGCATTATTTGATTTTTCATGTTGTATTGTTTTTTTTTCAAATTTCAACAAAATTTCTATCTGAACAAGTTTCAACAAACCTACTTTACAATCCAAAGAACCAATAAGCCGCGGTTACATTGGATGACGGATTTTGACAAGATGGGACAGAGAACTAAGATGGAAGCTTTTACAATGCAAACAACATTCTTATTCTTATGGAAATATGTCTTATCCCTAGTTATATGAATGTTACTACTACAGAGAGTGTATAGTCACAGTGTGGCCATTACATGTCATACTTTTGATTAGTTAGCTCCGACAAATCCGCCATACTTTTGCCAATTCCCATAAGATTTGCATTGGAATGGAAAGCTGATCATAATTATGTTATGATATAAGATTCACTTCTAACCTACATTTTGCCTTTGCCAGTATTAGTTTTCATCATTTTAAGTTTTTAAAGCAATACCAAGAGTAGAGAGACTATTTTTTAATAAAGTTAATAAAGTTAATAAAGTTAATAAAGTTAATAAAGTTGATAAAGTTAATAAAGTTAACTGTAATAAAGCTTCTATAATAAAGACTATTTTTTAAGAGACTATTTGGGGGAAAAGTTAGTCTTGATGTTGTTTCTCTCAAAATAAGTTTGACAAATAAGTGAATGGGTTAATGTTTGCCTATAATCCCATATAAAAATTCGGAAATTTGGCAAAAGTATGGCGGCGGCGGCGGGAAAAAATATGATCTCTACTTATTTTTATGGAGTGCTTCACACAAATGGCCCGGTTTCTAGGGAAGTCTTTAGTTTAATGCCACATTAAACTAATGCCACATTGAATTTTAATGAAGCATACGATCGTATGATTTTCTTCCTCAGCTGGAATTAATTCTCGTGTGTATTTGTTGCCTGGTCAGGTAGGTTTATTTTTGTTTTGAAAGTTTTGTGACTGTGATTTGTTTATTTTAATTTAAAATGGGAAAGAGAGACAGAGGAAAAACCTTTCTGGAGCAGAGAAATAGTTATTGATAATTAATATTCCGTTGAGATACAAATTGGTATGCTGATAGAGAAAAAAAATAATTAGAAGAACGATTGATAATAATGATTTTGTTGAAATACAAATTGGTACGGTATAGCCTAATAGAGAAAAAAACTTAAATAGATTTATGTTTATGTTACCGGTATCTGTTTTTTTCTATTACCAATATTATTTGTTTTTCAATACAATATATTTTATCAATCGCTCTTCGTCTGCTACAGAAAGGTTTCTCTTTTCGATTTCAAATTAAAATAAACAAATTCACAGTTACAATACTTTCAAAACAAAAACAAAACGATCTAACCATGCAACAAATAAATGTGAAATTCCAGCTGAGGAAGGAAATCATATGATCGTATGCTTCATTAAAATTCAATGTGGCATTAGTTTAATGTTGCATTAAACTAATGTCTGTTCTAGAAACAGGGCCTATGTGTGGGTCCCTTTGAATCGCAACTCGCATCCAATGTAACCACAGCCTTACTGTTGATTATTTCTATTTTCTCGTGTGTAATTCTCCTAATGGTACATTCCTCTGGTTTTTGGATACATTATTTTTGTGTATTTCGTGAACTAATGTTTGTTTTTGTGAAATATAGGGAGCACAAAATGCATAAGATGCAGCGCCTTGGATTGGGTTCTGGGAGCGAGGAAGAACCTATGCATTCAGGTAATATAAGAAAAGATTTAAATTGAAAAATAATACTCTGTAAATATTATGACAATGTCATTATTAACTCTCAACTCTTCAAAATGGTTTCAAGAAATATTTAAAAATAAAGGGATTCTTATGAACAAATCTATCATTTTAGATTTTATTTCAATTTTAGATTCCATTTTGAATTCAGATTTTAGATTACTCTATCATTGTGAAAAGCTGCAATAAGGTATGGTAATTCATTATCAGTCCTGAGGTAAAAAGTACAGGAGCCTATTGCATGAGAAAATACCAGCTAGTAATACTAGTTGTCAGATGGAAAGTTACCATAGAGACAACTAGTATTACTATAGTCTAGCAACAGACAAAAGAACCTTTGCGCATCGTATCACTGAAGTGATACAGTATCACATAGTACCACTACTCTAGTGAGCGAGTGAGATAAACTGCTGCATTGCATAACGTGCGCTCTCTCTGCGCAGTGGAGTTCTTATTTTGGAGGCTCTTTTGTCTGTTGCCAGACTGTAGCTTGTATTTTCTCATGCAACAGGCCCCGGGAAATGGCAAACTCACATGAAACAGACAGATCAGATGTAGTAACTCATAGTGGAAATCTTCCAAGTTTTATTCAATATATTTGTTAATATTCTCAATATTGTTTTGTCAATTAGGTAAGGTTATCAATTCTTTCGTTCAGGTAATCTTTCTTGCGATTTAAAATCAATAACAAAACTTGTTGTTGTTATATTTTAGAAAGTGAATAATTATAAATGTGAACAAATTTTAACTGTTCAACATAACTTCACTTTGTAATTTTATTATATGTCTCCCATTTCCTGATTTACACGGCTTCTAGAATTATACAGAACATTTCAATTAAATAAAATCAATTTATTATGCCCAAAAAAATAAATACAATTCATTGAGGTAACAAAAGTGGTCACCTTAATGAATACAATGAATTTACTACCTTAAAACTATTTCCACAAACATTTTTAACATTCCTCAGCTCAAAAGACAATCAACAGACGAATTAATGTGGAATAAAGATGAACAATCAAATAAAGAAATAAAAAATAGCGAAATTGGTTCAAGCTTTGCAAAGTGAACTATCTATGCAATGTTTACATAGTATTATTAAGCTGCTCCTCTATTTTAAAATTGGTCCATTCAATTTAAATTTAGTATTTGAATATTTGGTACCGTATCTCTATACAGTATATACCATTGAATATGTTGTTGTATATTAATATCCCATTGTTTTCATACTTAGAACGAGAAGACAAGATAATAAAAATTATCTTTCAATACGATATTTCTATTTTTTAAAGATGGAAGGTAATGAGACATTGCAACTATACAGTTGCTGTTAAATCATAATAATTAATTGAACGAAATTCCTAATTAATGCCATATAATATTCTGAAGACTTCTGCTATTTGCAAATATTGACAACAGATTAATAGCTAGTAAGGAAATTCGATGAACGCTACTGCACAAAAAACTTTCTCCCTGGGCGGGAATCGAACCCAGCACCTCTGGTATTTTTTTCTGGTATTTCTATTTTTTGTTTTTTTTTTTCAGGCGAAGAAGCTGAATCAGTGTCGATAATTGGTTTGGCTTCCAATAATCTTTCAAAATTGCCCGAAAAGGGAATTTTGAAAAAGTCCTGTCCGTACGGCGATCCGTATATGAAGGAGAAGTGGTCCTCCGAGATGGATTCGCAGTCGGACAATCTTGAGATTTTGTCTCAGTCCGACAACAATCTTGGATCAGACATGATGCGGGAAGGTGGAGCTATATCAGAGGTGAGATTGTTATACTTTTCTTTATTCTATCACGAAGATCACATACAATCTACTTCATTTATTTATTATATCACAAAGAGTGTAATTGAAAAAGATATAAATATATTACAAATATATAAAATATCCCTGTAAACATAGTACAAGTTAGATTAGATTAAATTAGATTATTTGCTTCATTCATGTAGAATACAACATAATGATGAGAATAATAATGTGAAAAATTTCGGCTCACTTGTCCCTATGTTAAAGCAATGGCAAAATTTGAAACTTTGATCACTCATTTCTCATCTCCACAATAACTTTCTCCAGAATGTAAGACCTTTTCAAACACCTACTCAATGAGATCCTTCGAATGAGATGTGAACGAACAAAATTGGTTGAGAAACAACGGAGGAGTTGAGGTCACAAAAAACATGTTCGCCTTTTAATAATACCTATTGAGGAGTAGCCAATAGA
This sequence comes from Laodelphax striatellus, assembly GCA_017141395.1. NCBI lineage: Eukaryota > Metazoa > Arthropoda > Insecta > Hemiptera > Delphacidae > Laodelphax > Laodelphax striatellus. The sequence continues at coordinate 12,262,917 of CM029543.1, forward strand.
CCTGATCAGCGCGCTCTATTGAGAGAGAGTGAACAACCTGGAGGATTTTAACCATTGTGAGATAGGAACAAAACACAATTTTGAGATAGAACTCAATATCATCAAGGTATCATCAATACTTTATTGCTATCTATTATTTAGCGGTTTCAAGGTGTTTTTATGAATGTATTAATTGGATTAAAGTACTTTTAACAGAATTTCCGTCATGTTGTTGCTAGATTCTTCTTAGCTTAGAATTTTTGAAGTTTGAACTTCCCACTATGTGTAACCATCGGTATCGTATGTATGATAAACATTATTATTCCAGAGACTTAAACTATTTCACACAAATAATATTTAATTCAATTTACAAAATTATATTTACATCTTATGTTTTCCATATTTCATCTATTTACGTTCAATATTCTATTTTATATCACTACATATCTCACTCTCTTTTGAAAGGAATATAGCTTTTGGAAGGATCAGAAATTAATTATCAAATTAGAAATTATCTTCGTTCTTACAGCTCATGCACCGGAGCAGCCAGCAATGGGCAACTGGCAACATATCGGATTCTCTTATGCAGCTCGTACACCGGAGCAATAAGCAATAGGCAACTAACAACATATGGATGTATGATTGTCTACTCTATACAAACAAACCAATGGTGATTTCAGCAATGCACACCGAAACAGCTGCTTTGGGGTGTGCATTGGACTATTGTGTGTATTTGAAATGAACGATGAACGATAGATCAAATGTGTAATGCCAACCTTAATAACTCAGAACTAACTCCAACTACTAAAGAGACAACTGAAGTGTTCTTGAACATCGTAGCGTTAATTTATAAGTTACTGGAATATTTTGGCTGAATATTTATCAAATACTATGGGTTTGAAAACAGGCATTTCTACATTTGATTCAATGATAACCTATCTTCAATCCCCCCAGGTTGTTTCTCTGTCACTCACTTGAGCGCTGATGTTTGTGAGCTACTTCTCAATAGATGGATAAATAGATATTTTATAAATAAAGATTTGTTGCTTGAAATCGCTTCAAGTGAATAGTTGACATGAAGTAAATATAGTTACAGTTGGGATATACTTATAGTTATTATAATAATAGTTATAGTTATACAGAGTGTTTCAGAACTCCCTACCAATATTCTAGGGCATTGTTCCTGGGTAAAAGCCATATCTAAAAATCATATTGAAATTGTCCCAGAAGTCCTTAGTTACTCTGGCCATTTGTTTTTTCTTATTATTTTATCTCAATAATGGTGGAACATGCCATGGAATTGGCTTGCACCAACATTTTTATCTAATGTGGTGGAACATATGGAATTAGGAAACTTTGCACCAACATTTATGACAACTAGACAAAGCTACAAAAATTATGACAATTTTTCAAATCCATAAAACAAAATGGCATGACAATTTTAATTGTGTTTCTTGAATAACTATAAAACCGTTGATAATGACCATTTAAAATTTGTTCTTGAATATCGAAACCGTTGATAATACAGAAAATTCTACAGGAATAACTTTTAGTAAAATTTAATTTACACAAATCAAATCGATTAAAACCTTGACATTAAAGAATGGACCAATGACCAGCTGAGATTTTGTCAGGAATGGACCAATATTGACTGAGATATGGCAGCTTTAGTGATAGGTGAAGCGCTGGGAGTAGGCTGGTTGCAGGTACATCCCGGACTTGCGGCTGAAGTCTGTTACAAAAATGCAACAGTCTCCGTCTGCTTTGCATGTTATTTTTGAAGCGATTTTAGATCATTTTGTGTGAATTTTAAGAAGACAGTAAAAATGGGTGCAAGTAACCCTCAGCGCTCACCTATCACTAAAACATGCCATATCTCAGTCAATATTGGTCCAATCTCAACAAATAAGGTAAGGTTTTATCGTTATGATAAAACCTTAAAAGATACTATAAAATTTTACGTGTTATTCGAACCACCGGATTATAGGTACCGTAATATCAACGGTTTCCGAGTTGTCCAACAGAGCCTGATGGCCGCCGCCATTTTTGTTTATGGTTCTATTTCTTGGGTATCATAATTTCATTAGCTGACTCTGACTGTCATAATTCCAATTCTATGTTCAAAGTTTCAATAAATAACATATGTAACCTATGAATGGAGATAAATAATGAAAACTCTGAGTAGTGGCAAACTCGCGGTTTAATTTGAATATGACTATTTAGATATGGTTTTTCTTAACCAGGAACAACACGGTAAATAAATGAGGACAGCAACCCTGTGAGAGATAAAGGATTCTTGATTATTGTTTATCTATCAATCTATCAGACTAAATTTTGGAACAGAAGAATTTTTGGGTTAACATATCCTGTTTTTTTATTCTTTCCTAGAAAATTGTATTGCTTGATCCCATAAATGATTATTATTATTATAATTGAAGAAACTGAGTGAAGAAATTGAAAAGAAATTCCTAAGTATATGCCATATATTATTTAAAGAAGACTTTGCTATTTGCAAAATATTGACAACAGATTAATAGCTAGCTAAGGAAATTCTGTGAAGGAAATTCGATGAGCGCTACTGCACAAAATTTCGCCACTTACTGTTAATCTGTTGTCAGCAATATGTGCAAATAGCAAAGTCTTCAGAATATTATCGTGGCATTACTTAGGAATTTCGTTCAATTAATTATTATGATTTAACAGCAACTGTATGGTTGCAATGTCTCATTACCTTCCAACTTTATAATACTAATTATTTGATGAGTCATGAAAATCAACAAGCTTAATAAAATAGTGTTTAATAATTGAATCAATCACATTCCAAACAAATGTTAATCATTGAAGTGATTATGAGAAATTCTATACGTATAAACATTGATTGCTTAAAATTTACATGAAATTGCTTCAAGTAAATAGTTGACATGAACTACATATAGTTACAGTTAGAATATAATTTTAGTTATTTATGGTTAATAATTTATTATATAGAATAAAGTTGATATTTTATCCATCAATTTATCAGACTTAGGGCCGGTCTCTCCAACACGACAGTTTAGGGCCGGTTTCTCCAGCTAGCTTTTTTATTTAAACAGCTTAGAAACTTACCATTCACTAGAAACTTTTGTCAGGAAGTCCGATGTTCGAACAGCTGACCATTTGATTCAATTTTAGCATCATTGAATCATTGAATGGTCAACTGTTCAGACTCGGGCCTTCTGACAAAAGTTTCAAAAGATTCTAATGTGTCTGGCTCAAGATTTAAACTAAACTTATCGTTGAAGCTCGGCCTAAACAACTCATTACCGAACCAACCAGACGTACGCGCAATGAGCAATAAGCAATTTTTGGAGTCGTATGATCGTTATTGTCTATAGAAACAAATATTCGGATGCGCACCTAAAGCAGCTGTTTCGGTGTGCATTGAACCTATTGGTTTGTACCTGAGTGACAATCGCCAGCAATCCATATGTTACTAATGCCCTGTGTGACCAACTCAGTGTGTTACTAGTTTCCTGTGTAATCAGTACATAACCACTAACTAATGTTCTTGAACGCATCGTAGCTTTGAGCTTGGTTTATAAGTTACTGGAATATTTTGGCTGAATATTTATCGAATATGATAGGTTTGAAAGCTCAGGCATTTTACACATTTGATTCAATGATAACCAAGAGCTTCAATCCCCCCCCAGGTTGTTTCTGTCTGTCTTTCCACTTGAGCGCGCTGATATGATGTTTGTTGAGCTACTGCTCTCTCAATAGATAAATAAAATAAATAAATAAATAGATATTTTATAAATAAAGATTGGTTGCTTGAAATTGCTTCAAGTAAATAGTTGACATGAAGTACACATAGTTACAGTTAGAATATAGTAATAGTTATAATAATAATAATAGTTATAGAGTTAAGTTGATATACCGGGTTATCATAAAAGAATGGTGCGGTTTCAAGAGAATTGGTGCGATTTTCCTCTTCCTCTTTATATTATTCTTGGTCTTCTCCTTCCTCTTTTTCTACATAATTATTCTCGCTCTTCTCTTTTTTCTTCTTCTTATCATTCCGCTTCTTCTTCTCCTTCTTTATTCCATTGTCTTTCTCTTCTTCTTTCTCTTCCACTCCTTTTCCTTCTTCTTCCTCCCCTTCTTCTTCTTCTTCTCCCCTCCTTCTCCTTCTCCTTCTCCTTCTCCTTCCTCCTTCTTCTTCTTCTTCATCTTCATTCTCATCTTCTTCTTCATCTTCATCATCATCATCATCATCTTCTTCTTCTTCTTCTTCTTCTTCTTTCTTCTTCTTCCTTTACTTCATCTCCTTCTTCTTCTTCTTCTTCTTCTTCTTCTTCTTCTTCTTCTTCTTCCTACTTCTTCTCCTTCCCATCTTCTTCTCCTTCTTCTTCTTCTTCTTCTTCTTCTTCTTCTTCTTCTCTTCCTTCTTCTCTTCTTCTTCTTCTTCTTCTTCTTCTTCTTCTTCTTCTTCTTCTTCTTCTTCTTCTTCTTCTTCTTCTTCTTCTTCTTCTCTTCTTCTTCTCTTTTCTTCTTCTTCTCTTTCTCCTTCTCCTTCCTCCTTCCTCCTTCTCCTTCTCCTTCTTCTTCATCTTCATTCTCATCTTCTCCTTCTCCTTCTTCATCTTCGTCTTCATCTTCATTCTCATCTTCTCTTCTTCATCTTCATCATCATCATCTTCTTCTTCTTCCTCCGTCTTCTTCTTCTTCTTCTTCTTCTTCATGTTCTTCTTCTTCCTCTTCTTCTTCTTCTTCTAATTCTTCTTCTTCTAATTTCTTCTTCTTCCCATAAAATTGTATTGCTTGATCCAATGATGAATGATTATTATTGATCGTTGTTCTCCCTCACCAGGTGGAACGCCAACTAAAAATCGCTCAACGGCTACCACGAAGATCTCCTACAGACGCTGAAACGTCTCTTCTTCTTCTTCTTCTTCTTCTTCTTCATCTTCATCTTCATTCTCATATTCTTCTTCTCTTCTTCATCTTCTTCTTCTTCTTCTCCTCCTTTTCTTCCCCTTCTTCCCCTTCTTCTTCTTCTTCTTCTTCTCCTTCTTCTTCTTCTTCTTCTTCTTCTTTTTATTCTTCTTCTTTTTCTTCTAATTCTTCTTCTTCCTATAAAATTGTATTGCTTGAGCCACTATATGATGCTTACTAGTAATTACGATCATTCAACTCTTATTTGCACACATCAAGTGAAACCTACTCCAGGACATGGCTTACAGTAGCGGAGTAGGCAATTCCAAACAACCACATATATTGTAACATTTTGCTTCTTTTTTTTTACCAACAAATCTTTGTATAATTAACTGTAAATATTTTTGAATTTGTATTTGTAATAGATATAGGTATTTTGAAAAATAAATCATTGTTTATTTATTTATTCATTAGTTATAGAGTAAAGTTGATATAATTGATCGTTGTTCTCCCTGGGCAGGTGGAACGCCAACTAAAATCGCTCAACGGCTACCACGAAGATCTCCTTCAGACACTGAAACGAGCCGCCTCCCAGCACCGGGTGCCTTCCGCCGCCTCCGCCACCTCCTCCGCCTGCCTGGGGGGCGGCGGGCCCCAGTCCACCAGCCAGGAGGATCTGCTCAGGAGATCGCTTGCTGCCGCCGTGGAGAGCCAGTGCTATAAACAGCTTCCAGGGATAAGCTAGATGAAGGTCTTCTTAAATTGTCAGCTGATTGATGTACGCTCGTTTACTAACGTTAACGTCAGCTGTTTTCTGACAAGTTAAAAGAATCTCAAATACGAAAAAACACTAAATGCTATAGTGTATTCAATTCAATTTAATTTAATCATTATTACTTCCCAAGAAATACATGATAAAAAATCAATATTATTACAGAGTGTTATTGTAGAGTAGTGGGTAGTGTTAGTAGTGTTATTATAATATAATATTTTTGAACAATGGCAATAGGATTACAATTCAGTAAAACTAAATAGTGGATAAATAAATTAAATAATTATAAAACCTGAAAAACATACTGATTTGATCCACTCTTGTGAATACTTTCTTTGTAATCAATTTTCCAAAATGTTGCTGGTTTCGTATTCTGTTATGTAAAACCACTGCCGCCAGCCCATACAACTGATAAAATAATTAATTTCTTTTACTTTTATTGTAGAAAAATTTTCATTCCTTTCCATCTTTTTTTTTTCCTAACACAATTTCTAGTAATACAATGCTTTCATTTGATCACTAGTTGTAATTTTCTTTTTCTTTCTTTGCTTTTTATTATTATCTTTTTTTCACTATTTGCATGCAAATTATTTGTAAAATGAAAATTATTGTTTGGTTTCATAATATTATACTCATTTGTAAAATTTAATGTGGGCACATGCTGAAAAACCTACGGGTTTAGCATGACCCGAAACTGTAATGATTATTTTTACTTTCAATAAAATTGATTGATTGATTTTCAGGTCATCCACAGCAGCAAACGCACACAGTGATGGTGGAGGGATCATCATCGTCATTACATCATCATCATCATAGGAATCATCGAAGTGACGCAGGTGTGTGAATGCTCATTGAAAATTAGTCACTCAAGACCTCAAGTGAAACACATAATTATGCCTGGTTGTTCGTACGTCTATTAAATTTAACCGGGCGATAAATCGAGGACAGCAACATAGTGGGATCGACGACAAACTGAACTAACTTTAAATGAAGAATTGAAACAAAATAGTGTTGGAAAGCCTTGAATTGCATTGATTTTATTTGCAAAACTACATTACTCATCATTTTTATTAGATTTTATTTCAAAATAATATTCTGTAGACAGAATTCATGAATTGCCTCGAGTTTTTATCAATAAGGCATGGGTATTGGTGCACTAGGCTAAATATTATCTAACTGGGTATCAATGAATGAACATTGGTCCTCCTATTTTTTTTTTATAATACCCCACTGCACTGCCAACCTAACAAAATTTGGTGGAACATGGCCACCTAATTTTGTTAGGTTAACAGTACAGTGATCATCATATGTTTCCTAATCATAAAATGATTGGGGCATGATAAAAAATAGGTGAAACTTTGTATAGCAGTCCTAGCCACTGCTACCTCCAGTTAGATAATATTTAGCTCAGTGATCTGGTAGTGAAAAATATTAATGGCATAATTTTTCTTAAATATCAGCTGGTTGTGCACACATTTCAAATTGTTGAAACATTTTTACCACTGAGCTAAATATTAACTAACTGGAGGTAACAGTGGCTAGGACTGCTATATGAGACCCATGTTCCACCTATTTTTTTATCATGCCCTAATCATTTTATGATTAGGCAACATAATATATGATGACCTCACTGTACTGCCAACCTGACAAAATTAGGTGGCCTGTGTTCCACCTAATTTTGTTAGGTTGGCAGTACAGTGGGGCTTTAAAAAAAATAGGAGGAACCCAGCTTGTTTATTTTACCCCAGCTTAGTTAGATAATATTTAGCTCAGTGATTTCTACTCCATTAAAAACAGGGTTAAATTAATCGGTGCTGATTAATGAATTAAATTTCTTTACATAGACATCAGAAAAATATTTTAACATAACTTATGGTTGAAATTTTATCAGATGGGACAGTTTTACCAACCAAAAGTCTGTAGTATTGTGGCTTAATGCGATTTTCGGAGCTAGTTCGTTTCGAATGAACATGTAATTTATTAGAGAATGTTAAAGCAGTTGATTTAACTAGTTATTCAGATAAAATATATTGTTCTGGTCAGGCCTGGATTTCTCACTAGGCACACTATAGGCACTGGCCTAGGGGCGGCACGGCTCTCGGGAGCTAAGTTAGTTTACATTAGTAAATTTTTCGATTTATCTAAGTATTAAGAAAATTTTCAAATTACTGTAGTATTAGTAGTAAGTTTATCTAGATTGTTTTGTAATTTTTTGGATCTCTGCATCTGCATACCAATCGAATATTACAAATATTCTAGTAATGTATAATGAACTATTTTTCGCGAATATTGATCAAGATTTTTCTTGTGTTCAATTTCCATGTTTCAATTATTTCACTAGTAGGTCTAAGTTTACCTAGATAATTAATTTTCAACTTGAGTAATCTATGGAAGGAAATGAGATATTGCAACTATTCAGCATATTATGGCAACTAAGTTATATATTATGGCATTAATTAGGAATTTCGTTCAATTAATTATTTTGATTAATCTAATTTATACATGATTTTTACAAATTTAATAGTGCTAGTACCGTTGGTTGTACTAATCGAATTTGTAGTTTGATATTGGACTACTGTATACTAATCAAATATTCCAAATACCCCAATCATAAAAACTGAATTATTTTTTGTGAATACTGATAACGTTTTTTTCGAGTTCAGTTTCCTTTTAAAATTATTTTAGTAGTAACTTTATGTAAATAGTTTTGTATCTTATTCAGTATATGATTTTCAAATTATTTGATAGTACCGCGTTGTTGTGCTAATCAAATTTATAGAGGAAGATATTGGACTATATTATACCAATCGAATAATCTAAATAATCAAATTATAGAAAAACGGAAAAGTTCTCATGAATATTGATCAAGTATTTTCTTTAATATATCAATAATAAAGTTTTCATAAATTTAAATTATTCAATTTTTCTATTTGAATAATTTATTAATAAGTTTATCTGAATGATTTTGTACCTTATTGAGTCTAAGATTTTTAGGATTAAGATTTTCTATACCTTTGGTCGTGCTAATCAAGTTCAAAGTTTGATATTGTAGTTTCAAATCTTGTTCTAACAACTATATGTCAATCAAATATTCAAATACACCCCATTCATAAAAACTACAGTGAATATTTTTTGTGATTAATGATCAAGTTTGTTCTTGAGTTTCATTGTTCGTTGTCAGCTATTTTTTTACTTTGAATGAGCAAAGACATTCTAAAATATAATACGAATCTAAAAGTAACTGAAAGTTTCATCAAAACCATCATCATTGACTGGTAAATTTGGTATTATATATATATATATACACATATACATATACACATACATATACACATATACATATACTGATATGCCTAGGGGCGGCAAAAGGTTGAAATCCGGCCCTGGTTCTGGTAACACTATTCCACTACTTGAATTTTTAATTTCAAATTAGTTCAGTTTGTAGTCGACCCACTATGTTGCTGTCCCCGATTTATCGGGACATACATACGAACAATCAGGCATAAGAATTTTTTGAAAATTCAAATAAATGGCGCTTTGCGCAACTCGGGGAGGCCACGTTTTAATTTTTTCATTTTCTGTTTCTGTGCCAGAAGACGACGAAGACGACGATGTGCCGCCCTCGCTTGGTCCGATCCGCATCCGCAATTTGGAGGATCTGATCCGACAGCTGACATCCGACATGAGTCCGTCCGATCGAGGACATCCGGATCCTCATCCTGATGCGCAGTCAGTGAGTTTTAGAGATACAGAGAGAATAGTTCTTCTTCTTTTTTACTTATTCTGAATAAAATGGTGTATAATTTTAAAGAATCGGATAATAAATAACCGAGATATGGCTATTTGAAGATTACCACTTCTCTGTTTCTTCATTTCTTCTGCACTGGGAAGTGTTTCTTCTCCTCCTTTTTCTCCTACTTCTTCTTCTTCTTCTCCTTCTTCTTCTTCTTCTTCTTCTTCTTCTTCTTCTTCTTCTTCTTCTTCTTCTTCCTTCTTCCTGTCTTCTTCTTTCTTCTTCCTGTCTTCTTCTTCTTCTTCCTCTCTTCCTCTTCTTCTTCCTCTTCTTCTTCTTCTTTCTTCTTCTTCTTCTTCCCTGTTCTTCTTCATCTTCTTCTCTGTCTTCTTTATCTTTTCTCTGTCTTCTCCATCCTCCCTTCTCCTCCTTATCTAAAACCCTTCTTCTCCTTCTTCTTTCGTTACTCTTCCTCATTCCACTCCTTCTTCGACTTCTTCTTCTTCTTCTCCTCCTCTCTTTTCTCATTTTTTTGTTCTTATTCTTCTTGTTCTTCTTGTTCTTGTTCTTCTTGTTCTTCTTGTTCTTGTTCTTCTTGTTCTTCTTCTTCTTCTTCTTCTTCTTCCCTTCTTCTCTCTTCTTCCTTCTACTTCTTCTTCCCCTCCTCTTTTTTTCTTGTTCTTGTTCTTCTTGTTCTGTTCTTCTTCTTCTTCCTTCTTCTTCTTCCTTCTTCTTCTTCCTTCTTCTTCTTCTCCTTCTTCTTCTTCTTCTTCTTCTTCTCCTTCTTCTTCTTCTCTGTCTTCTTCATCTCTCTCTTCTCTTATCTTCTTCTCTGTCTTCTCCTCTTCTTCTTCTGTCTTCTTCATCTTCTTCTCTGTCTTCTTTATCTTTTCTCTGTCTTCCATCCTCCTCCTCCTTCTCCTCCTTATCCAAACCCTTCTTCTCCTTCTTCTTCTTCTTCTTCTCCTCATTCCACTCCTTCTTCTATTCGGATGTCAGAGACGGAGGCGGATCGCACACATTACAGATCAGTGACAGAGACAGAGAATAGTTCTTCTTCTTCTTCTTCTTCTTCTTCTTCTTTTTCTTCTTCTTCTTCTTCATCTTCTTCTTTTTCTTCTCTTCTTCTTTTCCTTTCTTTTTTCTCCTTCTTCTTCTTCTTCCTGTCTTCTTCATCTTCTTCTCTGTCTTTATCTTTTCTCTGTCTTCCATCCTCCCTTCTCCTCCTTATCCAAACCCTTCTTCTCCTTCTTTCCGTTACTCTTCTCCTCATTCCACTCCTTCTTCTACTTCTTCTTCTTCTCCTCCTCCCTCTTTTTTCTATTTTCTTCTTCTTCTTCTACTTCTTCTTCTTCTTCTTCTTCTTCTTCTTCTCCTCCCTCTTTCTTATTTTCCTTGTTCTTGTTCTTCTTGTTCTTGTTCTTCCTCTTCTTCTTCTTCTTCTTCTTCTTCTTCTTCTTCTTCTTCTTCTTCTTCTTCTCCTTCTTCTTCATCTTCTTCTCTGTCTTCTCCATCCTCCTCTTCTCCTCCTTATCCAAACCCTTCTTCTCCTTCTTCTTTCTGTTCTTCTTCTCCTCATTCCACTCCTTCTTCTATCCGGATGTCAGAGACGGAGGCGGATCGCAACTACAGGCTGGATGCGCAGTCGGGGTGAGTTAGCAGGGGTCACTGCTGAAGTTGATGTTTCTAAATCAATTCTTTGGGATGGATTTTCTTCTGGAACTTCAGTCATTTCTTTCTTCTATATGTTTGCTGTCTGAGATATTCCACTTCTTCTTGCTCTTCTTCTTCTTCTTCTTCTCTTCTTCTTCTTCTCTTCTTCTTTCTTCTTCTTCTTCTTCTTCTTCTTCTTCTTCTTCTCCTATTCTTCCTCCTCCCTCCTCCTCCTCCTCCTCCTCCTCCCTCCTCCTCCGCCTCCCTCCTCCCCATCCTCCCTCCCTCCTCCTCCTTAACTTCCTTCTTCTTTCTTTCCTCCCTTCTTCTTCTTCTTCTTCTTCTTCTTCTTCTTTTCTTTTTCTTCTTCTTCTTCTTCTTCTTCTTCTTCTTCTTCTTCTTCTTCTTCTTCCTCTTCTTCCTCTCTCCTCCTCCTCCTCCTCCTCCCTCCTCCTCTCCCTCCTCCTCCACCTCTTCCTCTTCCCTAAATAGAGTTAGGGGTCACTGCTGGAGTTGATGTTTCTAAATAATTCTTTGGGCTGGAGAATATTTTCTGGATCGAGTCTGGAAATCCCCCAGTCGGGGGATTTCTTTCTTCCTATATGTTTGCTGTCTAAATATGTTCCTCTTCTTCTCCTCCTCCTCCTCCTCCTCCTCCTCCCTCCTCCTCCTCCTCATCCTTCTCCTCCTCCTCCTCCTCCTCCAAGTTTAAGATACGAGCGAGTTATTCTAAGGTATCTCAAAAGAGACGTTTAAAGGCTGGAATACAACCATTGCATACACGACCAACAGAAAACAATAATATCTAGCCTGCATTATCAATCTAAACTAACCTTCAACGACCATTCAAACGACCATTGTTCTATTTCAATGTTCACTTTATAGAGCAACTACAGTGCTTTTATCAGCTGCGATTGTGTTTTTTGTTCCGTTCCAGTGTTTTGAAACTGCAACAGATTGAACTAGGATCGTGTTGTAATATATAGCAGAATCCAATTCAACTTGTCAGAAATCAGCTGTTTCAAAAAGCAATATCACAATACTTAACCTACAAATGCTGAATCTCGCAGATTATTGAAAAGGTCTTTTAAAAAGTTATTCTTTGAAAGGTCTTCTTTAAAAAGGTCTTTTAAAGACTTTAAAGGTTCTTTAGACTTTCAAGCCTTTTGATTATTGTGTCGAAATCACTGTTTAATTATTACTGGATCAGCTGATTTATGACAAGTTAATTGGCTCCTGCTATACAATCTGAACTGTAATATAACCTCATTACAGTACAAGTTTCAAGTTTCATTTTGAAAAAAGCTACCGTTTCAATTTCAATCATGAAACTGTAGTGATAGTGTTATAACATAAAGGCGTCGTAGATAAAATAATTTTAAATGATCAAAGAGCCATTAAAATGCTTCTTATTTTTGCAAACTGTCTCACTTCACCCACTTTTGTAATGTTCCAAGTGGGTAAATATAAAGTCATCTATCTACCTATCTTTACCTTCTCTACCTACATCTTCCTCCTCCTTCTTCTTCCTACACAATCTCTTCTTTTGAGCTTTGTTGTTCAGGATCGATACAGGTTACAGTAGTTAGATAAACTCATAAACTGCTTCTCGGTCCTGTCATTCTCTATTTTTTCTTCCAGTTCATTCTTCTCCGCCTTCTCCTCCCCTCTCCCCTCATGCTCCTCAACCTCCTGTATCATCTCATCTCAAATATTGTCCTCAATCATTTTGTCAAACATCTCAACATTGAATGAAATGAACTCTTTGTGTGAGTTACATTAATTGTCAAATAATTAGTTGCACATTTTACTAATAAAATCTAGAATTCAAGTAGGTAATTGGTAATCTACATGGATAGAGAGAATAATCTTATCTTATCTCCCCTTAATCTTCCCTTTCCTCCTCCTCCACCTCTTAGTTAATCTTTACTTTTTTCAAAGCGTTCTTCTTCTTCTTTGTCTGAAACTCCTCTTCTGTCGTCGCCTCTTCCACTTTGTCTTCCTCGTCTTCATCCTTATCCTCCTTCTGCTTCTCCTTCTTTATCTACCATTTCTCCTCTTCGCTCTTCCTCTACTTATCTGTTTCAATTTTCACCCTTACGGCATTGAGAAAATTCATTAACTGTTTTCTTCATAGACGACATGACATGTATAGTAATAATGTGATGTGTTGTATGTAATAATAGAATTTAGTATTAAGGTCTATATATGATTAATAAAATTATGATAATTATATTTTATAGAATATGTATATAATATCATAATAGATTAATGGGATGGATGGAATCATGCAACTTTATTGTTGATGTATTTGCTATTTATTGCATTTGATTGAAATATGATATTATTTTCTATTTTAACCAAGTAATTGATCGATTTACGTCTATGTGTTCAAATTGTACGACCAGTTCCATTCAGAATCGATGTTATCGATATTATATGATATCTTTCAAAAAATATTAAACGTATTAGATAAAAATAAATTGAAGAATGTTATTGTTTCAAAGCTTCAATTCCATCCATTTATCTAGAAACGTTTTCTCCTATCATGAATCTTTTCCATTCCATTTATGGAAATTCAAATCAAATTGATACACTACTTTCAAAAATATCGATAGTATCGATATTCAAAGTTGATCGATTGACATCGATACTCATCTCCCACTCACTTTTTAGTGTAAATTATTTATGAAAAAGTTTTTCCATCTCTTTCTTAGTCTTTGATATCAATTTTCATTAGTTTATATACCATAAACTTCTCTTTTCTTTGTTAAATATCGATATTCCATCAACGAATATCGATATTTTTGACAATCGATAATCGAAATCTCTTATGTCCTGTTTCAGGACTCGCAAGTTCTATTTGTGATCCGACGTTGAACTGACTTTACAATTAAACACTAGAGGTAAATTGATTAAAATTATAATTTCAACTTTTCTCCACTTTTTTGATGAAATTCTTTCGTCTTTCGATACATTTTAATCGATTTTTTGTTGATTCTAACAGTATCGATACATTTTAATCGATTTTTTGTTGGTTTTAACACTATCAGTTTCCTTCAGGCTGTAATCTCGATAGCTTTATTGTTGCTCCACTCAGATAATCACTGTGATCTGCTTTTTCACTGAACTATAATTAACTTTCCACATTCTTTGTCTCTCTCATACTGTATGATTCTTCCTCCTCTTACCCCTCCTTCTCCTCCACCTTCTCCTCTTCCTCCTCTTCCCTCCTTCTTCTTTCCTCCTCCTCCTCTTCCTCCTCCTCTTCCTCCTTCTCCCTCTTCCTCCTTCCTCTCCTTCCTCATCCTCCTTCTCCTTTCTCCTCCTCCTCTTCCTCGTCCCCTCCTCCTTCTCCTTCTCATCCTCCCTCCTCCTCCTCAACTTTCTCTTCTTCCTGTTCCTTCTCCTTCTCTTCCTCTTCTTCTTCCTCACCTCCTCCTCTCCTCCTCCTCTTCCCTCCTCCTCCTCCTCCTCCCCTTCTCCTCTCTTCCTCTTTCTCCCTCCTCCACTCCTCCTCCTCCTCTTCCTCTCCTTTTCCTCTCTTCCCTCTTTATCCTCTTCCTCCTCACCTTCTTCTCCTCCTCCTCCTTCATCTTCCTCTTCTTCTTCCTCTCCTCCTCATCCCCTCTTCCTCTTCCTCCTCCATCTCCTCCTCCCCCTCCACTTCCTCCTCTTCATCCTGTTCCTTCTCCTTCCCCTCCTTCCTCCCATCCTCCTCCCTCCTCCTCTTCTTCTCTTCCTCCTCCTTCTTCCCCACCTCTTCCTCCTCCTCTCTCTCCTTAATCTTCTCCTCTTCCTTACTTTACTTTCCAGTCTCTCTTTCATATTTTCATCCATTTTTCTTATTCATTTTCCCTTATTCTTCCTCATGAAATAACAGTGTGCCAAATAAATCTATTATTATGTTGTGCTTATTATTCTCTGCTTTTGCAAAATTTAATGTGTCACATAGACTGACATAGATGAAATTGTGCTTTAAATTGCTTGATTTTTGATCATTTGAATGCTGCTACTTTAGCTTCTAATGTTCTTTTGATATTTTCATTGTTTATGTAAGGATTAATGGCTTGCGCCACTCAAATTCAACACAAATTGAAATTGCTTATGTTGCCAAAATACAATTATTACAATTGTATAAGAATTCAATTATTTTTCACTCTATTTATTGTTCAAATACAATTCGCCTAGTTTGTATTATGCAAGTCTGTACGCACCTTTACAAAGATCATAAACTTGAAATTTCATATACAGAGTTGGTGAAAATTATGGAAACGGCTTGATATTTCTTCTATGAAAGCAAATTTATGGTGGGTGACATTGAGGGTCGTACTGAAATTGAAAATACTACTTTACTGTGACTTCTAAAATTTGGTCCGCCATCTTGGATTCGACATATTGGATCTAACTCAATTTTTTTGAATGGTAAAGCGGTCATGTTATACATGATACACGATTCAGAATTTCAAGAGAAAATGAATGGCAAAAATTGCACATCGATATGTCAAAAAGTTTTTAAGATATGTCAATTATTAATCAAACTGCAGTCCTCTAGCCACTAGCTTTGCTAGTAGAGCTTGGGACCTTCCCTGCAAGCCACTTCACTCTGACACCCTCTTGCTGACTCATTGTTTTTTGCAATTTTTGCTAACTTAAGACTTTTTACTCATACCAAACAGATTCCTCTTTCCAACCTGATTCCAACGAGGTGTCACATGCCATACTTCCAACTCATACTTTGCTAGCAATCCTTGTTTTAAATTTTTGCTGACTCATCATTTTTTTCCACAGTCGTCTGCGTGGACGCGCCTCGCTCGACGACCACCCGCACCCGCACGACGCGCGCTTCACCTACGGCCGGTACCGCGGTCCGCCGAGTGGTGGAGGGGGTAGCTCCGCCCCCCACCTGTTGCATCTCGGCGGACCATCGTCCGCTTCCTCTTCAATTGCGTCCGCGGCGGGACATTCCTCCTCCCACGCTCAGGACGTCGAAGAGGGCATTTACGAGAGTGCCGATCCGCCGTCGCGAGCCGGAAGCCTACATCACCAGCACCACCATAGGGGGGGTGGAGGAGGGGGTGGCGATAATACGCCCGACAGCGAGAGGTGAATATTGACAAAATAATAAATAAAATAAATAAAATAAAAATAAATAAAATAAATAAAATAAATAAATAAATAAAATAAATAAAATCAATAAAATATATAAAATAAATAAAATAAATAAAATAAATAAAATAAATAAAATAAATAAAATAAATAAAATAAATAAAATAAATAAATACAATAAATAAATGAATAAAATAAAAATAAAATAAATAATAAAATGAATAAATAAAATGATATTGATAAATCAATAAATAATGATAAAATGGGTTCCCTTGGTAATGGAGAACAGTTAATAGAGAATAAAAGGTCAATTAACTGTTGGCCGCATTGAAAATTGCAGTTGGTAGATGGTGGATGCTTGATACAATAATTGTATCAATTGATAAAAGATACAATAATTGTATCTTGATGACTTATCTATTATCTATCAAGAAGGCTGTGATAACTTTCTACATTTTCTATTAGGCTAGGCGTACACCGGTTAGTCAAGACAAGACAAGATAAGATTAGTCACGTTAAGTCACAATAATTCACATAGTTGCTTATGAAGCAGCACACACTGATGCAATGACTAATCGGTGTGTGTTGCTTTATAAGTAACTATGTGAAGTACTGTGAGTAAACGTGTTTAATCTCATCTTGTCTTGTCTTGACTAACGGTGTAAGCCTAGCCTTATAATGAATGTTTAACAATCTATAGATCTATGGTTAGATCTATAGATGATCTAAAGATCATCTACCATCAAGGTAACCAGCCTCAGCTTTGGCTGGGCGTACAGTTAGTCAAGACAAGACGAGATTAGTCACGTTTAGTTGTTATTTAGAAGCAGCACATACCAGTCATTGCATCGGTGTGCTGCCTTGCAAGCATATGAATTATTGTGACTAAACGTGACTAATCTCATCTTGTCTTGTCTTGACTAACCGGTGTACGCCCAGCCTTAGTGCTGGCTAAAATAAACAAAGATGATATCATTTGTGATAGGAATACAGTAGAGACCTGGTTAAATGGAATAATGAGGGCAAGGAAGTACCGGATAGTTAATTGTTATAATTTTAAAGAAATTTGAGGATCTATATTCTTTTCACTAATACATTATGGTGAGAAAAATATACACTTTGAAGTGAAAAACAACTCACAATTTTTGTGCGACAATGTTTTGTGCTGGAATCAGCTTATCATTATAGAAATATCAATTTTGAAAAGTCATAAAACTATTGGTAATTGATTATTGATTTTGAGATTATGATTATTGTCGGTGATAACTATTATTAACTTGTATTGATCACATTTTTGTCTAGATTAGTTCACGCTTGATAGAATCTATCTTTGAATTTCATGACATTCAATATTAAAAAAGTCTGCATAAAAGCAGTACAATGTTTTTGTGTAGGCATTTTTCAAGATTAAAGATATTTTTCAATTTTCACCATCACAAGCTTTTATTAATTTAATAGAATGATGAATTTCCACCTCACTCACTAGATTCAAGGAAACTTTGAAACTTCCACTGAATATTTCAACATTGAATAGTCATAACTACAGAGAGTGCATGTATAATAACAGTGTGGCCATTTTTGTGAAGCTCTCCATAACAGTATGTGGGGATCATTTTTTTCCCACCGCTGCCATGTTTTTGCCAAATTTTTGAATTTTTATATAGGATTACAAGCGATCAACCCATTCACTCATTTCTCAAACTCATTTCGAGAAAAACAACATCAAGAATAACTCTCCTAACATTAAAAATTGTCTCTCTACTCTTGGTGTTAAGTTAAAAGCTTGAAATAATGGAAACTAACACTGGCAAAGGCAAATATTGTAGGTGAGAAGTGAATCACCCAATATATCATATGATTTGTGTATCAATTTGATGCAAATCTGATGGGAATTGGCAAAAGTATGGGGATTTGTCCAAGCTAACCAATGAAAAGTGTGACATCAAATGGCCACACTCTTATTATACAGTCTCTGTACATCTATCTATCTATCTCCTTCCTATCCAAACACTTGAATTCATTCATTGCATTCATTCATTTTTTCATGATCATTTGTTTTTGTGCAATCCAATTTCATTCATAATTTTCCAAAGATATATTTTTTTTAGTATACCTAGCTGCTGTTCACTCTCTCAAATCTTCATTTATTACTATAGTCTTCAGCTCAGGTTATCTAGTCAATCTAGTCATCATTATTTTTTAATAAAAAATTTCATTGCGTAAATACAGCTTAATAATTGCTTTAAGCACTCTTATTTTTTTACAGGATATAGATCTCCACATCTAGGCTATTTTTTGGCTTCCCATATTATTTTTCAATTGAATTAGATTTTGGTTAGTTGCGGCTTCTGAAACACCTTTCGCTTTTCATGCACTTTGCAAAAATAGTTCTGTAGTAATTTAGTTCAGATTGTGAGGCTTGGGTTGAGCTGTGAATCAAGCTATGAACCACAAACTAATTTGCATAAAACGTTTTCTGTTTGTATTGTGCTAGATAACCATTTCTGCAACCTCTGCAATTTTTTGCAATTTATGCGCTAACTCAAATCCGCAGACTTTTGCAATTTCTACAGTTTCTGTGATAACGTTAATCTGCAAACGTTTGCAATTCCTGTGATAATTCTATCCTGCAACCACAGATTACAATGTAGTACAAAAGATTTCTTTAGCTTTTTCCCCCAGGAATACTGAGAATTCAGCTGATTTTGTTTCTGTTCTTGTTTTGTTTCGCTGTGCGCCTTGCAGTCCGCAACTGGAGAGATGGCGCGGTAGTACCAGCTCCTATTTGGGCCGACGGACGCCATGATGAAACACTCTGTTTCTTGTACATATAGCTGATCAGCTGATTGTCAAGGTCAACATGAATCAGCTGATTGTCAAGGTCATAACAAATCAGATGATTTTCCAGATCAATAAAGATCAGCTGATTGTGGAGTTTAACAATGATCAGTTGATTGCAAAGGTTAATGACAATCAGATGAATGGAATGGTAGACAATGTTCAGCTGATTGCAAAGGTCAATAGTTATCAGCTGATTGTGAGGCTCAGAAATGATCAGCTGATTGTCAATATCAACAGTTATCAGCTGCTGATTGCCACCCTTGACAATAATCAGATAATTGTCAAGGTCAAGATTGATCAGCTTATTGTCTGCGTTGATAATGGCAAGCTAATTGTCAATATCAATAGTTATCTGCTGATTGTGAATGTCAACAAAAATAATGATAAGCTGATTGTCAAATTCAACCATTATATGCTGATTATGATAATCAATAATCACCAGATGATTGTCATAGTTGATAATGATCATCTGATTGCCAAGGCCAAAAATCATGTAATGTTTGCAAACACTGACTTTGAACAGCGTATTGTCAAGATTAAAAGTTATCAGCTGATTTCAAAGATCAACAATGATAAAATGATTGTAAAGGCTAGAATCAATAAGTTTGAAATTGAATTTTGCTCAAATCAACTAATCCTCAAGGTATTAAGTTATCATCTGATTGCAAAGATCAACTGTTATCAGCAGAAGATTGAATTTTCATGCTCAGAACAAGATGGATCTGTAAAATATGAAATTATTCTCAACTCAGCTACTTCTCAAGGACATAGATGATTAACAGATACTTGAAAACACTGATTGATTGATTAAAATAAAAAAGCTAGTTTTCAAAGGTAACACCAAACAGAGAAAACACAAGCTTTATATCGAAGACATTCAACTTTGGTTACATTTGCAATCTTTTGACGTACTTCTGGATACATTTGCAATTTTATGAATTTCAATTACATGCAATTGGCTAATTCTTGAATATATCAGCAATTCGCTGACTCTTGAACACCTATGCAATCAGCTGATTCCCAAGGTCACAACCCTAATTCTTTGACAAGCCTTCAATCAGCTGATTCTCAAGGCCACAAACAGTCAGCTGTTTTATGCTTGCAAGATCAGCTGTTTATTACGCAAAATGCCATCTCTTCACCTTACCACCTGAAATGTATGTATTTTTTCCAAATTTTATGCTTTCTATTTATCTTTTAATTAGTTTTTTTATCTTTTTGGGCTTTTTTTTATTTTTCTTTAAATTTTGTTTTCAATAATAATCCTTCTTTGCACTCCAATATTTCACAGTCATGTTGAACAGGAAAAAAAATGATGAGCAGTTTTCCATTACTTTGTTGCATTAATTCTCAATTGAAGGAATCTTCAACCAGTTGCACAAAAGCCAATTAAATTTAAACACCATAAAAAGGAAGTCATACTTCAGTTCAATTCAACATTGGATTCTTATGTAATCAGGAATTTGTGGATTATTGTAATTTTCCTCCCATAACACCAGTTAAGTAATGCTCCATCCGTATTTTTTCGCATTTCTTTATTATTGTTTGATTCGTAAATTAATATCATTTCTGTAAATATATTTTAAACAATTTTCAATCTCCAAGCTCTTATTATTTGTTTGCTGGAATAGTGAATTTATTTGATTATGTCTTGTCTCTTCCATGTTTAAAATACTTCCATTCTATTCAGTCATTTATCATGAGGATCATTTTCATTATAAATCCATTCCCCTCTTGTAAACATTCACTTTTTCTAACTTTTTATAGACTTCAACATACCTTACATCACAATTTCAAATTCAGTAGAGAACTCTCAATAATTTTTCATCAAAATTATTAGTAGAATGGTAACTTGAATGTCATGAATTTCTTAGAGAATAATTTATTATTTATGGTGTATCTCAATTTTGCTAATTTATTCAGTGATTACATTGGTAAAATTTACTTGAATTTGCAATTCCTTCCAATTTTTTATACAATGTGCATGATATATTGTAATTAATTCTAATTTAATAGATATTGCATCTGAACTTCAGTATAGCAGTGGGACCATATTGATCAATCCCGTAGAATTGTTTACAGTAAATATTGACTCAAGGGTTCTGTTCAATGAAATTTTAGAAGTCATATAATACAGGGAAGAGCTTGAAATAAACTATAAGTCTAATGTTAGGTTGCACCAACCAGGATCAACTATTTTCAACAGCTGATTCCATTTGGTTAGCATTACTCTGATCCTGGATCAAAATTGACCTTGCTTGATGCAACCCAACATAAATAAATCTTTTGCATGATGCAGAATTATAATGATGTCCAGTGTGAGTCCACCTCTTTCCTGTTCTAGAGGACTTCTAAAATTGTATGAAACAGGACCCAGGATGAAATTGCTATATTATTTTGTGAATAACACTCTTGCATTCGATTGAGATTCAACCAGAAATGCAAATATGAAAAATACTTTGAGTAGTAACTTGACTTTCACTATTCCCAATAATATTAAGATCTCTTAGAGACAACTGTAATTGACTCTTCAAACAAATATTATTTTAATTTCACAAAAGTGAGTCATTATTTTTCTTAATAATAAGTCCCACTGCATCACTGAAGTTCCATTGTTTGCTCAGTCAATGCTGTTTCCATATTCGAACTATCTTCTTGTAAACTTCAACTTGGCATAAATGTTGATTCGATTTTTTTCATCCTATTAAACTAACTTATATTACTCAAAAAATGATATTCAAAAATACTTGCTCTGGGAATGTCTATCACTTTTCAATGGTTTGTAATAGGATGTATAATGTATACGTGATAATGTATAATATTACAATGTATAATAGGATGATTCAAATATGGTAACAGCTTCAATTACATTACTTTTACTCTTACAAGTGAACATTATACTGTTTGTGACTAAAATGATTCTTATCTCTCACAATACTTTACTGAATATCTCCCAAAGATAGTCTGCGATAAATAATTAATCAACTTATCGCAGACTATCCATTCAAAAGAAAGCAGCCGATCATCCAAAATGCTATAGAAGGATTATTTTATATTGTCAGAAAGCAGCTGATCGATGTACGCTCGTTTACTGACGTTGAATCAGCTGTTTTCTGACAATTTCAAATAATCCTGCTATAACATTAAATCAAATGCCAGCTGTTCGAACATTGAACGCTTTCTGACAAAAACGGTTCCAATGAATGGCTAGTCTGCGATAAGTTTATAGAATTTATTGCAATGTTTGTATGCTGCTTTACACATGGAAAGATGTTTCTTCAAAAAAAGAATCTTACTAGTAAGGCTAGGCGTACACCGGTTAGTCAAGACAAGAAAAGACGAGATTAGCTCACGTTTAGTCACAATAATTCACTGGTTGCATGTAAACAGCTGCACACCGATGCAATGACTAATCGGTGTGTTTATCATAAGCAACTATTCAACAAATTACTGTGACCAAACGTGATCCTGTCTTGTCTTGACTCAACTGATGTACGCCAGCCTTAAACCAGTATCAGTAGGGCTGATTTTTGTTTAGAGGCATCGTTTTTAGTCACAGATAGTGTAAACATAAGGCTGCACACCGGTTGAGTCAAGACTAGATTGGTCACGTTTATCACAGTACTTCACATGGTTGCTTGAGCAGCACACACCGATTAGTCATTGCATCGGTGTGTGCTGCTTCATAAGCAGCTATGTGAAGTACTGTGACTAAACGTGACTAATGTCGTCTTGTCTTGTCTTGACTAACCGGTGTACGCTTAGCCTAATAATGTGAGTGTGTACTGTACAGTTTGTAGGGAATAACTTGACTTGTGGCCATTGATCAGCACACAAATTTGCTAAACAGTTATTTGGTCATATTGACCAATTTTAGTGCCTGGAATACTGCTAGTGTCCACCTCAGTTTGAGCTTATTTCAGAGAATAATAAAGAAAAAGTAATAATAAAATTAGAACATTGATAGCAGAAATAATAGAATATGAGAAAAAGAAGAAGGAGGAGGAGGAGGGGGGAGCAAGGAGGACAGAGAAGAGGAGAGGGAGGAGGAGAAGGAGGAGGGAGAGTAAGGAGAAGGATGAGGGAAGGAAATAAAAGGAAAAGGAAAAAGGAAAAGGAACATGAAAAGGAACAAAAGGAAAAGGAAAGGAAAAGGAAAAGGAAAAGGAAAAAGGAGAAAAGGAAAAGGAAGAAGGAAAAGGGGAGGAAGGAAAAGGAAAAGGGAGAAAAGGAAAGAAGGAGAAGAAGGAAGAGGAAAAGGGAAAGAAATGTGGTGAAAGGAAAGAATGAAAGAAGAAGAACATGGAGAACAACAAGAATAATTGATAGTAATAGTAATAAAATAAGATAAAGGAAGTAGAAGAAGAAGAAGAAGGAGGAGGAGGAGGAGGAGGGAGGAGGAGGAGAAGTAGTAGAAGGAGAGATGATGAAGAAGAAGAACAACAAGAATAGAATAATTAATAGTAATGATGATAAAGAAGAAGAAAAAGAAGAATAGAAGAGAAGTAGAAGAATGGAGGAAGAAGAGAAAGAAATGAGAAAGAAGGAAGAAGAAGAAGAAGAAGAAGAAGAAGAAGAAGAAGAAGAAGAAGAGTTGATGGAAGAAGAAGAACAACAACTAGAATGAGAACAATAATTGATTGTAACAATAAAAAAGAAAAATGAAAAAGGAAGAGAAGGAGAGGAAGGAGGAGGAGGAGAAGAGGAGGAGGAGGAGGAGAGGAGGAGGATGAGGAGGAGGAGGAGAAGGATAGGACAAGAAATAAAGGATGATAAAGAAGATGCAAAAATTGAAAGTAGGTATGGGAAGAAGGAGTGGCAAAAAGAAAGAAATAGCAGGAGGTGAAAAAGAGAAAGAAATAACAATAAGGAGTAAGAAAAGCAAGAAGAGAGAAGCAGAAGGGGAAAAGGAGGAGAAGAGAAAAAAAAGAAGAAGAAAAAGAAAGGAAAGGAGATAAAGAAGTAGAACAAGAGAATTTAGGGAGGAAAAAGAGAAAAGGAAGAGGGAGAGGTTGAAAATAGAGAGAAGGAGATGAGAGAGGTAAATGGAAAGATAAATAAGGATAAACTTTAAAATTCTAAAAAAATTCATTGATTGGCCAAGAATCAAGCTATTCTTAAAATTTTTCATTGATTGGCCAAAAATCAAGTTATTCCTTTCAAACTGTACTCTGATTTGCATGCATGTCACCCTCACAACCATGTACAACAAAACCCGGTTGTGTATTTCTAGTGATGACTTTATTCAAGCTCAACAAGTGCTAGCCCGGTCGGCTAGTGACCAGCCACTGCCTCCCGCACCAGACGCGGCTATGACGTCATCGTCCTACAAAATGGAACCGAGTATGACGTCTACCTCCTACAAAATGGCGCCCGAACAGGGCCAGGGATCTTACCAGGTGCAATCCTACCAGGCAGCATCCAACCCGGGACAATCTTACCAGGCGCCATCCAACCAGGGTATAACATCTTACAAAATGGCGCCCAACCAGGGGTCACAAGCAAGGGAGTACTACCCGTCACCGGAGGAGGAACACAGCGGAGAGTCAACAGACTCAGAAGAGGAGGCAGTCCGTCGGGAAGAAGACGATGAGGACGAGGATGATGACGAGGAGGAAGAGGAGGAGGGCGAGTTGGAGGCGATTGTGAGACAGATGTCACGACCATCATCCGCCATGGAAGAGGTCAGACGACACTCGTTGCCTGGTTCTTCACAGGATACTCTGGGATCTTCCAGTGCATCACCTGTTACTGAGCAGTCTGCGCTCATTAGGCCTAAACGTTATCCGGAATACAAACACTGATTGACAAAGTTTCCAGTGACGGGTGTTGGTGGTGTCAGGTGATAAAATGTCCATAACAGAAAAACTTTAATAGATACAATTTGAAAGAAATATTCAGTGATACTCAAAGTATATCAGTATATTGGTCGCCATCTTGGATTTACGTCTGGTTGCACTTGATGTAGTTTTTGTGTGGTTGTTTTGTGAGGTGTCCATGATAAAACTTTTAAATGATAATTTAATTGATACCACTCAAAGAATATCCAATGATTCTTGAAGTATTAGTGATTTTTGTGTGGAAGGAAAATTTGCAAAAAAATTATTCTAAATAGGATCTCAATCAATTTCATTCAAACAATACCAGTGATATGTGTATTAGATTTTTGTGCAGTATTGAAATGTCTGCGAAAGCGTCAAATAATCATGATTCACATCAACTATGATCATAAATGTTTGTTATTTCCAGGCATCCTCAAAATTTACAAACAGCTGATAAAAACCATGTTTCTCTAGATTCCAACTCAATTAACTGAATATCATTTTTTCTACTTTCTGAGAGATATTTTGAAGATGTTGGTTGATGAAATGTTCTATGAAATGTATGAAAAAACATGGTTATCCATCTCAAATGTACCTAATCTAAATGTTGCAATGTCCAAAGCAATTTCAAAGAATCACGATTATCTATGTGAAAGGTTTTTCATTTAGAGAAAGATCTTGAATATTTGTTGATGAGAACCTTGCAGAATCATGATTATTTGTCAAATAATTGATTCATTAGAATTTCTTAGACAATTACTGGTTTATCTTGATTTGAAATGTCAATGAACCTTGAGAAATTGTGATTCTGTATGTGAGTGGTTTACCATGTTTTAGCAGGGTGTAAAAATATCTATAATGTGAGATAAGAAATCAGTGTTTTCAAAGATAAGTGTGATATTGCATAGATGTCTACATAGGTATAAAACTTGTTATATTGGGAGAATGGGAGATTTATAAATGCACAGAAGTCTGCATAAGGTATAAAAGTTGGCTTTAGGATAGGGAAATGATTTATATATCTGTGCAGATATCTATGTGAGATAGTCTATAGAACAGTTTGGTTATGGTTATTATAATGGGAGATTTAGATGACAATGGTGTATTTGTAAGAGAGTCTAACCAGGTTGATTATAACTGTGTGGATGATTACAAGATGAGGAGATGATACAAGACAAGATAAGAAGGAGAAGAAGAAAAAAAAAAGAAGGAGGAGAAGAAGAAGGCAAATGAAGAAGAAGGAGGAGGAAGGAGGGAGAGAAGGAGAAGAGGAGGAGGAGGTGACGGAGGAAGAAGAAGAAGAGAGAAAGAGGAGAAGGAGGAGGAGGAGGAGAAGAAGAAGAAGAAGAAGAAGAAGAAGAAGAAGAAGAAGAAGGAGGAGGAGGAGGAGAAGGAGAAGAAGAAGAAGAAGAAGAAGAAGAAAAGGAGACGAAGAAGAAGACGAGAAGAAGAAGATAGGAGGAAAGAAGAGGAAGAGAGGAAGGTAGAATGAGAAGGAGGGCAAAAATTGAAAGGAGAAGAGAGAGGTGAAAGAAGATGAAGAAGGAAAAACCGTAAAAGAGATAATGTACAGTGCGAGAAAGAGGAATGGAGGGGAAATAGAGAAGAATAGGCAGGTCGTGAGACAGGAACACAAATAAAAATAAGGAGGATGAGAGGAGAAAGAGGGGAAAGGAGTAAAAGGAGATGAAGGAGAAGAGGGAAAAGATTGAGAAGGATGAGAAGAGGGAAGATATGATCAATGAGTAGAAGATGAGAATGAATAAGGTGATGATGATGAAGGAGAGAATGAAGCAGAAGGGGAGAAGAAGGAGAAGAAGGTTGAGGATGGAGGAGAGGAGAAAGAAGGAGAAGGAGCTGGTAATGCAGAAGTAGGGAAGAGAGATGAAAGTGAGAAGGAGGAGGAAGAAGAGGATGAAGAAGGAGAAGAAAGTAGGAGAAGGGGAGAAGGTGGCAATGGAGAAGTGGGAAAAAGAGTCGAAAGTGAGAAGAAGGAGGAGGAAAAGAAGGAGGTGGAGGATGGAGGAGAGGAGGGAGAAGGAGGTCAAAAGAGAGAGGAGAAAATGGAGAGGATGACCAAGAATGGAGAAGGAAAAAGAAAAATAAACAGGATGAGGAGTGGAAGGAGGAAGAAAATGTGAAGAACAAGAACAATAAGATGAAGGTCAAGAGGATGAGGGAGAAAAGAAAAAGAAAGAGAAGAAGGTAAAGAAGAAGAAGAAGAAGAAAAGAAGGTGAGAAGAAAAGGAAAAGAAAGAGAAGAAAAGAAGAATAAGAAGAAGATGAATAAGAAGAAGAAGAGGAAGAAAAGAAGAAGAAAGAAGAAGAAGACGAAGAAGAAGAAGAAGAAGAATAGCATTGGAAGGAAGAAAACTAGGAAGAATACCACAATAATGGATTTTTGTGACTGTTTTGTATTCCATTTCAAAGCTAACGATGAATCTCTCTCTTACTATATGTCCACAATAAATTAATCAGAATTGAAAATCCTCAGTTCTTTCAATTCAAACTTTAATCTGTTCACTTAAATTGATAAAATAATGATACATCGCTACTAGGTATCAGAAATGATTATAATACCAACGGTATATTTTCTAAACAAATGAACACTCGTTATTTCAAATAAAAAATTTGATAAAATTATAAAAAATGTCGAAAATTTTTAGTGTAAAAACGAATTGTAGATGAAACGTTAATTGAATTAATCTAATTATTACAATATTGATAACATAGGCTAATTTTAGTAGATGAAAAATACGGTTCTTAATTCTAATATAATATGACAAATATACATCTGTTTATAGAGTTTCATTGAATAAATAAATTACGATAATACGTATATGATAGGGTGGATACAGATGTTTATAAATTGGTATCTTCACAATGTGAAGTGTTTATTCAAGAACTTATTGAACTGTAATCAGTATTCAAATTGATAGATTATCATAGATATGTATAACAAAAAGTGTTACCAGAGTGATTTAATTGATAAATTATGTAAATATGAATTTATGTGATTTGTGAGAATTGAGTTGAAAGCATATTACAATCGTGTCATATCACCGAGAAAAATGATATTTGTATCATCAAATTGATACAGTTCGTGCAATGAGTATGATACAGTATCATCAAGAAGTACCCCGATAGAGTTCTTGTGTCATGGAGTTGATACACTCCTGCAAGGATTGTAATTATATTCTATAAGATTTATGAATCAAGTAAACTCATGTATGTGAGTATCTCAATATAGAGTGGAATAGTTTCTAATTCTCCTCCTCCTCCCCACTTCCTTCTTCTTTTTCTTCTCCTCCTCCCTTCTTCTTCTTCTCTTCTCCTCCTCCGTCTCCTCTCCTTCTTCTTCTCCTTATCCTCCTCCTTCTACTTCTTCTTTTTTCTTCTCCTTCTCATCTTTCTCCTACCCCTCTTTCTACTCAACCTTCTTCTTCTTCTCCTTCTTCTTCATGTTCTACTCTGTCTTTTCCATCCTCCTCTTCTCCTCCTCAAACCTTCTTTCTCCTTGTTCTTCTTCTTCTTCTTCTTCTTCTCCTCCTTCCTCCTCATTCTTCTTCTTCTCTTCTTCTTCTTCTTCTCCTCCTTTTTCTTCTTCTTCTTCTTCCTCCTTCTTCTTCTTCTTCTTCTTCTCCTTCTTCTTCTTCTTCTTCTTCTTCTTCTTCTTCTTCTTCTTCTTCTTCTTCTTCTTCTCCTTCTTCTTCTTCTTCTTCTTCTTCTTCCTTCTCCTTCTTCTTGAATCACATTAAAAGACATGCACATGACATGAAAAGAAATGATTGAAAAAATAAATCCAATAACTCTGAGTGGAATAATTTCAAGACATTATCTAACTTACATCACATGAAAATACATTGAATGTGATTGTATGACATTGATCCATATTTCAGGACTTGAGATACCATAAAGTCTTATAAAATATAAGAAGCATGACAAAAAATGACAAGATATATGTCACGAAGATTGAATTTTTTAAGAAAACAGTTTTCAACCCAAACAACCTGAATTTGACAGGAACAATGAACTTATTCCCGTCAAATGTTTGTCAGAAAATCAGCAGGCATAGATTGTAATGTGTTTTCAAACATAGACATAGTAGATTTTGAACTTACTGTGAATAATGATGAAGCTCCAAAAAAAAAGATTTTGAACTCTAAAAATTGGGTTTCAAATTCTTTAAAACTCTCTCAATATTGACCCAAAGTTGGGATTGACTCAGATTTGGGAAGATGGATGCTGATGATCACCTCAAAGCATCGCCATTTTGAAATGTTATTCCATTTTGAAATGTTATTCCATTTTCTGAACTTCGAATAACATCAAATTTGAATAGCATCAACTTTAACTAACATCAACTTTGAATAACATCTAATTTGAATAAATGATGGCTATGATTATTGCATAGCTCCACCATTTTGAATCTCGCTCCATTTTCTTCTTGTAAGAAACAAAATGGTTCCCAAAACCAGGAGCTAAGTCTCAAAAACGTCAGAAAATTTCGAATTTATTCTGGTTAAACATTTGATCAATGTTCGGTTCATATATATAGATATGAGAATACAATTAATGAACTGTCAGAACTAATGTTAGGTTAGGTTATTACTTGATATATATAGTTATATTAAGACAACGATAACGGTGTATTTAATGTTAATGAGAGCAAAAACTTTATATCAAGAAAGAAAATTTGTGAAAATAAGTTTAATAGGGTCTTGAACACTAATTGCATCTATTGAATTATATAAATATATTAATATTATGGAAAAACTATATGTATAAATATATATATAGTTCTCGGCTCAAGTATATAAACTAATTGGAAAGTAAAGAGAGGAAAGTAAGCTGAAGTGTAATTTTTATTTTATAACTATTATTTATAATTATAATAATTTAATTCATATAATCTTACTCAGGTTTTGTGTTAAATATTATTATTCATAATAATTATTATTCATTTATTCTTCCCATTATCATTAAACACGTAATGTATCATTTTTCGATTTTGTGTTATTGTTATTATTATTAAAGCTCCATTTAAAGTTAATATTTTCCAAAAAAAACAATCTTTTTGATTTCGTAAACATACTCAAAAGTGAAACTTCTTTTCCAAATGCCTCATCTTTTTTATTTTTCAGTATGATTTCTCATTAAACTGATTCTTTATTTTTCATACAGTATCAAGTGATGTATTGATAAACCTATAAGCTTCTGATAAACCAATCCATTTGATTTTGTAAACAAGTACCGGTACTGGTAAAACAATTTCTAAATGTCTCATTTTTTATGTTTTAGTAAGTTTTTTATGAATTTGTTTGATTTTTCTTGTATAGTATCAAGTGGTGTATTGATTAGGATGTGTAAATATATTGAATGTTCAGTGTATATGTTTAATTGAGATTTTTTGAAATAGTATAATAATACCATATACAGTTGAGTAGGAAGGAATAGAGGTGTAAACAGTTTACAATGTTTATTTACAATAAGAACTTCAATTGTGTTTTCAAATTGAACTCTATTTAATTTCTTTCAAATTGTTAAGCAAACTCCAAAATATTTGTATGGCTTGTGAGTTAATAGTTTGAGCTACAGAGACTGTATAGAAACAATGTATAAAAACAACCCCTCTCATTACCCACGCACAAGCCTAGAGCTCATGTGGGCATCACCCTCAAAAAAAAGTGGGCATTGGTGTAGAGAGGTCCATAACAGTGTATTGGAACATTTTTTATTTCTGCCACCGCCATATTTTTGCCAAATTTTTAAATTCCGATAAGGGATTACAGGCAAACATGAACCCATTCACTCATTTTTCAAACTTATTTCAAGAGAAACAACATCGAAAATAGCTTTATTCTAACATTAAAAATTGTCTCTCTACTCTTGGTATTGTGTTATTGTGTTGGAAGCTTAAAATTATGGAAACTAAACACTGGCAAACGCAAATTGTAGGGAAGAAGAGAATAACTCAACGTAACACATGATTTGCGTTTCATTTCAATGCAAATCTTGTGGGAATTGGCAAAAGTATGGTGGATTTTTCTGAGCTAACCAATCAAAAGTGTGACATCAAATGGCCACACTGTGATTAAACAGTCTCTGTATAAGGCTAGGCGTACACCGGTTAGTCAAGACGAGATTAGTCACGTTTAGTCACAGTAATTCACATAGTTGCAATTCACACCGATGCAATGACTAATCGGTGTGTGTTGCTTCATAAGCAACTATGTGAAGTACTGTGACTAAACGTGACTAATCTTGTCTTATCTTGTCTTGACTAACCGGTGTACTCTATATGTGTGGTTACCTTTTGATTTGTTTGCTCGGACAAATCCACCATACTTTTGTCAATTCCTATAAGATTAGCATTGAAATAAAATTCTAATCATATGCCCTGTTAAGTGATTCACTTCTTACCTACAATTTGCATTTGCCAGTATTATTAGGCGTACACCGGTTAGACAAGACGAGATTAGACACGTTTAGTCACTGTAATCCACATAGTAGCTTATGAAGCGGCACACACTGATGAAATGACTAATCGGTGTGTGTTGCTTCATAAGCAACTATGTGAAGTACTGTGACTAAACGTGACTAATCTCGTCTTGTCTTGTCTTGACTAACCGGTGTACGCCTAGCCTAAGTGGCTATAATGTGTGGTTACCTTTTGATTGGTTTGCTCGGATAAATCTATCATACTTTTGCCAATTCCCATAAGATTGGCATTGAAATAAAATTCAAATCATATGCCCTGTTAAGTGATTCACTTCTTACCTACAATTTGTTTTTCCCAGTGTTAGTTTTCATCATTTTAAGCTTTTAACACAATACCAAGAGTAGAGAGACATCCTTTAATGTTGGAGAAGTTATTTTCGATGTTATTTCCTTTGAAATAAGTTTAAAAAATGAGCGAATGGGTTAATGTTTGCCTGTAATCCAATATCAAATTCAAAAATTTGGCAAAAAAATGTCGGTAGGAGAAAAAATGATCTCCACATACTGTTATGGAGTGCTTCACACAAATGGCCACACTGTTACTATACACTCTCTGTAGTTGAAACTATTCCCCAAGAACTGTACATGAGATAGTTGTCTAATTTATTGAGTTAAAAATTTTGTAAATTTCCAATTTTTTTGGTCAACAATTACAAACTCATAAGTTGATAATAGGTACAGATTATAGTGTTAGAAATTTTGTGCAAATTCATTATGATAACTAATAATGATGAAATTATACTAATACAATACAGGGTGTTCTAATATTGTATGTACGATATTTTCTGTTATTTTTTTGTGTTCAAAATGTATGAAAAGCTAAGCTAGATATATGAGCTCAAAATCTTGAAAGAAATTACAATTCACTCATTTCTCAATTTTCTACTAGATGACTTACTGTTTGTGACTCTCCATAAATTATGAAGTAAATATAATTTATCAAGTTAAAAAATTTTTGAATTAAACTCATACGTATCATGATACTCTACTGTTAAATTATTCTGTTAATTATATAAAATAAATTTATATGTGGGTTGATTAACATTGAACATTATTCTATTTGGTGCATTGATATTTGAAAGAATGTATGTTTTATTAGAAAAAGTATTAAAATAATTATTAAATATTAATTCAATTGTAATTATAAGTTAATAATTGACTGCCAAGGTTATAAAAAATATGTATGTTTTCCTAATTTGATATTATCTTTCTCATATATTTTTATTGAATCCCTTATATGTATATTCTTATATATTATTTTTGTCAGTGAGTTCTCATTGGCTTCTGTAAGTTTAATATAAGTAGATTCGAGTTTATCTTTTCCACTTCATTAACTGTTTATCTGTAAGTTTCTTATCTCTCTCAATATTTGTTTATTATATTCAATTTTATCATTCAAATTTGATTTATTTTCCTCTTTTTCTCATGCTTTTCATTGTTCAGTATCTCTCAATATTTGTTTATTATATTCAATTTTATCATTCAAATTTGATTTGTTCTCCTCATTCTCTCATGATTCTCATTGTTCAGTGTTATATCCTGAATACGAAGGAATAGGGATGCTTTAAAATTACAGGAGAATTTCTTTATTCTTAAATTAAGTAATAAAGACTTCAATACAATTATTACAAATAAGATATTATTATAATAGAGAATCAAGTGGAACGTTTATATATATGTAGTGTATTAGGTAGGTTATATAGATATTTTCAAATACAATTTTCGTTTGTTTTATAATTTCGCTGTATATTAAATGACCTTTCCTTAATAATAATAATTTATCCTAAATTATTTATTGTTTCTTGTGATTTTGTGATAATGTGACTAGTATGTTACTCAAGTATTTTTAATAAGTTACTCAAGATTTATGATAAGTTACTCACACTCAAGTATTTTTTGGATAACTTTTTTCAAGTATTATTGAGGTGGTAATTTTCTGTACATATACTCTCAGTCTATATTGTTTGATTACAGTTTATTATAATATTATACAAATATACATGTATTGTTTCATTATGTATTTTGTTTCAAAAAATGTTTTCCTCATAGTAAATTCATTAAAAAAAAATTTTTCTCCAAGATACACAGCACTTTCATCAAAAATAATCTCTTAAAATGGATCATTTTAAGCCAATTATTTGTCTTGGAATTCCAAAAATTCGTATACCTACAAGAGTTCTAATAGATAATTATATTGTTTGAATAGGGTCAAAATTACCTAATTAACCCGATCAAAACTTAATTTCCTAATATTGAAGATTATAATAATCAAAGTCTTAATTTCTCAATCAAAATCTCAATCAAGTCTTAATAAAGTCTCAATTTCTAACCATTCTAAAGAGTCACCATTAATTTAAGATTGTGTAAAATTAACAAAATTCTTTCGTTTTCATTCTAATTATTAGTCTTAATTTCTGGTTTTTGTTGGATTTTTAATAAATTAACAATGTTGAAATTTCTAAATTGAATATTATTCTACTCAAAAACTATTGAAAACATCCAACAAAAATTGTATATAGGATTATAAAAAATTATTTATTGAATAGTTTATATAATTGTGTTATATTTTCAATTGTTTATCGATGGATATTGAGGAGCGAATTGGTTTTAAATGTAAATAAATGTAAGATTAAGATCATGAAAAGGTTTTAATAAAAAATAATTATTGAATGTTTTGAGTTATTTTCTCCACCCATCAGAATATTCTGTAAGCCTGGTTTTCATTAGTAGAGTTAGTGGTAGAGTAACTAGCATACTAACTCTACTACAGTAATTAAAAAATAAAGTACTCTACTCTACTATGAATGTTTTCATTGGGAGAGTTCACAAGATAGTTAGTACCCACCCCGGGAACTACTCTACTAATGAAAACCAGGCTATAGAGCTTGGCCTAACAAGTGTACACACATAATATGAGACTTTTCTTTACTATAGACATTTTAGAGACTTCACGAGATATATATCAATCAGAAGTGAACCTATTATTTCTGTCAATGGAAAGCTGTGAGGATGATGATGATGATGATGATGAATACAGTAATTTCAAATGCTCTTACCTCCTGAATGGGAGCGAATTTCGTCAATCAAATGACAGATTCTTGTTCAGCTCTTCAAGTACTATCATCTATGCTAGTACTGCATAATAAGGCTGGGCGTACACCGGTTAGTCAATTCAAGACAAGACGAGATTAGTCACGTTTAGTTACAGTACTTCACATAGTTGCTTATGAAGCAACACACACCGATTAGTCATTGCATCGGTGTGTGCTGCTTCATAAGCAGCTTTGTGGATTACTGTGACTAAACGTGACTAATCTCGTCTTGTCTTGTCTTGACTAACCGGTGTACGCCTAGCCTAAGCAATTTCGATAATATTTAATTTTTTGAGAAAAATCATTACGAATTTTTTTAGCCAAAGAATGAAAATCTCTCTGATTTCCTTGATATTTGGGCTATGGATAGAGCAAGGCCTAACAAGTGTACACACATAATATGAGATTTTCTCTACTATACAAGCTGAGATATTCAGCTGAGAAGAGTACACCTCTCTTTTCTCTCAATGGAAAGCTGAGATAGGAAAATTCCGTCTTTCAAATACTCCTATCTCCTGAACAGGAGCGAATTCCAATGTTATGTACATAACATCAACTACTCTGTAGTACTCTTCAAGTACTACATTTTACAGTGGTATAATTATTTATATGGTGCTTTTTTAGCCAAAAATTTTTAAATCTCTGTATTGCCTGATATTTAGGATATGGATAGAGGTTGATCTAACAAGTGCACACTTTTCTTCTACAATCAGATTCATTTAATTTGATGCTTGACTTTAGATAGATAGAAATGTATTATTTCTT
This sequence comes from Laodelphax striatellus, assembly GCA_017141395.1. Classification (NCBI taxonomy): domain Eukaryota; kingdom Metazoa; phylum Arthropoda; class Insecta; order Hemiptera; family Delphacidae; genus Laodelphax; species Laodelphax striatellus. The sequence continues at coordinate 12,298,098 of CM029543.1, forward strand.
TGCCATCGTACTATACGGTCTCCAGCTATGTCAAGAAATAATCTCTCTCTATCTATCTAATGCCAAGCGTCAAATTGAATGAATCTGCGATTATACAGATAGTCATACACTTTTAGAAAAACAAGTAGAGTCTGCAATAATTATATTTGTTATCTTTCTTTTGGCGCAAACCGCATCAAAATCGGTCCACTCAAACTTCTCCACGAACTTTCCAAAGTTGGACACAAAACTCTTTTCAAAATAAATAAAATAATAATAATATGTTACTCAAGGATGGAAAAATAAACAACAAGCAAAATTTTACTAATATTTTGATTTATTACAATTGATAGTGTACATAATACTTCCAATCAATTTTAGAATAGATTACCATTCAACTCACATTCTTAAAACTAAGATTTCAACAAATTTTCAATCTTTTTTCAACATTCTCATATAATTCTTACTTCTAATCTACAAATAGTATTATAGTAATCTTTCATTTTAGTTCATATATCTTTCCCTGAAAAAACCAATCATACATGAAGTTTTCCTTGAATACTCTTATGATATTAACTTACTATAAACTGAAAAATACCCTCTTCTTCAACAAGAATTTCCAAATTTGGTATAAGAAGTTTCAACATATTATTATATCCTAATAATATCATATATTTATTTATAATAACTAACAGGTGTTTCAAAAAGTACGTTCTTCAAAATTTGAGGAAGAATATTCACTGCATTGGGAATATTAAGGCTAGGCGTACACCGGTTAGTCAAGACAAGACAAGACGAGATCAGTCACGTTTAGTCACAATAATTCACATAGTTGCTTATGAAGCAGCACACACTAATGCAATAACTAATCGGTGACTATTACATCGGTGCAATAACTATCGGTAACTTCATGAGCAACTATGTGAAATACTGTGACTGAACGTGACTAATCTCGTCTTGTCTTGTCTTGACTAACCGGTGTACGCCTAGCCTAAAGATGTTTACTTTGTTGGTATTGTCTACAAATTGGTAATAGAGAAGAAACAGACAAAATAAATTCATGTTAATGTTTGGAGATTTATGTTATCCGTTTTTCTCTTTTATACCTTATCAATTTGTATTTCAATACAATATTTATCAATTGCTCTTCCTCTGCTCCAGAAAGGTTTTTCCTCTCTCATTTCATTTTAAATTAAAATAAATAAATCAACAGTCACAAATCTTTCAAAACAAAAACAAACTGATCTAATCATGCAACAAATACATGTGAAATATTTCAGCTGAGAATGGGAATCATATTAAGATCATTTATGCTTTATCAAACTTTTAGTCTAGGCGTACACCGGTTAGTCAAGACAAGACAAGGCAAGATTAGTTACGTTTAGTTACTAACAGTATTCCACATATTTGCTCATGAAGCAACACCCACCGATTAGTCAATGCATCAGTGTTTGCTGCTTTATAAGCAACTATATGAATTACTGTGACTAAACGTGACTAATCTCGTCTTGTCTTGACTAACCGGTGTACGCCTAGCCTTAGGTAGCATTAATTTAATTACTGTCCTAGAATCCGCGGGGCCCTAGTTTCAGATAAAATGTGTATTCTCTGAATTCATCCAACACTAATACGTATTATTTATTATAACAAGAGCATTATATCTTAGAGATAAATTCGTATCATTCAACTCCTTCATAATCATATTATATTCTAAAGGTAGGACGTCCATTATTTATTATTATAATATTCAATGCAATATATTGTACAATTTATTATTTGCAAGATATTCAATTAATCAACAATGCAATATGCCACAAGCAATATTGTTTATATATTATTATTTCGATGTCTCAGTTTTACAAGTACTGTTTTACAAGTTACAAGTACAATTTACAAGTTACATTATTATCAATTCAAATACTTATTTTACTATCAATAAATCCATTATTATCAATATTGATTCACAACAATTTCATGTTCTATACAAGTGAAACATTATACTAAATACAGAAAATTTCATATCTAACAATATACAATAATCCTATTATTTTCTTATCAAATAATTCATTTTCTATGACTTTATCAAATTTTATAAATTATTTCACAATATTTGCTGACTCTTGTTACCAACCTCAAAATGGCGTTTATCTAAGAGGCCAATGAATAGAGTTTCAACAGGACTCACAATATATTCTTGCAATATTATTGCAATATATATAAGTATAATCAATAAACCAGATTTAATAATCAATACAAAATTCAATGAATTACATATAACTCCTTTATCTTACATAAAAAGCATTCAATAATATTAACAAGTTATTCATTAATATTATTATGTGAGATCTCATAGACTATATTCATTTCATAATATAAACTTTCACAATATACATACTAATCTTAAATTAAACTGTTCAAACATTTTGTTCTTCATAACATATATATACATATTTTATTTTGGGCATGAGTATACACTGTATAATATATAGCTATTTACTGATATAATATTATTAAAATTATCTAATGATAGGCTACATAATATATATAGATTACAAACATCGTAGATAATAATTATCTTGGATGAATATTATTTTTTTCACTATATTATAACATGCTTCAACATATTCTACTGTATTCTTTTATACCAAAAATTTGAAAGAAATTTGATGAGATTTACAAGAAAAGTTGTCAAATAGATAGTTGCTATTTTATTGAAGAAATTTCATGAGATTTACAAGAAAATTTGCCAAATGAGATACTATTTTATACAAGAAATTTTATGATATTTACAATAAAGCTTATTGAGTAGGATACAAATTTCTATCACCAATCAAATTTGATGGCAGTTAAATGTGGTGAGAAAGAATAAAATTTAATCGGCATTTCAATTTTGAGAATCTGGCTCACAATGTATGGTAGGCCTATAGAGGAAAACAAAAAACATGAAAGTCATCTACTAGTTACAAAAAAATCCAATTAACTTCAACCACCGTTAAATCAAAATGTCATTGCTTTGATCTCAGATTAAATAAAATCATCAACTTGTTACAAGAAGATTTAATTAACTTCAACCACCGTTAAATCAAAATGTCATTGCTTTGATCTCAGATTAAATAAAATCATCAACTTGTTACACGAAGATTCAATTAACTTTAACCATCGTTAAATCATATGTCATTCCTCTGATTTCAGATTAAATTTGTTCATTGATTCTCATTGCATTGGCTAAATTCAACCTCCGTTAAATGACGTGATTTCATCAAATTCAGTTTTTTCTTTAGTTATAATAATTACATTGATTAAAGTTAACCACCATTGGACTACGTCATTTCATAGACGTCTGATTTGTCCATTGGTTTTCCTAGTATTGACTGTTAGTGGCGAAGCGTGGTATACTTATTTGGTCATGACCAAATAAGTATACCACGCTTTGCCACGGTTGACTGCGTGTTATATGACACCATTTTACAGCTGTTGAACTTATTGGATTCTTGTTTGATTGGCTGTAAGTAAAGTATGGTATTACCTTTTGTAAGATGTTGCTTACTATTTAGCTGACCACAATAATTATTATTATTGAAGATGTATACTAGAAAAGATGTAACTTCAAATGTTAGGCTAGGCGTACACTGGTTAGTCAAGACAAGACAAGATGAGATTAGTCACGTTTAGTCACAGTACTTTACATAGTTGCTTATGAAGCAGCACATGCAATGACTAATCGGTGTGTGCTGCTTCATAAGCAGCTATGTGAAGTACCGTGACTAAACGTGTCTAATCTCGTCTTGTCTTGTCTTGACCAACAGGTGTACAGCTAGCCTGAGCATCCAAATAGCTACATGTGTGATAATTTTGAGGTAATGCTTGTCAATATGCTTGTCTTATTCGGTTTATTAGTTTTATTTTCGCTCTATTCAGTTTTATTTATTGTACGGGTAAGTTCTTTCTTCACTTCACTCCTGATCTTCTAGAGAGCGTTCATACATGCAATGATTAGCTTGCAACAGTTCCAACTGTCGCCAATGAGGTTTATGGATTCGCCCTGTACGGGTTTTGAATCATTAACATAACTGTCAACAGCTGACACTGTTGCAAGTGAATCTTTGCATGTTTAAATGCTTCTTTGGTTCTATTCATTGCAAGGTCTTTTCCCCCTCCACTTCTAATCACTCACTCTTGCTAACATATTTCATTTTTTCAACCCTGATCAATCTCTCCCTCCTTTTTCCCTCAAAGCTCTTTTAATCAGGTCCTCCCCCTATTTCTACCAATTATCCATGATTTTTACTATGCTCCCCCTCTGTTTCTATTAATATTCCAGTCCGTTATTTTTATTCCATACCTCCCCCCATTTCCATCAATATTCCATAATTTTTATTCTGGTCCTCCCCCACTTTTACCAATATTCCATGATTTTTATAATGCTCCGCCCCTGTTTCTATCAATATCAAATGATCTCTATCATGATCTTCCCCTGTTTCTATCAATATTCATTGATATTATTCTAATCCACCTCTAATTTCATCAATATTTCATGATTTTTTTTCCAATCTTCTTACTAGATTTGTTATTCCTTCATTTTATCTAAATTTCTTTTCTCATCCTCTCACAATCATTCTTTTTTTGCCAACGTGTACTAGATCAATATTAATTCCATATTGATTACAAAAATGCCCTCATTGTCAATCTAACTTGTATTTGATTATAATGAATTTCTTCAATTTTTTCTCATCATCGTCAATTCCCCCTTATTTTTACCTCAACTCTACCCTACCTACTCTACCTAATCTCTTCTTACCTACTCTTCCTAATCTCACATTTTTATTTTATCATGTCTTTTATCATAATAACCTGTTGAATATGATCCCATCCTCATCAACTTTCCCTGTTTTTCCACCCAAATTAACCCTTTTTCTACCTTAATGTTTCATCATTTTCATTAAAAATGAATCCTTATTTCTACTTTAAATTCCCCCTACCCCCACCTTTAGTAACTCCTCTCAATGCTTGATGAATCTGTTTGAATGCTTGTCTGATGCCCGGTTTTTCAGTCGCTCAATAGACAGTTTATGGATCCAATAGCACTATTGAATCAATGACCATAATTATGTTTTCAAATGCAAAAAAAAGTTATTGATTCAATAAGTTTATTGTATGACTGAAAAAACGGGCATCAATTTGGGACCGAATATCATACAAATCACGGGGTGTACATTTTCTCCTCATCTTGATAAATCCACCCTTATCTTTACCTTAACTTCACCTCTCTAAATGAATCCCCACACAACATCCCCCTCATTTATTCCTTAATTCTCCCCTATTATTACTCAAATCCCCCTCATTTTTACCTCAACTTCCCCCTACCCCTACCATTACTCACCCCACACAACATCCGTTTAAACGCTTGTCTAAACTCCGGACTAAATATTGTATAAATCACAGGGTTCAGAGTAGAATTAAAATAGCCTAACCACAAAAAGAAACTGGCCAGATAGTTATTTATGGTACATGATTCACACAGTGGCATAAGTAGTGCCATAATGAAGAAAGGTAGCCAACATACGACAAATGCTCCGGTGATTATTGCGAGTGTTTTGGCCGCTTTCCGTTCACGTTTGGCTTCCAGCGACTCTTTTTTCTGGTCGCGTTTCGTGTGGTGGGCGGTATGTGATGGCAAAGGGGAGGGGCTTGGAGATGGTGGGGGAAACGGGGCGGAGCCTAGGGACGGCGGAGGGGGTAAGTGGGCGTGGCTTAGCGATGATGACGTCACGGCTGGTGTTAGAGTGGGAGGAGATGAGTGTTTGAGGATGCTGGTTGCGTTGTTGTTGATGACCTAGAATGAATAAAAATAGAGAGATTGATTATTATCAAATATGTCTTGAATTTGAGTTTTGGAATAATCTATACATAATCTACAATATTATTATTATTATTAATCTTATGGCTTTTATTAGCGGGGAGACCCTTTTGGGTGTTCCGCTTTGCCAAAACATCCAATTTCCATAATGGGAAATGTGGAAAAGATATAGGTTATGTAGTCCAACATTGAATTTCACTGAATTTCAACAAATCAGTTCCAAAAATCTTCAAAATTGAATTATTTTGAAGAATATGATTCTGGGGGGAAATAATTTACAATTGTACAGTTGAAAAAAAACAGATTACTCACTTAATAAGCGGCCACAAAATAAGGACACGGAGGAATTTTGCACTGTTGCTAGATTGAGGATCCGGTAAAATAAGGGTATGTAGAGATAAATTGCTTGCTCTTGATCACAAATTGACAACACTGTGCTTCCAGCGTTGCCAATTTCGAGTTGATTCCCCCAAATAATGATTGGAGTAGGCAGCTGGCAAGACTTGACAAACGCTGAAAATGTCTCAGCCACCTTTTTTTTTGTGGCTGCCAGTATAGGACATTCCTGTGTACAGGTTTGGAAAAATCAACTGCGTTTTGGATTTGAATACTACCTTGTACTCTAATTAGGTACCTCCACTCATTCCATTATTCCATTAACTCTTCCACGGGAGACTTCCAAATTATCCTGACTTCAATGCTCTCTCAAAATGGGAAAATTTATTCCACCATCATAACACTTTTTGATCCAGGGTTATCGGATGTTTTTATAAAATAATCATAGAAAATTTAATATTTGCTTTGAAAATGTTTCCTTGTTACAGAAACACTCTTGTTGAATCGTAGCTTTTTTATGTACTTACGAACGAAGAATTAAGGCTAGGCGTACACCGGTTAGTCAAGACAAGACAAGACGAGATTAGTCACAGTACTTCACATAGTTGCTTATGAAGCAACACACACCGATTAGTCATTGCATCGGTGTATGCTGCTTCATAAGCAACTATGTGAATTACTGTGACAAATCGTGACTAATTTTGTCTTGTCTTGACTAACCGGTGTACGCCTAGCCTTAGCTTTATCAATTTTCTTTTTTATTAACTCCTAAACTCTCACCTGATTCTCATTCACCCCCATCCCCTCCTCCTCCTCTTCCTTGCCTCTATGATTTGCCGCATCGGTGTTCGGCGATGATATCGTGAAGGCCGTGGTAACGGCTGCTTCTCCTCCTTCTACTCCTCCTCCTCCTCCTCCTCCTCCTCCTCCTCCTCCTCCCACTCCTGTCACCTGATCCTCACTGCTAATCTGCACCTCCTCCTCGGCCAGGACCTCAGTAGACGACTGTCCTTCAACTAAGGCTAGGGAGGCTTGCTGGTTATCGGATTTACTGCGACTAGATCGGAGGAATCTGTTGAAAAAATGGAGAAAATTGAGTATCAAATTTGTATCAAAATTCCGGTGTTCCGTATCAAATGTGATACGGAATGATAGTGTTGTGTATCAAATGTTGATACAGAGATGAAGATGTGTATCAATCTCCTACCAAGGCTAGAGAGGCTTGCTGGTTATCGGATTTACTGCGACTAGATCGGAGGAATCTGTTGAAAAAATGGAGAAAAATTGAGTATCAAAATGCCGGTGTTACGTATCAAATGTTGGGTGTCATTCTGTATCAAAGAGATACGGAACGATGGTGTTGTGTATCACATTTGATACAGAGATGAAGGTGTGTATCAATCTCCTACCAAGGCTACAGAGGCTTGCTGGTTATCGGATTTACTGCGACTAGATCGGAGGAATCTGTTGGAAGAATTGGAGAAAATTTAGTGTCGAATTTGTATCAAAATGCTGGTGTTCCGTATCAAATGTGATACGGAACGATGGTGTTGTGTGTCCAAATGCGTTCAAATTTGACATGCATGTTCAGTTGGACCTTTAGACGCGCACTAAGAACGGATTTCGAAAACATCCCAAATATACGCCCAATACGTACATGGAGTGGTCCGTAGCCGAGAGCGATAAGCGCCTGTCTGATAATCCAAAGGTTCCAAGTTCGAATACAGTTGCCGGAACGGATTTTGGCAGAAACGGCCACTCCCGTTCTTCGGAGGGGACGAAAAGCCGTCGGTCCCGACTGCCTAAAAACAGTCGTCATCTCTCATCATCACCCCTCTTATTACCCACGCACAAGCCTAGAGCTCATGTGGGCATCAGCCTCAAAAAAAAAAATATATATATTCGCGTTTCTCTAGCGATTTTGTACGTTTTCTCAGCTTTTTCGAGAACTAATTGGCAGAAAATGTTGAAATTCCGTACTTAGGTTCGTTTAAGGTCTAAAAATAATATGTTTACTGTGTCTACGGGGGCGAATATAAGCCTCCTGGTGAGCGCGAAGCCCTCACTATGTCAATGGCTGCCAGGGGTCCAGGGGGCGGAGCCCCCTGGCTAGCCTGCTGGCTAGTAACACAATAATTATCGGTTCATAATTGAAATGTAACCAGTTGCTTTTTTGTAATGGAATTTGAAACTTGTATCACAATGACGACTTTATGAAACGTTTGTTATATTATGAAACGTTCCTTGTTTAATGTGTTCCAGTTTTAAAACACTGGAACGGAACAGTTCTTGACCTATACGTCAGACATTGATATAGAACATGGTCGTTTGAATCAAGGTAAGTTTACAAGGTTAGATCAAAGATTGATCTACAATATTTAAGAGGAGATATTTGTTAACTACATGAATAAAGTAAATATCTAATCTCTCTGTTTACTTACCTCCTCTTCGTGATGAAATGCAACGTTCTCTTCCCCCTCCCTTTCGTCTGTCCATCATCACCCGTCTCTTTCGCCTTATTCGCCTCAATAAGCGCGTTCCTTTGCGCCCGTCTTCGTCTGATTCTCTTTCGCGCCGTCTGGAAGATCTTCCAATAAAGAACGAGGATGACCAGCAGAGGCACGTAGAATGTGGAACAGGTGGCAAAGATCTGGTAACCGATGTCCTGGGAGACTAGGCACCTGGGGTAGAATAAAAAATGGTAAAAAAGTTGACAAATTTATCTTTAATCATAACTAGAGCCTGGATGTTCAGGCATTTATGATACTTGAAATAGGCAGGCAAAAAGGCACTAAAAAACACAAAAATAGGCACTTTTAAATCGAAAAAAGGCATAGTGTATTTTATATATTTATGTGAAAAAATAATACAAGAAAATTGAAAAACTTATATTCTACTGGTTGAACATGATTAATATATGTTTTCCTCCAAGTTTTTTTGACTCTAAATTTGGTTTTATTTCTGAAAGAATATTTTCCAGTATGAAGGAAGACCTTTCTACATCAACTGTTCTTACTGTTGCATACATCTGAAGCACACTATTGTTGTTTTTAAACTGGAGCTAGATTCAATGAAAGGGTTACATTCAAATAATAAATTATTGAATATTAGCTTTATTCTTGCAAAACTTCCGTTAGACAAAATCAATTATGTCAATTCATGGATTGAAATAAACATTATTTATTCATTCTTGAGGTTCTCATAGCCTATAGCACACTCATGCATACCTTTCTCTGTTTATAAATAGAAGACTACCTGACTACAAAAAGCTTCATTTTATGGGCTCAAATATATTTGTAGCCTGCATAAGGGAATTCGCAAATGTAATATTATATCTTCTCTAGAGATCATAGACTTTTTCTCATGTTCAAATTCTTATATGCAAGCTGGATTTTCTTCTTCCAGTAATCTAATAATTTTTTAAATATTAAAAATTTAAAAAATGCTAATCATATAGGAAAAACATATAAAATAGGATGAAATAAGCTATTGATATTCTTCTTCTACCTCTTCTTCTTCTACTTCTTCTGCCCCTTTTCCCTCTCTCTTCTTCTTCTTCTTTCTTCTTCTTCTTCTTCTTTCTTCTTCTTCTTCTTCTTCTTCTTCTTCTTCTTCTTCTTCTTCTTCTTCTTCTTCTTCTTCTTCTTCTCTTTTCTTCTTCTTCTTGTTCTTCGAACCGAAAGCTCGGTCGATAACCGAGACACGGATAACTGGAGTTTACAGTTAAATTGTAAATTTTAATGGCTGGTTCATGAGCTTGGACGAGCAAGTCCCAGACTAAACGGTGTCACCGTAGCATCGACAAACGTTTGTCTGGCAGGTAAGTGGGTTAGCTGCATAGAGAGCCCTTAGTACATAGTATCAAGGCTAACGTTCTGTCGATCACTTTTAGTCTAGGACTCCAAACTGAGCTCATGAAAATGATGTAATTTATGATTTAAATGATGTATTTCTAAATTTCTACAAACTCTCTACAAACCTCATTATATATTGATTCTGTCCAGATAGTCGGATCCTTCCAGCTGAATTCTCTTTTCTTCTTGTTCTTGTTCTTCTTCTCCTCTTCTCCTCCCTCCTTTCTTCTTTATCCTCACCTTCTTCTTCTTCTTTCTTTCTTCTTCTCCTTTTTTCTACTTCTTCTTTTACTGCTTCCACTTCTTTTTCTCTTCTTCTTCTTCTTCTTCTTCTTCTTCTTCTTCTTCTGCTTTTCCTTTTTTCCTCTCCTGTTCTCTTTTCTTTCTCCTCCTTCTTATTATTGTTCTACTTCTTCTTCTTCTTCTTGTTCTTTCTCTTTTTCTTCGAATCAAGATTGTATCTTAAATAATTGTTTGGTCCGTCTCTTGAGATAACTTCTTCCCCGTAGATGTCAAGTTAGTTATTTTTGAATGACAGGCTCGATCAATCCAAAGCTCAGTTAACCGAGACACGGATAACCGGTAGTTTACTGTGAAATGATGTATTTCTAAATTTTAACAGACTTCTCTACAAACCTCTGTTGTATATTGATTCTGTCCAGATAGTCGGGATCCTTCCAGCCGAATTGGGGCGCCAGACTGACGACCAGAGCCACAGACCACACCACCACTATCATCGTCACAATCCGCGAGCCATTCCTCGTGTGGATATAGTCCACGTTGGTCACTGCCCAGTATCTGCGGAAAAGAGAGAAAATACGTGAATAAAATGATAGCAGATTACAGAGTTACAGGCATTAATAGATAGATGAATATATTAATTCAGAAACAAAAATTTGAAATTTGAAGAAGAAGAAGGAGAAAAGAAAAAGAAGAAGAAGAAGAAGAAAAAGAAGGAGAGAAAGAAGAGGAAAGAAGAAAGGAGAAGAAGAAGAAGAGAGAGAGAAGAAGAAGAGGAAGAAGAAGAAAAAGAAGAAGAAAAGGGAGAAGAAGAAAGAAGAAGAAAGAAGAAGAAGAAGAAGAAGAAAAAGGAGAAGAAGAAAAGAAGAAGAAGAAGAAGAAGAAGAGGAGAAGGAGGTGATGAAGAAGAAAAGAAGAAGAAGAAGAAGAAGAAGAAGAAGAAGAGGGAGAAGAAGAAGAAGGTGGTGGAGGAGGGGGAGGAGGAATGGGAGTCGTGTGGATATAGTCCACGTTGGTCACTGCCCAGTATCTGCGGAAAAAAGAGAAAATACGTGAATAAAATGATAGTAGATTATGGAGTTACAGTCATTGATAAATAGATGAATATGTTATTTCAAAAACAGATATTTGTTAATCAGATGATGATGGATATTAATATTACAGTCAGTGATAAATAAAGGATTATAATATGGGGTGGCACATAAAGAACGGATGTTTTTCTAAGTGTTATAATTATTAAAGTTCATTTGAATCATACATTTATCTTCCTAACACCAAAATACTAAGTAAATAACCCAATTTGAGAATTTGTATGAAAAACTCCAAAACACTTGAGTATATTTTAAAAAATAACATAGGAAAGATGGCGCCCTTAATGCTCATTAAATGCCTCAAATTGTGAATTTGATGATTCATATCATGAATCATCAGCTGGGTCAGAATAAGATTTTTTCGCTGTATTCAGGGCCCCGGGCGCCGCAGTCAGAGGGGCGCCGCGAGAGCGGCGGCTTGTGGGACGTCGCGTATGTTCAAAAAATAAAATGAATAAATAATAAAAAAATGGAATGAAAATTAAAAAAAAAAATAAATAAAATATAGAATATAAAAGCATGGCTTTTTCGCGAGGTCTACTGTTCACAGAACTACTAGTAATTCAACCATTGCATAAACTATTAAAGAATAATATATCGAATCAATCAATCGTAGTGATTGAAATCGCCATCCCTAAAACCAATAACTCTATTAAAACTGCAGTCACAGACATCAGATTGATAGAGTGAGCAGAATTATTGTCTCATGATAAGCACCTAGATGCGTAACTATATAGTATTGATTCATTCTCGATATATGACAAACTATATCGATAGTGTTATCGATACTTATATCGATATGTGAGACTGATTGAAATCGCATCCAACTCTATCATTGAGTACACAGAATGATTCTATCACGATTCTGGGCACCTAGATGCAAAATTAGTATTGATATAGTGTTGATATCGACATACAAATGTCGATATGACTATCGATATATCGATATATAAGACTAGATTAGAATCGCATCCATCTCTATCAACTTGTGATCAATCATTTGAACATTATTTGTAGAGACCAATGGTTTGATGTGGGAAGAGTATGACATTGAATTGACAGACTGGCATTACTAGGAAGGGATGCAGGCATGATTCTGTCACTCTTTACTACCTCCTCCTCCTCCACCACCCTCCTCCTCCCTACTACTCCTCCTCACCCATATCCTTCTCATCCTTCCCTTTCTTCTCTTCCTGTTCCTACCATTTCCTCCTTCTTCTAATCCTCACCATCATCCTCAACCGCCTCCCTCCTCCCTCTCCTTCTTCTCATCCTTCTCTTCCTCCTCCTCCTCTTTCTCATCTTTCTACTCCTCTTCTCATTCCTCTTCTTTCTCCTATTTCCTCCTCTCCTCTCATCCTCTCTCCTTCTTCCTACCCCTACTGCTTCTCCACCTACTGCATCTCCTCCTCCTTCTCCTCATCATCATCATTCTCATCCTCCTCCTCCTCCTCCTCTTCCTCCTCCTACAACTTCTCCTCCTTCTCACCATCATCCTCAACCTCTTCTTCACCATCTCTTCCTCCTCCAACTCTTCCTGGTCCTACTTCTCCTTCTTCTCCTTCTTCCTCCTAATCCTCCTTCTCCTCTTTTTCTTCTCTTCTTCAACACCTCCTTCTCCTCCTTCCTTCTTCTGCTCCTTTCCTCCTTCTGTTCTTCTCCTTCTCCTCCTTCTCCTCTTTTCTCCTTCTCTTCCTTCCACTCCTCCTACTCCTCCTCCTTCTCCATTTCTCCTCTCCACCTCCTTCTACTCCTTCTACTCCTTCTACTCCTTCTCCTCCTTCTCCTCCGCCTCCTCCTTCTCCCCTCTTCCTCTTCCTCAACTCCTCATGGTCCTCCTCACCATCAACATTCTCATCCTCTTCCTCCTTCTCTCCCTCCTTCTACACGTCCTGGTCCTCCCTATTCTCCTCCTCCTCCATAATATTAATAGTCATAGTTATCAAGAATTGATATTTGATACAGTCATGCTAATACTACTAACCGTGGCGGAACGTGGTATACTTATTTTGGTCATCGCCGGGTATTTCCTATAGTAATTCACTAATCTAACATAGATTTCATTATCCATCATTATTGTAAGTAGCCTTACAGTGAAGGTCCACTTACAATAACAAATAAATGATGATTATTTCTTGATTTTTTACGAACTTCGATGTATACTCTATTGATTCCTCTTTACTACCGTCATGTTGTCATGTTATGCTAAATGTAAGAAACGAAATAAATTAGTCTATTTACCAACTGGAGCGCTTGAGTATTCGAGCAATGTTTAAAATACTCTGAAAAGAAAATGGAAAGCTATCCAGTCACCGCCATCTATCAGCAAACTTGGAAACTACCGATGCGAATTCGTTCTCCATTGCTTGCTTGGATTGGCGTAGGCAGGAGGCTTTACTAAGCGATGACCAAATCGTATTACTGAGGCAGACTTTACACTCCTTCTCCTCCCGTTGCTTGGAATTGCAATGGCTGATTTGACTCATTCCCCCTCCTTTTAATATGCCTTGCAATCGTTTCGATATTTTCTTCCACTTTTTACTCTTTTAGAGTAAAGTGAGTGAAGAGTGAACTTTCAACTCTTTAAGAGGAGCCGTATATAATATTATCATGAAGGTTCCTTAAAGACTTAGGGTTATGTGAATTATTCAACATACGGAGTGAAAATAGAACAAAGCCATATTGTGTATTATGAGCCGTATTATAATTTGTATTATTATATTATCATAAGGTTATAAACGTTCCTATCGCAAGAAGGCAACAATTTCGAATGCTAATTCCGTTTTGAACATAATTTAACGTGAAACTTGAAAGAGATTTAAATATTTTTCAATTATTACTGTTTGTATTGAAATAAATAAATAAATAAATAATGTTTATTCTCAACAATACAATACAAAACAATATCATCAAAGCACAAAGTTCATCCTTACATTTAAAGAGAAATTAGGCACTCGAGAAACATCCATATGGGAGCTGCCATCAATGGACTATACAACTGTAATTTTACGAAGATTAACAAGAATATAATAATATAACGAAATACATGTGGAACAAACGAAAGTCATATAATGTATAAATAAAATTTTGTGTGATCTACTACAGAATAAAGGAAATATCAAAATAAATTAATGTAGAAATTCTTAAATTAAGATAAAAAGGATTAAAAACTACTAAATGATAGAAAAATTATTGAAAGAGTATAAACTGTACAAAGAGTATGAGTGTCTCTGTACACCAGAAATTATGTGCTAAAAAAGGAAATAATAAGTCGTCCGTTCCGTACCTAATTTGAATACATACAAATGAATACAGTATACATTTCTGTTTGTGTTTTTGAATAGTTATCTTTAACTGAGCTTTTTAAGTAGGATTTCAATCTCATCCAACGCTAGCAGCCAATTTCTTACTTCTTGTTTAAATTTATGATACCGGGTTAGCTTTTTCACATCAGAAGGTATAGTATTAAATATTTTTGGGGCTACATATAGATAAAATCTGCGGAAACAATCTTTATTTGGTTTTATTTAGGGGGTATCTGACTTCCCGCTGAACGGTGACCATAAGTCTCCCGCCGCATATTGAGGTGGCCGCTCCTATTGTAGAATGTTGACAAAACCTTATAAAAATACAGATACCTCAGCGGCAAGAGGTCCCACTCCCTGAACAGCGGTAGTGAGTTTGTTAAACGGGGTTTTCCAGCTATAGTACGCATAATATACTTTTGACCCGTTATTAATGGTTTTATTATTGAAAAGTATGAGCCTCCCCACACCGTAATTCCATATTGTAGTCTGCTCTCGACAAGTGCATAGTAAAGCGACTTCAACAGATACCTAGGGCAGAGTTTGCGAATAAAATATAATTTCTACATGTTGCTCTCAATTCCTTTCCTCAGTTTCGCCACGTGATGTGCCCAACTCAGCTTGGAATCTATTATTACTCCCAAGTACTTCACGGATTCTGATTCTTCAATTTATCACAATTGCAAATTACGTCAATATTTTTGCACTTATCGGTGTGAGGGATAGCTAGTGGAGACCTATTTTCTGTACTGATTTCAGCTGATAGACGATGATGTTGGATTTTTGTGTTTATCTTGAGGAGTTTACTTGGAACCACATATTCAAGTGGCGTAAGTCGTTGGTGATCATTGAATTAGCTGATCTTTTGATTCAGCGCGGTAGCTTAGTGCTGCATCGTCAGCGAACGCTGTGAGTGATCCATTGAGGGCTCCGTCACAAAGATCATTTATGTAGATCAAAAATAATTCAGCTGATAGTCCGGATCCCTGAGGGACGCCACAGGATGAATATCTCTTCGTGCTTATGGCATCACCTATTCTCACTTGATGCGTTCTATCTGCAAGGAAGCTAGCAAACCACTTGTTGCATACTCCTCTTATACCAGCGTTATACATTTTATTAATTAGAATATTGTGCTTCACTGTATCATACGCTTTCCTAATATCTAAAAAGAGACTTGCACATTTCTTACTATTGTTTACACCGTTGTAAATTTCTGAAGTGAGTTTGAGCATAGCATCCTCCGTATTACGTCCCTTCTGGAATCCGAACTGATTGGCGCTGTAGAACTTATGTTTTAACAGGAAGTTAACTAGCCTTAACCGTACAAGCTTTCTAATATTTTGTGAAGACTGACAGAAGTGCAATAGGTCTGTAATTACTGGGATCTTGTTTGTCACCTGATTTGAATATTGGAATAATAATTGCGGTTTTAATTGTAGGATAAACCTGAGCTCAGACTCAGATTGAACAGGCATGTCAGGATGTCAGCCAGATTTTCTATCACACTCTTTAATAACTCAATTTTAATATTATCATATCCTGGAGCTTTCCTTGATTTCATTGACATTACTATCTTTTTAACCTCTGTGTCCGTAACCGGAAAGAAGATGTTACAAAATGTTATCGCATATAAATCAATTTTAACAAGATTCCTGATAATTATACATTATCATTATTGACGATACATTAAGACAAAGCTTCTATCACAGAATAGCAATGGATACTTGCCATTACAGAGAGTGTATAGTCACAGTGTGGACATTACAATCATGTCATACTTTTGATTGGTTAGCTCCGACAAATCCGCCATACTTTTGCCAATACCCAAGACATGCATTGAAATGAAAAACTGATCATAATTATGTTATGATATAAAATTCACTTCTAACCTACTTTTTGCCTTTGCCAGTATTAGTTTTCATCATTTTAAGGTTTTAAAGCAATACCAAGAGTAGAGAGACTATTTTTAATGGTAGAAAAGTTAGTCTTGATGTTGTTTCTCTCAGAATAAGTTTGACAAATGAGTGAATGGGTTTATGTTTGCCTGTAGGCTAATCCCATATCAAAATTCAAAAATTTGGCAAGAGTATGGCGGAGGCGGGGAAAAATATGATCTCCACTTATTTTTATGGAGTGCTTCACACAAATGGCCACACTGTGACTATACACTCTCTGTAGTTGCCATAGTTCTACCTACTCTATGCTACTATCAATAATTGAATTAATTATTAATGAATACATCTTAAGTCAGATAAGATAAATTTTATGAAAGGAACAATTTCAACAGCCATTGTTGTTATGGAAAACTCTGAGGGAACTAAGTTAATTTATAATTTTTGAACTTGCTTATTTTGACTGTACAGTGTTTGTTTGTCGAAAATCATTATTATCATTTATTAATTTCATAATATGATTGTAAATAATACTGTGATTATAAAAATTTACAAGATTTCTTATTTATTCATTGATAATAATTGACTTTGTACTACCCTTGATGCTCTCATATGTTTCTAAAATAAGATTTTCATTCATTCCTTACTGACTTTCACATCAATAGCACATCAATAGTGACTTTCACTTTGCAGTAGCAGACGTCTTCAGAATATTATATGGCATTAATTAAGAGTTCCGTTCAATTAATTATTATAATATATTTCAATCTTCATTTACTTAACATATCTTTGTTTTTGGAATAATATTCACCTCTATTGTATTTACTACAGTCTGTAATATAATACAGAGTGGCGCATAAAGAACGGATGTTTTTCAAAGTGTTATAAGAAAGTTTATTTGAATCATACATTCATCTTCCTAACACCAAAATACTAAGTTAAGAATCCAATTTGAGAATTCGTATGAAAAACTCCAAAACACTTGAGTATATTTCAAGAATTACATAGGAAAGATGGCGCCCTTAATGTTTTAATGCTCATTAAAAGCCTGCAAGCAAAAAATAGGTACTGCATTCCAAATACATGTTACAGAGAAGTATAATGACATAGTATAATGAGTATAATGAAGAAGTATAATGAGAAGTATAATTTGAACTACTCAAATTTCAGCTTCACATCCCAATGCATTGATGGCGAAGTTGGTTTTTTTTATCGTATGGCTTTTATTGGTGGGAAGACCCTTACGGGTAGGTTCCACCTCGCCTCATTGCACACAATTTTTTGTGTCTTTTTTTGTCGGTCACCCATCCGAGAGCTGTCTTGTATGTTTGTTACTTAACCATATGATCACTCAGCAAGCGCTCTCACCGAGTGACCACTGATATTACGCCGTTGGTGAAGGCTACGTTCTCGTCTTTGAAGCCAGATTCAATTCTAATTTTCCAAGTTGCCGGTTCGAGTCCCATCCGGGGCAGTTTTTTTTTTCGCTAACAAATTTCAAGTTTCAATCAATTATCCATACATTTTTTATTGTAATAAATTAATTATTATTGATGATTTGAAATTATTCATTATGTTTATTATTATTTATTACAATAGCCTATTCTAATTTTATGAAAGTAATCCAAATGTTGGAACGTTTCTCTCAATTGCAGGGAATAGCTACTAAGTTTACTACATGAGCAATTCTTGAATGTGCTGTCCTGTTTTTTCTGTTAATCTGTACACTACAATATCGGGTCCTTGGATACTCCGTTGTATCGGTTTATTTCCTTGTCATGTTGATAAACAGCAGTAGATGAATATATAGATTAACTATGAAAAACCTGATACTATAACTAGAGACTACATCTATTCATCATAACTAATTTGCAACGTTATAACAGTTATGTCTAGTGTACAGTTACCTTACTAATCATCTGTCAGTTCTAGGCTATGATTTTATTGTATGGAATGTAATGAGCTACAGAGCTCTAATCAATCCCCTATCAAACTGAAGATAATCTCTGCTTAGCAATAATAATAAATCTTAATTATTATGATTTATTATAATTATGAAATGAGGGGGATATGACATTATGACATTACTAGGACATCCCAGGTCGCATAAACTGCAACTATTGAAATACATGAAATAGCTTCTGATCCTCCTCCTCCTCCTCCTCCTCCTTCATCTACATCTTTTCAATCTCTCTTCTCCATCTTCAACTGGTTCTTCTTCTTCTTCTTTTCCTTCTCCTCCTACTAATCCTTCTTCACCTTCTCCTCTTTCTTCTCCTTTTTCATCTTCTTCTTCTCATCTTCTTCTTTTCATCTTCTTCTCATTTTTCTTCTTTTTCTTCAACTCCTTTTTCTTCTTCCACTGTTTCTTCTTCTTCTCCTTCCTTCTTTTTTTTCTTCTCCTCTCCTTCTCTTCTTCTTTTTCTTCTCTCTCCTTTTTCTCCTCTTCTTCCTTTCCTCATTCTTCTTCTCATTCTTCCTTCGCCTTTTCTCCTCCTCCTCCTCCTTCTTTTCTTATTCTTCTGCTTCTTCTTCTTCTTCTTAATCTCCTCTATCTCCTTCTTTTCTATCTTCTTTTTCTTCTCCTCCTTCTTTTCATCTTCTCTTTTTTCTCATCTTCTCCTTCTTCTTAATCTTTTTCTCATTCTTCTTCTTCTTTTTCCTCTCCTTTCTCTTCTTCTCCTCTGTCTTTTCCCCTTTTTCTTCTTCACCCTCTCTTTTCCATATACTTCTCCTTCTTCTTCTCGTTCTAAATCTTCTCCTTCTTGTTTTCCTCCTAATCATAGATAAATCATAATAGCTAATAATTACTCCTTTTGATAAATACATATTACTTTACCTGCATTCAGTTATGTACTCTTCACACATTATTTTCTAATGATTGATTGTTGATAAAAAAACGACTATTCGCTGTGTGCATCTACGGTGTTGCGCTCTGGCGGATAATCGTATGCATCTTCCCGGGAAATTTAACATGTGAAGGATAGGCTTGAGTACGTAAAAATTAGTTTATAATTGAAATAGAATTCCCTGTCGCTATTTTTCCTACTTACCGATTGTGGAATAACACAATACATTGTATTAAGAACTATAAAATGATCTCATCAAATGTTCTCAGACATTATAATAATGTTTAATCTGAGTTATAAAACGAACTTCGAAGGTTATGTTTCAGGCTTATTGAGCAGACCTCACATTGGGCAGTTCATTCCCATTGGTTATTATCTCATTCGCACAAAACTTCGTATCAATCATATGCTTCTGAACTGGATTTTTCACTCGATTAATTCAAAACTGAGATCCGAATCCTTCGTTGAATCAATTCACGTTTGGAAATATAGAAGACGCAAATGCAATTGTGAACGGTATCCGTGGTGAAGCGTGGTATAGGAAATATACCCGGCGATGACCAAATAAGCATACCACGCTTCGCCACTGTTACGGTATCCTCCGTTACGGTATCTATACAATAATTAGGAATTAGTGATGCGCGATTGCGAAGTGTTTCAACAATCGAACTATTCACAATCGTTAAGGAAAACAATCGAAGTGTTTCATTCGATTGTAACCTCGATACCAGTAGTTATTGGGTGGGGTATTCAATTACGTAACGAAGTGTTCCAGGAACAATTCGATTGTTCACTATGCTATTCGAATTGCTGCTACCGATAGCATTCGTTAAGGAACAATTCGATTGTAGAACATCTCACTAAGCCAGTTATTGAAATCATTGTCTTATTTCATGTTTTATTAATATTTGTCTTATTAATGTTTCAGAAACTACAATTTCCATATAATATGCTGTTGAAATGAAAAATTACTTGAAATTATAAACTCGATTTATTATTTATTCAGGCAATCTCCAACAAAGCCTAATTCAAAAATACGAGTTTAATGAATAGCTTAGATTTAGTTATAGAGTAGGCCTATTGCAGTTCTGAATTCAAAAAGAATCAAATTAACATATTAGAAAACATGACATTAAGGTAAAAAAGAAGTGTATGCTTATCTAAATTGATATACTTTGCCAGAACATTAATTATTTTCCATCAGACTCCCATTTAACTAAGATAGTATCATCAAAAGGAACACAGATTAATATTCCAGTCGTTATTATCAAAAATATTGATAGCTTGTATGTTATAGTTATAGCTGTGTGATTGATCCGAGAACCTACTTAATATTAATATTCTAAAAACCCTTGCCACCAACAATCAATTAGTTTTCGAACTATTGAAAACATAACCAAAGTGAGTGTGTCAAGTGTGTGTTCAAGTAGTGGAACAATCGAAGTGTTTTTAACGAGACAATTGCTCCAACCATTCGTTTCAGGAGCAATCGGTAAGGTTGGAACGATTGTCGCGTTGAGAACAATTCATTAAAAACACTTCGGATTCCTTATCGATTGTTCTTAACGAATGCATTCAATCGTTACAGAAACTATCGAAACAATCGCTTGGCTAAAACAATCGAAACAATCGTTAAGAACACTTCACAATCGCCCATCACTATTAGGAATGCGACAATACTTTAAATGCATTGCAAAAATGCTTATTCCCTATTTTTTCTCGTGTTAAATTTCCCGTTCTCGTTCACAAAAATACCGCGTGAGCGCTGGGGTCGATTTTTTATCCCCACCACATACACCAGCATTCTTTTAACTTGTCAGAAAAAAGCTGATTTAACGTTAGTAAACGAGCGTACATTAACCAGCTGTTTTGTGACAATTTAAAAAATCCTGCTATACGTGCTCAGAGCGAATACACAAAGCACATAACCAATGATCACTTGTTGATTCTTTTAACTTGTCAGAAAACAGCTGATTCAACGTTAGTAAACGAGCGTACATCAATCAGCTGTTTTGTGACAATTTAAAAGAATCCTGGTATACGTGCCAGAGCGAATACACAGAGCACATAACTATCATGATCACTTGTTGATAAATACCGTAACATAGATAATGATAGCCATCCGATAATATATCGTCAGTAATATTCTGGCAAATATGGGACCACAACTCCATACAGCACCTCCCCTGAGATATGTTACTATCAAATTATCAAATCCGTTCACATAGTGCCCCCTTGACAGGGGTAAATTGGTGGCGGGGGGGGGGGGTGATATGACAGCAACAGTTCAAAGGGCGCCCCCTTGTGGGGTGTCACTCAATGTTGCTACTGTCACTCATCCCTCGACTCCCATTCCTCCACCTTCTTCTTCTTCTTCTTCTTCTCCTTCTTCCTCTTCTTCTTCCTCTTCCTTCTTCCTCTTCTTCTTCCTCTATTCTTCTTCCTTCTTCTCTTCTTCTTCTTCCTTCTTTCTTTTCTTCTTCTTCTTCTTCTTCTTCTTCTTCTTCTTCTTCTTCTTCTTCTTCTTCTTCTTCTTTTTCTTCTCCTTATTCTACTTTTTTTCATTTCTTCTTCTTCTTCTTCTTCTTCTTCTTTGTTCTTCTTGTTCTTCTTCTTGTTCTTCTTCTTCTTCTTCCTTTTCCTCTTCCTCTTCTGCTTCTTCTTCCTCTTTCTTCTTCTTTGTTCTTCCTTTTCCTCTTCTTCCTCCTCTTCTTCCTCTTCTTCTTCTTCTCCTTCTTTTTCTGCTCCTGCTCCACCTCTTCCTCATCACGTGCTGCTGCCACTCCTCATCCTCCTCTTAATCACTCACTATCCCTTAACCCCATTCCTCCTCCCTATTCTTCTTCTTCTTCTTCTTCTTTTTCGCTTCTTCTACTCCTTCTCCTCCTGTTCCTCATCATGCTGCTCTACTGCTACTCCCTCCTCCTTCTACTCTTAATCACTCATTCCCATCTCCCATTCCTCCTCCTCTCTTCTTCTTCTTCTTCTTCTTCTTCTTCTTCTTCTTCTTCTTCTTCTTCTTCTTCTTCTTCTTCTTCTTCTTCTTCTTCTTCTTCTCAACTTCTTTTTAGTTATTCTTTTCTTCTTCACCTCTTTTTTCGTGTTTTTTCTTCTATTTTTTCTTCTCCTCCTCCTCAACCTTCTTCTCCCCCTTCTTCTTTTCCTTCTTCACTCTTTTTCAGTTTTTTCTTCCTTTTTCTGCCCTCCTCCTCCACCTCTTCTCCTTCTTCCCCTTCTTCATTTTCTTTCCTTTTTTCCGTTCTTCACCATGGCCTCCTCCTTCTTCCCTTTCTTCACCATCTCCTCCTTCTTCACCATCTCCTCCTTCTTCTCCTCACTCCTTCTTGTTCCTTTTTTCTTCCCTCCTTCTTCTCTTCACCCTTTCTCATCCTTCCCACTATTCCTCCATCTCCTCTCTCCTCTTGTCATTCTTCTTTTCTCTCCTACTTCTTCTCCTTCACCTCTTTCTTCGTTTTTTTCCTCTTCTATTTCTCCGCCCCCTCCTCCTCTACCAACTTCTCCTTCTTGTCCCCTTCTTCATTCTTCTCCTTTCCCTACTTTTTCATTCTCCACCGTCTCCTTCTCCTTCTTCACCATCCTCCTTCTCCTCATGTTCTATTTCTCCTCCCCTCATCCACCATCTCCTACCTTCATGCCCCTTCTTCTTCTCCTTTCCTTCTCCTTCTCCCTTTTCTTCTTCATCTCCTTCTTCTTCTTGTCATTCTTCTCCTCCTCCTTTTCCTCTCCCTTCTTGATTCTTCTCCTCCCTCCTTTGTCCATTCTTCAACATCTTCCTTCTTCTCCTCCTCCTCCTCCTCCTCATTGATCTCCTCCCTTCTTCTTCTTCTTCCTTTCCTCCTTCATCCTCTCCTCCTCCTCCTCCTCCATCCTCCTTCCCTCCTTCCTCCTCCTCCTCCTCATCCTCCTCCTCCTCCTCCTCCCAACTCTTTCTTCTTCTCCTCCTTTCTTCCTCCTTCTTCTTCTTCTTCTCCTCCTCCTTCCTCCTCCACCTCCTCCTCCTCCTCCACCTCCTCCCCTCCTCCTTTCCTCCTCCTACTCCTCCTCCTCCTCCACCTCCTCCTCCTCCTCCTCCTCCTCCTCCTCCTCCTCCCATATCTCCTCAACCTCTCACTCCATAACTGTCTCACACCATCTCCAAAGTACCACCGTTCAATAGGGCCTCCAAACTTGCCCCGTCCAGACGGAGGAACAAATCGAAACAGATTATGCAGATCCCTCCTTCTTCTCCTCCTCCTCCTCCTCCTCCTCCTCCTCCTCCTCCTCCTCCTGCTCCTCCTCCTCCTCCTCCTCTGCTCCTCCTCCTCCTCCTCCTCCTCCTCCTCCTCATCCTCCTCCTCCTCCCTCCTCCTCCTCCTCCTCCCTCCTCCTCCTCCTCCTCCTCCCAACTCTTTCTTCTTCTCACTCCTTTTCTCCTCCTTCTTCTTCTTCTTCTTCTCAATCTCCTCCTCCTTCCTCCCTCCTCCACCGTCTCCTCCTCCTCCACCTCCTCCCCTCCTTTCCTCCTCCTCCTCCTCCTCCTCCTCCACCTCCTCCTCCTCCTCCTCCTCCTCCTCCTCCTCCATATCTCCTCAACCTCTCACTCCACTGTCTCCACACCATCTCCAAGTACCGTTCAACTAGAGCCTCAAACTTGCCCGTCCAGACGGATACAAATTGACAGTTATGCAATCCTCCTCCTCCTCCTCCTCCTCCTCCTCCTCCTCCTCCTCCTCCTCCTCCCTCCTCCTCCTCCTCCTCCTCCTCCTCCTCCTCCTCCTCCCCTCCTCCTCCTCCCTCCTCCTCCTCCCTCCTCCTCCTCCTCCTCCTCCTCCTCCTTCTTCCACTCTCTCTCCTCCTACTCCTCTTCCTCAACCTCACACTCCATAACTATCTCCACATCATCTCCAAGTACCGTTCAATAGGCCTCCAAACTTGCCCGGCGAGACGGCTCCTCCTCCTCTTCCTCCTTCTCCTCCTCCTCCTCTGCCCGGCCCGTCGGAGGAGCAAATTGACAGTTATGTGACACATGACAAATTGCCCCGTGCATTGTTCCTGTGATGGCCAGTCAATAGTTTGACAACCCGCTTCACTATCATCTGTTGATATGGCTCAATGGCCCACAATGTTATCGGATGCTGTATATGAAGCATGTATTGAGAATGGGATGTGTGGTTGAAGTTTAGAATGCTAGGCATTCATGGGTGATTTTGAGGAGAGAGTATAACCTACTCCGTCTCTTACTCCCCCTTCTCCTCCTTCCTTCATTCCTCCTCTATTCCTATTACTCCTCATTCTTCTACTCTCAATCCTTTCCTGCTCTTTGTCACTTATTTTACGTACTCTCACTCCTTTGCCTTCTTCTTCTCATAATCTCCAACTTTCTTCTCCTTCTTCCTCCTCCTTCACCTCCTCCTCCTTCTACTAACTCCTCTTTCCCTTTTCCTTCTCCTCATCTTTTCCTCTCTCCCTTCTCCTCCTTTCTCTTCTTCTACTCAAACTCCTTCTCCTCCTTCTATTCCTTCTCCTTCTTCTCCTTTCTCCCTCCTCATCCTTCTCCTTCTTCTATTTCTTCTTCTCTTCTCTCCTTCCTTCTCCTCCTTCTCCATCATTCTTCTTCTTCTCCTCCACCAAATTTTATTCAACATAAATTAAATCAACCTCCTTCTTCAGCTTTTTGCTTTCTTCTGCACTCATCCTTCTCTTCCTATTTTCTCCCCTCCTCTTTCTCATCCTTCACTCTCTTCTCTACATCCTTCCTCCTCCTTCTCCTCCTTCTCTGCTACTCCTACTTTTCTCCTTTCTTCTCCTCCTTCTACTCCTTCTCATCCTGCCTCACTTCGCATCCTTTCGTTTCTTTCTTCTCCTTCTCCTCCTCCTTCCTCCTCCTCCTCGTCCTTCTCCTCCTTTTTCCTCTTTCTCCTCCTTCTCCTTCCTTCTCCTTCTCCTCCTCCTCCTCCATCCACTCTTCCTGCTCCTCCTCCTTCTCCATCACCTCCTTCTCCTCATCCACTCCTCCTTCCTCCTTCTCCTCCTCCTCCTCCTCCCTCCTGAACCTCTCACTCCATAACTATCTCCACATCTCCAGGTACCGTTCAATTATAGGCCTCCAAACTTGCCCGGCCCGTCGGAGAACAAATTGACAGTTATGCGAATCCCTCCTTCTTCTCCTCCTCCTCCTCCTCCTCATCATTCCCTTCTTCTCTCCTCCTCTTCCTCCTTCTCCTCCTCCTCCTCCTCTGCCCGGCCTGACGAAGGAACAAATTGACAGTTATGTGACACATGACAAATTGCCCCGTGCATTGTTCCTGTGATGGCCAGTCAATAGTTGGACAGCCTGCTTCACTATCATCTGTTGATATGGCTCAATGGCCCACAATGTTATCGGATGCTGTATATGAGGCATGTTTGGAGAGGGAGATATGTGGTTGAAGTTTAGAATGCTAGGCATTCATGGGTGATTTTGAGGAGAGAGTTTAACCTACTCCGTCTCTTACTCCCCCTCCTCATCCCCTCTACATTCCTTCTTCTACTCCTATCACTTCTTATTCTTCTACTCTCAATCCTTTTTCTACTCTTTGTCCTTATTTTCACGTTCTCTCACTCCTTTACCCTCTTCTTATCATCATCTACCTTCGCTTTCTTCACCTTCTTCTCCTCCTCCTCCTCCTCCTCCTCCTCCTTCACCTCCTCCTCCTTCCCTAACGCTCCTCTTTTCCCTTTTCCTTCTCCTCATCTTTTTCCTCTCTCCCCTTCTCCTCCTTTCTCTTCTCCCACTCTAACTCCTTCTCTTCCTTCTCCTCCTCCATTCCTTCTCCTTCTTCACACCTTTCCCTCTCCTCCTTCTCCTACCTCTATTTCTTCTTCTCTATCTCTTCCTTCCTCCTCCTCCTCCTTCTTCTCCACCATCTTTTTCTTCTTCTTCTCCACCAAATTTTATTCAACATAATTATATAAATTAAATCAACCTCCTTCTTCATCTGCCTTGCATCCTTCTGCTTCTCCTCCTTCTTTTCCTATTTCTCCTCCCCCTCCTCTTTCTCATCCTTCACTCCCTTCTCCTCTCCTTGTCCTCCTCCTCCTCGCCTCGGCGTCGTCCTCCTCCGCCTCCTCCTGTAATCCTCCTGATCCAGTAATAATTAAACAGTGATTTCTACACAATAATCAAAAGGCTCGAAAGCCTAAAGACCTTTAAAGTCTTTAAAAGATCTTTTTAAAGAAGACCTTTCAAAGAATAACTTTTTAAAAGACCTTTTCAATAATCTGCGAGATTCAGCATTAATTTGTAGGTTAAGTATTGTGATCATATATTATGCTCGTCGATCATATGTTTTATGACAAGTTAAATGGATCCTGCTATAGTTTCTACGCACAGAAACATACATTACATTCATGTAAGTGATAAAATTACGTCCGCATCATGGAGCAATCAGGGGGACAAAAAAAGAACAGCAGTAGACAAATCA
Source organism: Laodelphax striatellus (assembly GCA_017141395.1). Taxonomy (NCBI): domain Eukaryota; kingdom Metazoa; phylum Arthropoda; class Insecta; order Hemiptera; family Delphacidae; genus Laodelphax; species Laodelphax striatellus. Next base: position 12,324,967 of record CM029543.1, read on the forward strand.
AATAAATAATCAAGATATAACTAAGGAGAAAATTAATATGTATCCTTATCGGTACAATTCTATAGAATGGATGAGACATGACTATATATTATCTAATATCAGGTTCTAAAGAAGGCATAACAAAACTTCAGGAGTTAACTAAAAGATTATTGTCTAAATTACAAAAAGGATTCACAGGGAGACATTAGTCATTGAATATTCAAATAAAGATAAAATCTAACTTTTCTTTCAATCTTAACAAATCGGTCAGAAGGCGTTCAACTCAACCATTGTAATGCACTGTGTATTGTCGAATGATAGCAACGAAAGCGAACGGACGTACTGCAGCCGAGCTCCCTGCCTTATCGCTACTGTGATTGTGTTAGAATTGAAAACCTGTTCTATTGTGCCGTTACTGAAAATGAGTTGTAATAAATGCCGAAAATCTATGCGTAATGATGCTAAAATTAAATGCGGGATATGTGGTGATGAATTTCATGCGCTGTGTGTGAACTTGAAAGCCGAAGAATTAAAGTTTTTTCAAGACAATCCGGACGCGAAGTGGAACTGTGAAGTGTGTACACGTGATAGAAGAAGAAGCATGATCTTGGAGAGTGCGGCTTCAGAGGGTGAGTTATCCGTGACAGACATTGTAAAAACATTGAGTAAAATTGAGGAAAACCAGAGAAGGATGGAGGCCGATCTGGGGAAATCCATTGTATTTGTGCATGAAGATATCGATAAAATCCTGAAGAGAATGGAAGCACAAGACAAGCGACTCGATTTGTACCTTCAAAAAATTGAGAGCCAGGAAATGGAAATTTCGTCTTTGAGAAAAGAAAATAAAGAACTGAATAGGCGAGTGACTGAAATTGAAACCTACACTAGAATCAACTGCTTGGAAATTCACAACATTCCCATGAAAAGGTCTGAAGATGTTAAAAATATTGTTAAAGCAGTAGGAAAGTCCCTCAATTGCACTATAGAGGATATACATATTGACACCGTCATCGTCTGCCCGCACGAGAAGGAGGTGATTCGCCGCCCATCATAGTGAAATTCACGAAGATACGAGAAGGAGGCCTTACTGCAGAAGCGGAGGGAGAAGAAAAGCCTGTCAACTTACCTGGACCTCGATCTCCCGACTGAGGGCGACCCTTCCACCGCCCGGGCGAACCACACCATCTACATCAACGAATGTCTTTGCACGGAGCGAAGGCGTATACTTGCCATGGCGAAGAAGATCAAGGAAGAAAAGGGCTACAAATATTTATGGGTAAGAGGAGGAAAAATCAAAATTAGAAAAACTGAAGGTGTTCAACCAATAGTTCTGGACACTACAGATGATTTGAAGAAAATTGCTTAAGTGACAAAATAATTTAAGAATGGACGGTCTTAGAATTAGAATTATGCATTTTTATTTTAATTAGATGGAAAAAAATATCTTTATTTGAATCAAAACATTAGGAGTTTAAGAGAAAATTTTGATTTGTTCCTTTTGGAAATAGAAAAAATGAAAAGTTTGCCTTATCTGATCATTCTAACAGAGATATGGATCTATGAAGATGAAATACATAACTATAGGATAGAAAATTATAACTGCTTTGCCAATTGCAATAATGATTATAGATCAGGTGGAGTCATAGTTTACATTCGAGAGGATATTAAATACAATTGTCATAGAATGAACTTTATTTCTGCAGACGGTGTTAAGGTTAATTTCAAAATGCCGGAAATTAATATTGATTTCAGTTTATTAGCTCTATACAGATTATTAAACATCTCAGCAGACATTTTTCTAGATGAAATAAGTCATTGTCTTGAATTCACTAACGAAAAAAACATGTTGTTAACAGGCGATTTAAATTTAGACTTACTACAATCTAATGCGGTTGTGGATAAATATAATTTCTTACCGAGTAGTCACGGTTTTGATTGTTATGTAAATCAGGCAACTAGAATTAGCCAGCAGACAGCTACATGTATCGATCACTTATTTATTCGTCTTGATATCGTCGCAAGAAATGCTTTGGAACTGTCATTTTATGTACAACATGCTAATATAACTGACCATTCCTTAATTAGACTAAATGTATCTTGCGACAGTAATGATGGGAATGACAGGATAGTTACTGTGGATAAGTTGGATTTGAACACTTTTAAAAACGAAGTAAATCGTATAGACTTTTCCAGTATACTCGTGTAATGAAGTTGACGAGACTTTGAACGTTTTACGAACTTAATTCATTCATGCACTCTGGCAGCGACAAAAAAATAATTTACAAAAATTGCAATAGAAAAGTAGAAAACGAAAACCGTGGATAACAAGAGATTTAATACAAAAAGTAAATGAGGAAAAATAACTTGTATAAACAAACTTTAAGACAACCAGAAAACATTAACTTAAAACAAGCATACATTAGGATTCGGGATAGTCTAAAACTGGATATTAAGAAATCAAAGGAAGAATACTTTAACGATTGTTTCAATCTGTAACGAACAATGTTAAAGAATGCTGGAAGACTATAGATAAATTAATCGGTATAAAGAGAAAGGAGAGGTGTATAGATGAGGTTTATAGCGATAACACAAATACAGTAGTAACAACTGACAAGGCTGAGATATCCGAAGCTTTTAGTAGGCATTTTATCAATAACAGTCAGAGGCAAGAACAAACAGATAACCCAATTCTTAATAGGCCTACGCAAGAAATATCTCCTTTTTAATCCACCGCTACTATCAATGTTTTTCAAATGACTACTCCTATCGAAGTAGAAGGAATAATAAAGAAATTGAAGAATAGGAAATCTCCTGGTGCTGGTAGGAATCAGTGCAGAGATGCTAAAAGTACTGTCGGAAAAATCGCACCTGTCCTTTCGCATATCTTCAACACAAGTATGAACTAGGTGTCACCCCACTGCTCTCAAAAGATCTATAGTTGTGCCAATTTTAAATCCGGCGATAGAAAAATTCCGACCAATTACAGACCTATAACCATACTGTCTACAATAGCCAAAATTTTAGAAAAATTAATTAAACTCAGAATACAATCCTTTTATCTAAAACAAGATTTTATAGTTGCAACCAATTTGGTTTCAGGAAAGGTTTAAAAACTGAAGATACAATTGTTAAAGTACTTTCTAAGCTATACAATGGAATAAATGAAACAAAAAGTAGCTGGGCTTTTCCTGGATATACAAAAAGCCCATGATTCCATAGATCATAAACTATTGTTGGACAAGCTTAATAAGGCAGGTATCAGAGGTACATGTAACGATTGGTTTCTGCAACTTCCTTTCGAACAGAACACAGCAAGTAAAAATTGGACACACTCTAAGTTCGGAGGCTTAGTAGTATGCGGAATACCACAAGGATCAGCCATCTCAGCTGATTTATTTGCAATCTGTAAATGATCTGTAACAGCCACTTGAGAGGAGAGATAACTACTTATGCAGACGACTAGCTCTGACTTACACAGCCTCATCCACAGCAGAACTCAATAATATGATGTATCTAGATCTCCGGACACTAAACTCTTGGTTCTCAGAAAATAGTTTGAAACTGAATATAAATAAAAGCAAATTCATTCATTTTAACCTAAGGAATACAGAGATGCAGAATCCACCTATACCCGTTCACAACCTGCAATGTGACCGACTCAGCTGTATTTGTGAAGCAATTTTACATGCCGACACCATAAAATATCTTGGATTAACGTTAGACTGTAACCTCCGTTGGACTGAACACATAGTTAAAGTAAAAACAACTCACGATAGCTTGTAGGAAATTTTACTTTCTGAGAAATTTATCCCGATTACGTTTTAAAAATGCTTTACTATGCATTGGTGGAGAGTAGATTGAATTACGGTTTGATTGGATGGGGAGGAGCATACTTTTCTGAAATCAGGCCATTACTGAGTCGGACAAAACATATCATCCGAGTCCTAGATAGAAGGCCAAGAAGATATCCTTCCCTACAGTCTTTCAGGTCTTGGGGTATACATTCAGATACCTGTATTTTTTTCAAAAGCGCTACTAAGGTTCTATGTAGTAGGTAGCGAGAACCAAGAATTACATGGAACAAGAAGACACTTTTTAAGGTCAAGAAACCCTTTTATACCTCCGAGACCTTACAAGGAAATTTTAGACGTTTCTACCTATACATAGCACCCAGAGTGTTTAATCAGCTACCCAATGAAATAAAAGCAGGCACACATCTTCACCGTTTTAAAATAAACTTAAGGAATGGATACTACAGATTAATAATATAGAGGATTTGTTTTCAAGACTTGAGTAGTAGCATTTCTATTGAGGAGAGAGGTTATCTAGAATTGAATATAAAACACAAGATTTAATACCATATTATTAAATAAATATCATTTACACATAATTTAAGATACTTCTTACCATACCAGTTATAATATTACTGTCAACTCCACACATTAAACCCCGCTAGGCACAGTTCTGATAATACATTGCAAGGAGATACTTTATAATATAATTATTCATTAAGCATTTTTTGTCACTCAGTAACTCCAGCAGTGTTGTATTGTAATCAATTTTAAAAGGTGAAAAGTAATAATGATAATGGCTGCTCGGCTGCAGCATAAAAAAAACTTACTTTCTTAATTTTAGTTATTTTTTGCTATTGTATTGTGTATCATCTGTCTAAGTTTATTTATTTTTATTTATTATTTTTTTTCTCATGCCCCACACAGGTTTCCTCGGGGATTTCATTTGTTTTTATTGTGATATTATTGTATAATACTATCTCATATCATTAATTATAAGCAATGGCTTCAATATGTTCGAAAATGTATGTTTTTTTGATATGTAATGTACTCTGTTTCTGTTTCTCAATAAATTATTCAATTATTCAATTATTCAATTGTTGTAAAATCAGCTGATTTTGGTCAGAATGAGTGACAAATACACGTCAACGAATTGGTATGTAACCCAACAGTCATAGCACAAGCTAATTCACACTGAACTGTTAGGCTGGGCGTACACCGGTTAGTCAAGACAAGACAAAACGAGATTAGTCACAGTACTTCTCATAGTTGCTTATGAAGCAAAACACACCAATTACTCATTGCATCAGTGTGTGCTGCTTCATAAGCAACTATGTGAATTACTGTGACTAAACGTGACTAGTCTCGTCTTGTTTTGTCTTGACTAACCGGTGTACGCCTAGCCTTATACTAATAAATGTTAATCTTACTCTGATAAATGATAGAGCATGTTCATAGAGCCCTCAGATCTCACTAGAGGCAGAACAGCTACTAGATATCCTTTACAACCAATTAATCTGCTATACAAATAATGGTCACGCTTGAATGCATCTATTCAAAATTATTGTTGAATCTGACCCCAAACAACCTTCCCCCTCCCTAAACCCTTGATTACACCCCTCACCACATCCTTATACCTTCTACCCTGATCCCTACAATACATCCCTTTCTGCACCCTTGAACAACCAATTTTCAATCCATAATTACCCCCTTTACCACAAAGATTCTGGAGAAGAATGGGGAAGAGTAAGAGAACAAGGAGGAGGAGGAGAAGGAGAAGAAGGAGAAGAAGGAGAAGAAGGAGAAGAAGCACATGAAGGAGGAAATGAAGGAGTTGAAGGAGCAGAAGGAGGAGAAGAAGGTTACTCCTTCAAGGTTGCTCCTTCTGCCTCAAATATAAAGAAATACGGTTGTGGTGGAGAGAAAGATTATGAAGTGGAGGAGGAGAAGGGAGAGAAGAAGGGGGAGCAGGAAAAGGAGGAAGAGAAGGAGGAGGACAAGAAGGAGAAGAAGGAGAATTTATAATTATAATTTATAATTTATTTATAATTGAAATAGAATTCCCTGTCGCTATTTTTCCTACTTATCGATTGTGGAATAATATTTAGAATGATAAAATTGACGTATCGCATGTTCTCGAACATTATTATAATCTTCAATTGAAGTTTTTAAATCAACTTTTGAGGTTATTTTTTAAGCTCATGGAGTAGACGATGTAGTTTATCCACAGCAGAGTTCATTTCCATTGGTTATCATTTCAAATTGCATTATGGGCGCGAGACTTCAAATCAATTTTATGCTTTTGAACTGGATTTTTTACTGGATTAATTCAAAACTGAGATCCGATTTCTTTGTTGAATCACTTTACGTTTGGAAATATGGAAGGAATAGAAGCCGCAATTACTATTGTGAACGGTATTTATACAATTAGGAATACGACAATACTTCAAATGCATTGTAAATGCTTATTCCCTATCCTTTCTTATGTTAAAATACCCGTTTTCGTTCACAAAAATTCCGCGTGAGCGCAGGGGTCAATTTTATTATCCCCACCACCTACGTGCACACAGTGAATAATGGTATAACTTACCAGAGCTACAAAGAGTGGAGCTACATGTTACGTGAAAATCGTATATGTTTGTTCGAAAATTATTCAATATTTTGGACTTAGATAATATCACTGAATACTGTTATTAATATCATCATGAGTAATTTGTTACTCTTTCTGCAGTGAATATTTGATATTTAACAAATGACCGGTGGAAATGGAGGGAGTACAAGGGGAAAAGGAGAAGGGAAGAGAAGCAAAAGGAAGAAGAAGAAGAAGAACAAGAAGGAGTAGAAAGGAGATAAGTGGGACGTATAACAAATCCGCAGAGCATCAAGGTTGAAAATTAGTTTTGCCGGATGATGAGAGGCATAATAATATTAGCTGACAAAATACGTTCCAACTCCCCTTCTTACTCTTCTTCTTCTTCTTCTTCTTCTCCTTTTCTCCTCCTCCTTCTTCTTCTTCTTCTTCTTATACTCATTCTTCTTCTATCGATACTCATAAACACTCAACCGTGAAAAACTAAAAACCAAATGTGAGTGAAATACTATGTGAGAAAAAGGAGGACGAGGAAGAGGAAGGAAGGAGAAGAAGGAGGTGGAGGAGGAGAAGGAAGAGAAGGAACAGCATGAGAGTGAGGAAGAGGACCAGAAGCAGCAGGAGAGGGAGAAGGAGGAGGAGGAAATGAGGAGGAGGAGGAGGAGGAAATGAAGGAGGAATAGAAGAAGAAGAACTGGTAGAAGCAGAAGGAGAGAAGGGCGAAGAAGAAGAGAAGAAGAAGAAGAAGAAAGAAGAAGAAGAAGAAGAAGAAGAAGAAGAAGAAGAAGAGGAGAATAAGAAGTGGAAGAAGCAGGAGAAAGAGAAGAAGAAGAAGAAGGAGAATAAGAAGTGGAGGAGCAGAAGAAAGAGAAGAAGAAGAAGAAGAAGAAGGAGAAGTGAAGAAGGAGAATGGGAAGAAGAAGAAGAAGAAGAAGGAAGAAGAAGAGGAAGAAGAAGAAGAAGAAGAAGAGAAGAGAAGAAGAAGAAGAAGAAGGAGAAAAGAAGAAGAGTAGAAGAACGAGAAGAGGAAGGAGAAGAAGAAGAAGAAGAAGAGAAGAAGAAGAAACAAGTGAAGGAGAAAAAGAACTGAATAGGAGGTGAAGAAGGAGAACAAGATGAACTGTGATGACATGTGAAGAAGAAGAAACCAAAGAACTGAACTGAAAAACAATGAACGAAGAAATGAAGTCAATGAAATGAACAAGTGAAGATGGAGTTAAATGGGATCATGAAGAAGACAAGAAGGACAACAAACAGAAGAGAAGAGGAAGAAAACGAAATTGAATTGAAGGACAAAAAGATGAAACAATGTCTGAAGAAGAACAGGAACGAGGATGGAAAGAAGAAGAAGAAGAAAAGATGAAGAAGAAGAAGAATAGGAGGAGAAGAAAGAAGGAGATGAGAAGAAGAAGAAGAAGAAGAAGAAGAAGAGGAAGAAGAAGAAGAAGAAGAAGAAGAAGAAGAGAAGAAGAAGAAGAAGAAGAAGAAGAAGAAGTTAAAGAAGAAGAAGAAGAAGAAGAAGAAGAAGAAGAAGAAGAAGAAGAAGAAGAAGAAGAAGGAGTGTAGAATGGGAAGAAGAAGAAGAAGAAGAAGAAGAGCAGAAGAAGGAGAAAAAGAAGAATAGGGAGTAGAAGAAGGAGAAGAGGCAGAAGAAGGAAGAGGAAGAGTACTACGAACCGAGCAAGGAGATAACAAATCATGAATGTCATAGCAAGGAGCAATCCATGTCCAACACGCCTTAAACAACTATGTGTTGGATACGTCTTGACATTATCAATCAGAGCATCAATCAACGCTGATCTTAGATCAAATTTGACATGAATGGATGATGAGCTGACCGGACTATCCCTGTTTCTGAAGCTAGTCATGTGTGCTATCACCACAAGAAGTTTGCTAATTAATTTGAAGCCATCAATACAATTTTGTCTATCATCAACATGTATTATACGAGGACTTGTGGAGTTCCAGATAACATTAATCCGTCAATTCCGACTATTTCAATCATATCGTTGACATGGTTTATTCATAACTAGCCAGCAGGCTACCCAGGGTGCTCCGCCCCCTGGACCCCTGGAAGCCATTAACATAGTGAGCTCACCAGAGGGCTTCGCCCCTCCCCACAGTAAACATCCATATGTCGATAATAAAACGCCTTAATAACGCGAAGAAAAACTGTAAAATCGTTAATATCAGACTTCTGGCGTAATTTTGGGAGAACCTTAAAAAGATTTTAACATATATTATTATTTTTAGACCTTAGGCAGCTCGTACACCGGAGCAATAAGCAATAGGCAATAAGCAACATTTGTATCATATGATCGTCTACTCTATAGGAACAAATAGTCCAATGCACACCTAAAGCAGCTGTTTCGATGTGCATTAAACTATTTGTTTGTATAGAGTAGACAATCATAATGATCCATAATTATGTTGCTAGTTGCCTATTGCTTATTGCTCCGGTGTACGACCGGGGTTAAACGAGCCTAAGTATGTTCCAAATTTCAACATTTTCTGCCAATTAGTTCTCGAAAAAGCTGAAAAACGCACAAAATCGCTAGAAAAACGCGAATATTGGGCGTATCTTTGGGATGTTTTCAAAATCCGATCTCAGTGCGCGTCTATAGCTCCAACTGAACATGCATGTCAAATTTGAACGCATTAGGTTCAGTAGATTTTTAGCTCTGATATATTTGTATGAGTGCTATTTCAAGCTATTCAAGCTACCATTTTTCAAATGTACTCATCATCAATTCATCGCCATTATTGGATTGATTCAACTTCTGCCAATGTTTATGAATTGGCATAAATTTCTATATGAGCTTCTTCTGGATACAGTTTCATAGGGAGGAAAACTTGTAATTACATCCAAATAAATAGGCTTTGACTTCGAATCAGTGGCTTTGATAGAAATAATTCACATGAAGCAATACAAACAGCCAACTATTGCAGCTATAGAATCTGAAGAAGCAGATTTTAAATTTTATTTGATACTGATTATTTACAACAGTGATTAGCCAGTGATAGAAGGGTTACTGAGGTCAGGTAGAAGACTCAAAAATCAGACGAAACGCTACTCGTTTGTAATACGCAGAGAAGCGTGAAAACTGAGTCAATCAATTTTGTATGCGAATAAATAAATAAATAAATAAAATTTGATTACCTGTCCACTGCAATTGCCACCAAATGTAGTATTGAAGCTGTACAGCACAGGACGTCACTTGAAGTCCACATATCGCATAACTCAGGACCTAGAATCCAGCCTCTACTGATCTGAAACAAAATATATGAAATTAATTATTATGTGATTATTTAACAACAACAAAAACTTTCACCATGTTCCCTGTCAAGGGATAATTGGTTATGTTGGTGAAGTGGAACAACCCTACTCGGGTCTCCCCACTATTAAAAGCCATACGATAAAAAAAAACAACAAAAACTTATCATGAGATTATTGATTGTAAGATTATCTTCTCTTATACTCGTATACTTATAGAAAAATATGTTTGTGTATTTGTTTGTTTTGTTTGTTTGTGATAAATATTCTTCAAATACATTGAACTGTTTGTCATGAAACTTCGAATATTATAATATAAATTATAGCTATATAGCTACTATTTTAAATATACTTTGAATAATATAGTGAGCTTTTTGAAGCCTAGCTTTTTTTGAAAGAGGCCCCAAAATTACTTGATAAAATAAATTTGGGGAATTATTTTACTTGCACACTCAGATGAGTAGGAATAGTACATGGGTATAGCAGGATCCAATTCAACTTGTCAGAAATCAGCTGTCTCAAAGAGCAATATCACAATACTTATCCTACAAATGCTGAATCTCGCAGATTATTGAAAAGGTCTTTTAAAAAGTTATTCTTTGAAATGTCTTCTTTAAAAAAGTCTTTTAAAGACTTTAAGGGTCTTTAAGACTTTCAAGCCTTTTGATTATTGTGTCGAAATCACTGTTTAATTATTACTGGATCAGCTGATTTATGACAAGTTAATTGGCTCCTGCTATACTAGGAAATAGAAACATGGAAGAAATCGATCAATTTTATTCATAGGGAGTTAACAGATTCAAATATTGAGGCAGAACAATGTCTGCTTTGTTCAGCTAGTCTCAAAGCAAATAATCTAATATAATTAGGCTGGGCGTACACCGGTTAGTCAAGACAAGACAAGACGAGACGAGATTAGTCACGTTTAGTCACAGTACTTCACATAGTTGCTTATGAAGCAACACACACAGATTAGTCATTGCATCGGTGTGCTGCTTCATAAGCAACTATGTGAATTACTGTGACTAAACGTGACTAATCTCGTCTTGTCTTGTCTTGACTAACCGGTGTACGCCTAGCCTTAGTTGCTATTTTGTCTATCTGCAGCTGACAGCAGCTCAGTCATACCAATGAAATTCTACCTTGTACAGATGACTATTGTATGATATTCTGAGCTCTATCTATGTATTATCCCACAGACTAAGGCTAGGTGTACACCGGTTAGTCAAGAAAAGACAAGTCACGTTTAGTCACAATACTTCACATAGTTGCTTATGAAGCAACACACACCGATAAGTCTTTGCATCGGTGTGTACTGCTTCATAAGCAACTATGAGAATTACTGTGACTAAACGTGACTAATATCGTCTTGTCTTGTCTTGACCAACTGGTTTACGCCTAGCCTAACACTCTAGGGATTTAATAATTTAGTACATTTTATGCCAACGGATAGTGCCACAGGAAACTATTCCATGTTCGTAGTAAATTTCTCCCATTCAAAATTATTATTTTTGAAAAACAAAGATAGAGCCTGCAAAACTTCGTGTTTTTATCTATCTTTTGGCGCAAACCGCATCAAAATCAGTCCACTCAAACTTCTCCACGAACTTTCCGAAGTCGGACACTAACCTTTTTTCATATAAGTGAGATCACCGTAAACCAATAATAAATTGCAGTAGACAATAATGTAGTTTTGACAGTAATGAGGTCAATCTTAACGGGGACACTCTGTATATAGCTGCAAGGTACAAATAATCTGCGAGAATAGTTCGTAGTGAATAGGGACTAGGGAGCAATGCATGCAGATTAGGGCCCAGTCCCTTTCAGGGCGAGCGATTCAATAGGGAATGAAAGACCCTCACTTTGATACACAGAACAAACAACTGAATTGGGTCACCTTAGGACTTAACTGGACATGCATAGGGTCTCAGAAGCAGGCTTGCTTCTTCTTCTACTTCGTGTTCTTCTTCTTCTTCTTCTTCTTCTTCTTCTTCTTCTTCTTCTTCTTCTTCTTCTTCTTCTTCTTCTTCTTCTTCTTCTTCTTTCTTCTTCTTCTTCTTCTTCTTCATTTCTTCTTCTTCTTCTTTCTTCTTCTTCTTCTTCTTCTTCTTTTTCTTCTTCTTCTTCTTCTTCTTTCTTTCTTCTTCTTCTTCTTCTTCTTCATTCTTTCTTCTTCTTCTTCTTCTTCTTCTTCTTCTTCCTTTCTTCTTCTTCTTCTTCCTTCTCTCTCCTCCTCCTCTTCTGGCCTCTTCTGCTCCATCTTTCCTTCCTTTCTTCTTCTTCTTCTCTTCTTCTTCTTCTTCATCTTCTTTCCTCTTCTTTCTTCTCTTTCCCTTTTCTTCTTCTTCTCTCTTCTCTCTCCTCTATCTATTCGTCTTGTTCCCTCAATTCTTCTTCTTCCTTCTTCTTCTTCTGTTGTTCTCTTCTCCTCTATCTATTGGTCTAGTTCATTCTTCTTCTTTCTCAGTTTCTCTTCCTTTTGTTCTCTTCTCTCCATCCCTGCTTTTCCTCCTTCTTCTCTTTCCTCTTCCTCTCCTCCTCCTCCTCTCCTCCTCCTCCTCCTTCTCTCTCCTCCCTCTCCTATTCTTCCTCCTCCTCCTGCTTCTTCTCATCATCATCTTCTTCTTTCCTTCCCTCTTTTTGTTCTTGTTCTTATTCTTCTAGTTTTTCTTCTTCTTCTCTATCATCTGCTGTTCCTTCTTCTTCTCCTCCTCCTCTCTTCTTCCTCTTCTTCTGCTTCTCCATCTTCTTCCTCCATCTTCTTCTTCTTCCTTCTATCCTCATCGTTCTTATGTTTCTTTTCGTTCATCTTCCTATTTTGTTTCCTTCTCTTCCTCCTCCCTTCTCTCTTCTTCTGCTATTGCTTCCCTTCTCGTTCTCCTTCCTCTTCTTTTCTCCTTCTTCTCCATCTTCCTCCTTCTCATCCTTTTTCTTTCTCTTTTCGTTGTCCTCATTCTCCTTCTTCTTCTCCTCGTTCTTTTTCTTCTTCTTTCCTCCATCCTGTGTTTGTCCTTCTTCTCAAGATGTTATCTTCTCTTCTTCTTGCTTCTTCTCCTTTCTTCCTGTTCTTCTTCTTTTAGATTTCCTCCGGTCAACAGCAATGTCAAGAAATAATATTCCTCTATCTATCTAATGGATGTTATTCGCTATCCGTCAACTCAAATAAATATTACTACCCAAACCTCATAAAATGCTAACAAGAAGAAATGGAAGGAATGATCAACGAAAAATGGATTCGGAACAAGGCATGGCACGAGAAAAGAGAAAGAATAAAAAACGAAGGAGGAGGGAAAAGAAACAAATAAAACGAAAAGTAGAAAGAAGGAAGAAAGAAGAAGAGAGAAGAAGGAAGAGAGGAAAAAGATAAAACGAAAAAAAAAAAGGAAAGGAAAGAAGGATGAAAGAAGTGGAAGAAGGAGAAGGAGAAGGAAGAAGAAGAAGAAGAAGAAGAAGAAGAAGAAGGAGGAGGAAAATAAAGAACAGGAAAAGAGAAGAAAAACGAAGAGAAGAGAAGAAGAAGAAGAAGAAGAAGAAGAAGAAGAAGAAGAAGAAGAAGAAGAAGGAAGAAGGAGAAGAGGAAGGAAGAAGAAGAAGAAGAAGGAAATAAAAAAGAAGAAGTAGAAGAAGGAGAAGGAGGAGAAAAGAAGAAGAAGAAAAACAAGAAGAAAAAAAGAAAAGAGAAGAGAGGAAAAAGAGAAGTGAGAAAAGAATACTAGATAGAATTGATGCAAAATGCAAATAGAGTTCTATGGAAGCATTACGTGATTTCAACTTTATGAGGCCTTTCGAAAAACGGACACCAAGGCAGAAACTAAAATATGCACGAATTTTAAGCCATGATGAGTGAACGTGGGCTTTAGAGCGTGACCATTACCTAAGTACTAAAGAGAGAGAGAGAGAAGAGAGAGAGAGAGGAGTGGGAGAGAACGAGTTGGAGAGAGCATGAAAGAGGGAAAGATAAGTAGGGCATATTCAAACTAGTGATTTGTTTCACAGTGTCTAACAAAGAGAAATTGTTGAAATAAAATTGTGGAGAAAAATGATGAACAAAGAGACAAATGAATAGAAAGATAAAAGAATAGAATAATCACTTTATTCATGTTGATTAAAAAACATGTCACTTAAATTCTGGGTCATGGAAGTTATTACAATGAAAATCATTTACGGCCAGTTGCAGAGAGTTGCTGGTAATTTAACCATGCGAGGACAAAATAGTGTTGGGAAGCCGTGAATTGCATTGATTTAATTTGCAAAACTATATTGCTCATAATTTTTTTTAGATTTTATTATAAAAGAATATTCTGGAGACAAAATTTATGAACTGCACTCTGAGTTATTATGAATGAGGCAGAAGGTATCTGTTAGTGAAAAATATATCAGCATTCTTACTGTCAGAAACAGCTGATTGATGTACGCTCGTTTACTCACGTTGAATCAGCTGTTCTCTGACAAGTTGAAAAAATCCTGCTATACTAATAGCATAATTGTTTTTTAAATTTCAGCTGATTGTGCACACATTTCAAATAGTTGACCAAATCATTAGTTGAGGGAGCAATCAGTAGTTTTTTTTTTTTTGGCAATTGAATTGGATTTGAATTATCTCATGGAACGTTGATCTAGGTAAGTGTAATAAGAGAGGAAGAAGAGAAATGGAATGGAAGAATGAATAAAAGAGGAAGAGGGAGTCGAAGAGGAGGAAGAGAGGAGGAATGGACATCAGTAGCAGTAATTGGAGATGGAGGAGAAGGGATGAAAGAAGGAAAAGTTGAATGAGAATCGTAAAATTGGATGTTGAAGAGTGAATGTATGAGGAAGGAAGGAGGAGAAGGGGAAGAATTGGGAGAAGAAGAGAGAAGAAGAAGAGGAGGAAGAAGATAGGAAGAGGAAGAAGAGTGCAGAGAGGAGGAGAGGAGAATGAGGATGATAAGAAGACATGTAAGAGGGGAGAGGAGAGAATGGAGAGGAGAAGATGATGATGGAGAGAAGAAGAGAGGAGGAGGGACGTAGAAGGAAGAAAAGAAGGGAAGTAGAAGGATAAGGAGAATAAGAAGAAGAAGGAGAAGAAGGAAGAAGAAGAAGAGGAAGAAGAAAAATAGGAAGAAGAAGAAGAAGAAGAAGAATGGGGAAGAAGGGAAGAGGAAGAAACAAGAAGAAGAAGAAGAAGAAGAAGAAGGAGAAGAAGAAGAAGAAGAAGAAGAAGAAGCTGAAAGAAGAAGATGAAGAAGAGAAAAAGAAGAAGAAGAAGAAGAAGGAAGAAGAAGGAGATAGAGGAGAAGATAAGGATGAAGAGTCTGAGCAAGGAAGAGTGTGTATATGGAACTAACCACTCATTATAAAGTCCTCAGAGTTGATGAGGGAGTTGCTGCTGTCTGCCACTCTAAACTTTCCTTCAGCCAAGGGAGACGTGATTGCCTGATAACATCCCAGACAACAAATAATCTAATTTGGCGGACGGTGTGCGGTCACAGAGGAGGAGGAGGAGGAGGAGGAGGAGGAGGAGGAGGAGGAGGAGGAGGAGGAGGAGGAAGGAGGAGAAGGAGAGCGGACGGAGGAGGTGAGGGAGAAGGAGGAGGAGGAGGAGAGGAGGAGGAGGAGGAGGAGGAGGGAGGAGGAGGAGGAGGAAAGAGGTGGAGGAGAAAAATTATTGAATGAGGAGGAGAATCTAATTTGGCGGACGGTGTGCAGTCATGGAGGAGGAGGAGGAGAAGGAGGAGGAGGAGGAGGGAGAAGGAGGAGGAGAAAGATGATGAGGGAAAAGAGGTGGTGAAGAAGGAGGTGGAGGTGGAAATATTGAATGACGAGGAGAAGCGAAAAGTGAAAAGAAGAAGGCTGGAGTGGACCAACAGGGAGAGAACAAGAGAGGAGACGAGAAGAGGAAGGAGAAGAAGGAGATGAATGATAACACCAGCAAGAAGGAAGAGAGGAAAAAGGAGAAGATGAATTAGAAGGAGAAGAAGATGAAGTATAATAACAACAACTACAAAAAATTATTAGGAAGAATAAGGAGAAGAATTGGTAGACGAAAAAAGAAAGAATAATAACAACAAAAAGGAGAAGGAAGAGGAAGGAGATGAGGGAAAAGAGAAGGAGGAGAAGGAGTTGGAGGAGAAAATATTGAATGAGGAGGAGAAGCGAAAAGAGAAAAGAAGAAGGCTGGAGTGGACAAACAGAACAAGAGGGAAGACGAGAAGAGGAAGAAGAAGGAGCAGAAGGGGAGGAATAAGATGAAGAAGAAGAAGAAGAAAACATGATGAAAAGCAATGATAGGGAGAAGTTGAAATTGTAGAAGGAGGGAATAGTAGGAGAGACAATAGGAGGAGAATAAGCGAAGAAAACAGGAGAAGGAGGAACAGAGAACGTGAGAACAGGAGGAGCAGAGAGAGTGAGGGGAAGGTGGAGGTGAGGAAGTAGGGGAAGAAGGAACTGGAACAATCGTTGAAATTGCAGAGAAGAAGGAAAACAGGAGTAGAAAAGAAGAAAAAGAAGAAGTGAGCAAGGAAAAAATGGAACTGTAGATAGTAGATTATGAAATAAGAAAGAGATGAATGAATTAGTGGATGTTAATGAGGCAGAAGGAGAGAGTGGAGAAGAAGAAGATAAGAAGAAGAAGGAGAGGGAGAAGAAGCGGAAAGCGTTAAGTTGTTTGATATCATGTTGGCAAACTTTGCTGTTAGGACACGGATGTGACTCGTTCAAGTGTTGATGGGATGATGTCGAGGGAGAAGAAGTAGAAGAAGAAGAAGAAGAAGAAGAAGAAGGAAGAAGAAGAAGAAGAAGAAGAAGAAGAAGAAGAAGAAGAAGAAGAAGAAGAAGAAGAAGAAGAAGAAGAAGAAGAAGAAGAAGAAGAAAAGAAGAAGAAGAAAAATGAAGAAGTGGTAGAAGGAGAAGAAGGAGAAGAAGGAGAAGGAGAAGAAGAAAAGAAGAATCTAACTTTCCAAAATCTACTCTACACGGCACCAAACTGTTTTCAATATAGTTGACGTGATTCAGTTCTTTCCTACGATAATTTGCCTTTGCTTATGTCAGTTTTCATCATTATTTTATGCTTTCAAAACTTTATTAAGAGTAGAGAGACTATTTTTCGTGTTAGAAGAGTTATTTTTGATTTTATTTCTCTCAAAATAATTTTGAAAAATGAGTGAATGGGTTCCTGTTTGTCTGTTATGCCATATCAAAATCAAGAAAAAAATAATCTAATAGTATTAAACCTATATTATCGATATAATTCTAATTGAAAAATAAAAACTCAATTTCGGTAGTTGCGGGAATAAGAAATGTTCCAACATACTGTTTTATCCCTCTCCCCACACTGTTGGAACCATGTACCTCTTCACACCAATGACCACACTGTGATTATACAGTCTCTGTAAGTGGAACTAGTCAATTTTCATGAGAAATGGAACTGTAAAGCAGAAAGAGAATACAGAGCAAACCTAACCTAAGCTGGAAAAGACATGTTGAGACTACAAATTGATACAAAATTGAGCAGCTAAATTGGAAATTGGACCGTAATGCGATTTGGCTGGCCGGATGAAAGATGGAACAGAGCATGAATGGATGGTGAAGCAGGTAGAGAGAAAGGGTGAAGAAGAAAAAGGAGGATAGGAAGAAGGAGGAGGAGGAGATGACGAGGAAGAGGAGATCAGGGAGAAGGAAAAGAGGAGTAGAAGGAGAGGAAGAAGATGAAGAAGCAGGAGTGAAGCAGGTAGAAGAAGAGTAAGAAGAAGAAGTGGGATAAAATTTAGAATAAGAAGAAGAAGATGAAGAAGCAGGGGAGAAGCAGGGAAGGAGAGAGTAGAAGACCAAGGAGGACAAGAAAAATAAGAAGATGCAGAAGCAGAAGAAAAAGAGGAAGAGGAAGAAAAAAGAAGAGGAAGATGAAGAAAAAGGAGATTAATAATAACAACAACAAGAAGGAAGAGAGGGAAAGAGGGAGATAAGAGGAAGAGGGAGAAGAAGTAGTAGAAGAAGAAGACGATGAATAATAACAACAACAGAAATGAAAAGAGGATGAAGAAGAAGAAGGGGAAGAAAAAGAAGAAGGAGAAGATGAAGAAGAGGAGGAAGAAGAAGAAGAAGAAGAAGAAGAAGAAGAAGAAGAAGAAGAAGAAGAAGAAAAAGTGAGTAGTAGTACAATTGTATTATGGTGGGGAAAAGAAAGATTGGTGATTAAATGGAATCAAGGTGTAAAATAAGATATTACATAAATGAGAAAATGAAGAGAGATAAGAGAATAGAAGGAGATGGCGGAGAAGAGGAAGAGGAATGAAAACAATGGTGCACGACAGAAATATGGAGAGAAAGAGACAGAGTGAGTAGGGATGAGAGTCACCTTGAAAGAGGAATTGAAGAAAAAACATTATAAGAAAAATGAGGCAAATAAAGGAGAAACGAAATTTATTGACACACGAGGAAAAATGGTGAGACGTTTGAAGAGTGAGAAGGGCAATGAGAGGGAGAATGAATTGAGAATTAAGAGAAACCTACAGGAAGAGACAAAGAGAGAGTGAGTGACAGAGAGGGTGAGAGCGAGAGAGAGTTAATTGATAATGAGAGAAAAAATATAGATGACAGAAGTATATTTATTTCAGATATATTGAGTAGAAGAGACAAGAAGAAAGAGAGGAGAGTGAGGAAGGGAGAAGAAATAGAGGAAGAGAGAGATGTCTACGGAGTGGAAAATGGTGCGAAGCAGACGAAATTGAGGATAAAAGAGAGGAAAAAAGTGAGAAGAGTAAATTTGTGGAAATATTTCAGACACGTAGCAGAACATCTGGATTGGTTGACAACTATGGAGGACGTGACTTTTTGACGCCACAGACAATGATAATCTACTGAGGAGGAGGAGGAGGAGGAGGAGGAGGAGGAGGAGGAGGAGGAGGAAGGAGGAGGAGGAGGAGGAGGGAGGAGGAGGAGGAGGAGGAGGAGGAGGAGGAGGAGGAGGAGGAGGAGGAGGAAAGAGAAGGAGGAGGAGGAGGAGGAGGAGGAATAGAGGTTAGAGGAGAGGAGGTGGAGGAGGAGGAGGAGGAGGAGTATGAGAAAGAGAGAGGAGGAGAGGAGAGGAGGAGGTAGAGGTAGAGGAGGAGGAGGAGGAAGGACGAGAAAAGAAGAATTAAAATAATAGTCTAGGTTGGGGAAGGTGGAGATAGGTAGGGAACAATTAGAGGAGGAGGAGGAGGTGGAGATGGAGGTAAATGAGGGAGGAGAGAGGAGGAAGAGGAGGAAAAGTAGGTAGAGGAGGAAGAGGAGGAAGAGAAGAATTAAAATGATAGTCTAGGTTGGGGAAAGTGAAGACGGAGGGTAGGGAGCAATTAGAGGTGGAGAAGGAGGAGAAGAATGAAGAGGGGGAGGAAGAGGAGGAGGAGGAGGAGGAGGAGGAGGAGGAGGAGGAGGAGGAGGAGGAGGGAGGAGGAGGAGGAGGAGGAGGAGGAGGAGGAGGAGGAGGAGGAGGAGGAGGAGGTGGAGGAGGAATAGAAGAATTAAAATAATAGTCTAGTTTGGGAAGAGTAGAGACGGGTAGGGAAGCAATTAGAGGGGAGAGGAGGAGGATTCGGAGGAGGAGAAGGAGGAGGAGGAGGAGGAGGACGAGAAGGGGGAGGCAAAAAAGGGAGGAAGGAGGAGGAGTAGAGAAAGAGAAGAATTAAAAATAATAGTCTAGGTTGGGGAAAGTGAAGACGGGTAGGAAGCAATTAGAGGGGAGAAGGAGGACTAAGAGGAGGATGAGGAGGAGGAGGAGGAGGAGTGGAGGAGGAAGGAAAGGAGGAAAAGAAGAAGGAGAAGAAGGGGGAATAGGAGAAGGGAAAGGAGAAGGAAGTGGAGGAGGTGGAAAGAGAAGAATTGAAAATAGTAGTCTACGTTGAGAAGAGTGAAGAAGGGTAGGAAGCAATTAGATGCTGAGGAGGAGAAGAAGAGGAGAAGGAGAAGAAGAAAGAGGAGCAGGAAGAGAAGAAAAAGGTGGAGGAGGAGGAGAAGGTGAATGACCATATGTTGAAATGATGATTTAGGATGCTAAAACATAGAGACGTCCTGATACATCAAAAAAGTATCGCACATTTCCTATCAGTTTCCTCATTCAACTTGGAAGAAAGTTTCCATCTATCTAAAAGGCCTTATCATGTAGGCTACATTTTTTCAGAAAGTTAATATAGTGAGTTTTGAGTTCTATATACTTGAAATTTTTTATCTAAAACGTGCATGCAGTGATTAGATATTTCACACAAATTAATATCCTTTATCTCAATGGGATTCCTGGGATCCCCGAAACGGAGAACGGGTGACCTGCTACTCTATAATATAAAAGCGAAATGGCACTCACTCATTCATCAGCAGAACTAAAAATCTACTGAACCAAATGCGTTCAAATTTGACATGCATGTTCAGTTGGAGCTTTAGACGCGCACTAAGAACAGATTTTCGAAACATCCCAAAGATACACCCAATATTCGCGTTTTTCTTGCGATTTTGTGCGTTTTCTCAGATTTTTCGAGAACTAATTGGCAGAAAATGTTGAAATTTGGTACTTGGGTCAGTTTAACGTCTAAAATTGATATGTTAAAATATTTTTAAGATTCTCCCAAAATTACGCCGGAAATCTGATATTGACGTTTTTACAGTTTCTCTTTGCGTTATTGAGCCGTTTTATTATCGACATATGGACTGTGGCTCGGGGGCAAAGCCCCCTGGTGAGCACGAAGCGCTCACTATGTCAATGGCTGCCAGGGGTCCAGGGGGCGGAGCCCCCTGGCTAGCCTGCTGGCTAGTATACTATAATAATTGAAAAAGGAGGGTTGGTGAGTAGCGAGAAAAAGATACAGAGGAATGGAAAAGTGGAAATATTAGAGGGAGATGGAGAAGATAAAGTATAAAATATTAGGGGAGGAACAAGGATGATTTGCTAGCAGGAGATTAGTACAGAATGGGGTAGGGAGCACGTAGAAAAGTCAGGTTCCACTGTAATAAAAAGGGAAGTAGCAAGAATAATTGGGGGATGTAAACTCGGTCGGAAAAGGGAAAGTAGAGGTTTAGGAGAAGGAGGAGGAGGAGGAGGAGGAGGAGGAGAGATGGGGATGGAGGAGGAGGAGGAGGAGGAGGAGAAGATTGAGGTGGAGAAGAAGGACGAGGAGGGAGAGGAGGATGAGAAGGAGGAGGGAGAGGAATGAATGAGGAGGAAGAGGTGAAGGAGGAGAAGGAAGAGGAAGAGGAGGAGGAGCAGAAGGAGGATGAGGAGGATGAGGAGAATGAGAAGGAGCTGGAGGAGGAGGAGGAGGAAGAGAACCAGGAGGAGGAGGAGGAGGAGGAGAAAGAGTGGGAGCTATGGGAGGAGGAGTTGGAAAACCGGAAGGAAAACTAACTTTAGCGTTGTGGGAAATTCCATTTTCAAAGGATCCAAGAGAGAAAAGCTTCAGTTGACCTTTTCCAATGCGATGGAATTTCAGTTTTCCATTCAGAACACTACCTGAAGAAGAGAAGAAGTGGAAGAGAGAGGAAGAAAGAAGAAGAGGGAGGAGAAGAAGAAGAAGAGAAGAAGAAGAAGATGAAGAAGAAGAAAGAAGGAAGAAGAAGGGAAGAAGAAGAAAAGAAGAAGAAGAAGAAGAAGAAGAAAAAGAAGAAGGAGAGAAGAGATGAAGAGACAAGAAGGATGGAGAAGGAGAAGGAAGAAGGAAGAAGAAGGAAGAAGAAGAGAAGAAGAAGAAGAAGAAGAAGAAGAGAAGAAGGACAAGAAGAAGAAGAAGAAGAAGAAGAAGAAGATAGAAGAGGAGGGGAAGGAAAAGAAGATTAGGCAGAAGGAAGTAAAACAGTACAAGAAGAAAGAGAGGAAAGAGAAAAATAACAAATAATAATAATTATAAGTACAAAAAAATGCTTCAAAAGAAGATATATAGAAAAAGGAGAGTAAGGTTTAGAAGGAGATAGGAGAGAAGAGGAAGAGCATGAACAAGGAGTGTATGAAGAAAAAAGGTAATTAAAAGAATGGAGTGAAGTTAGAGGAGGAGAAGAAAAAGGAAGAGTAGGAGGATGAGGGAGGATGAGGAGGATGAGGAGAAGGAGGAGGAGGAGGAGGAGGAGGAGGAGGAGGAGGAGGAGAAGGAGGAGAAGGAGGAGGAGGAGGAGGAGGAAAAGGAGGAGGAGGAGAAGGAGGAGGAGGAGATGGAGGTTTATATGATAATTGAGTAAAAATTTCAATCCTTTGATGTTTTTTCTAATGTTCCATTTGTGAATGAGAGATTGCATAGTAATCGAGTTAGTTGATTGCGTATGGGATTCTTTCTTTGCTAAGATTGGCGAGAAATGAGGTTTACCCTCAGTGAGGTCTATCTGAAAATAAGGTTAAGGTCAGTGAGAAATAACTTGAGCTATAGTCCGATTCACGTCAAGAAGTCAGCATTGTTCATATGAGGAGCATTAATGCCAAGTTTCATTGAGAGAGAAAGAGAATAATGCACCAAACCTGTTTGTTGGGACTGTGTGCGACAACAATGCACAGTGCAGCAACTATGCACAGTGCGAATAGGATAGAGACTTCAGCAACTGCCTTGTGCTGAACAAGGATAGCAAACTCCCATCTAAGCAATGCTGACTTCTTGACGTGAATCGCACTATATTACCGTTAGCTAGTAAGAGTTCAGCAATTTTCCAAGTCATTCTCTCAAAAATCCATGTTTTGCAAGCAACTGCAACCTATCCTGGATTTCTTGGTATGTTTATTTCTTATTGTTTGTAGTTCTATCAGCTGATATTATTAAGAAGCATTCTATTGTTCAATTATTTCATGCTTATCAGACTGAAAGGATACTCCCTATCATGTGATTCTCGGAAATGATATGTATATGCTTCACATAAGTGTTTTGAAACAATATTGGAGGTAGATATTGTGACTATAGATAATCGAAAATGAATAATTATCCAACGAAGCACAATAGAGGCTCACTGAGGCTAGGCGTACACCGGTTAGTCAAGACAAGCCAAAACGAGATTAATCACGTTTAGTCACAGTACTTCACATAGTTGCTTATGAAGCTGCACACACCGATGCATTGACTAATCGATGTGTGTTGCTTCATAAGCAACTATGTGAAGTACTGTGACTAAAAGTGATTAATCTCGTCTTGTCTTGCCTTGACTAACCGGTGTATGCCTAGCCATACGAAAAATTGTGTTTTGAGGAGAATATATGAAATTGCTGAATTTAATACTACGTGAAATATATTAAGGTAATAGTTCTATTGATCTCAATATAAAGTAACTTGATAAAAATTGGCTCAGGCTTTGAATAGACTGGGATATTCGTCAGTTCATCCTTATTCTATTCTAATTACCTCTAGGGAGAGAAGAAGAAGGAAGAAGAAGAAGAAGGAAGGAAGAAGAAGAAGAAGAAGAGGAGGAAGGAAGAGGAGGAAGGAGGAGGAGAAGAGGGAAGGAGAAGAAGAAGAAGGAAGAAGAAGAAGAAGAAGAAGGAGGAAGAAGAAGAAGAAGAAGAAGAAGAAGGAAGAAGGAAGAAGAAGGAAGGAAGAAGAAGAAGAGAAGAAGAAGAAGAAGAGGAGGAGGAGAAGAAGAAGAAGAAGAAGAAGAAGAAGAAGAAGAAGAAGAAGGAAGGAAGGAAGAAGAAGAAGATGATGATGAAGAAGAAGAAGAAGAAGAAGAAGAAGAAGAAGAAGAAGAAGAAGAAAGAAGAAGATGATGAAGGGAAGAAGAAGAAGAAGAAGAGAGAAGAAGAGAGAAGAGAAGAAGAGAGAAAAGAAGAAGAAGAGAGAAAGAAGACGTAGACGAAGAAGGAGACGTAGACGAAGAAGAAGTCATAGACGAAGAAGAAGAGTAAGAAGAGGAGAAAGAGTAAGAAGAGGAAGACGTGGATGAAGAAGAAGATGGCGTAGACAAAGACGTAGGAGAAGGCGAAAAAGAAGTAGTAGGAAGAAAAGAAGAGGAAGTAGGAAAAGGAAGACGAGAAGAAGAAGGAGGACGAGAAGAAGAAGGAGGAGATAAAGAAGGAGAAGTAGGAGGAGAAAAAGAAGAAGAATAAGAAGATACATATATTAAAGTGAAGAAGAACAAGAGGCAGAAGTAGTCAAAATATCAGTTACATACGAAGTGCATCAATTAGTCAAGAATTGAGAATTAGTTTGAGCAGGACCGTGGCAATTAATCTCTAAGTGGTAACCGAATAGCTGAGCTCTGATTGGCAGTCGAAGTCGGCCAATAGCAGCGAGGCCGGTGTAATTGGCGCTAAAATTCAAATCAGGAGTACCACAGTATCATCGTTTATTCATGCAATTAGACAATACGGGTTCAATTAAAAGAGTTACTCTATGATCATCTTCAACCTTGTTCTCTTACACTTTTTCTTCTTCTTCTTCTTCTTCTTCTTCTTCTTCTTCCTCTTCTCCTCTTTCTTTTCTTTTTCTTCTTCTTATTGTCCTTGTTCTTGTTGTTGTTGTTGTTGTTGTTGTTGTTGTTGTTGTTGTTGTTGTTCTTCGTCTTCTTCTTCTTCTTATCCTTCCTCTTCTTTTCCTTCTTCTTCTTCTTCCTCTTCTTCTTCTTCTTCTTCTTCTTCTTCTTCTGCTTCTTCTTGTTCTTCTTTTTCCTTGTACCTTCAACGTTCTCCTCCTTCTTTTTCTACTTCATATCCCATCAAATACACTTCTTCTCCTTCAATACTGATCCTACAAGTCAAAAATACTTGTTCTTTTTTGATAGTAGAAATTTTGTTTGCTTCATAATAAGTTTTCCCATATCTTCTTATATTTTGAGTACATTATATTACATCTTCTTCCTCTCGTTCTGCTTCTTCTTCTCTTTTCGTTGTTGTTCATGTTCTTCTTCTCCTGTCCCACCTTTTTCTCCCTCTGTTTCGTCTTTTTCTCCTTCTTCTCTTTTTGCACCTTTTCCATTTTTATCATTTGTATTTCTTCTTATGGATCTTCTTCCCTTCAATTCGACTATTCGTCAACTAATTTTTCAACTACTCTAAATAACTTGACTCTAACGATAGATCTAGTTTAGCTCTCTGGCTTCTTCTCCTTCTCCTATTTCTTCATCTAGTCAATTTTCGTTTTAATTTTCTTCTTGAATTAGCTCTTCAGTCCTTCTTTCGCTTTTTTGAACATCACCTCTTACGCTCCCAGTTTCTTCTTCTTCTTCGTCTTCTTCTTCTTCTTCTTCTTCTTCTTTTTTCTTCTCCTTCTTCTCCTCTTTCTCCTTATTCTACTTCTCTTCTCAAGATGGGTATCACATAATAATAATATTGTAAGTTACAATGAACTGCTTATTTTCCTAAAATTTACCAACTTTATTGGATTTATCAATCTAACTCTATCCATTCAATAATAGAATGTCAAACCAACTCAATAAACAGCTTAAATGATGACAACCTAACACTGGCAAAGGCAAATTGTATTCAAGAAATGTATCACTCAACATAACAATGATTGAAATTCGTTTTTAATGTTAATCTTATGGGAATTGGCAAAAGTATGGCTGGATTCGACCGAGATAACCAATACAAAGAGTGACATTCAATGTCCACACTGTGTTTATACAGTGTCTGTAATCATTTCTACCGTTTCTCCTCTGAAAATAATCATAGAACAATTTCTAATTCACCACTATATTTCAACAGAAGATCGGTTAGCTTAATAATATTTATGCAGCCCAAAATTAATTCAAATCAGTTACCGAGGCATTCGTACATAGTATATTTTCATAGATGTATCTATGCATATACATACTCGTATAAAGTATTGCAAGAGTGGTATGTTAGTATTAATATAGAAGCTTCTGTTTGTTTCCTTTTCGGTCCGTAAGGTTGGGTTAGGTCGATAAGGCGGCTTTCGAGATAAGGTTATTTGAATTTGTCACCTAGCTTTCATAATTTGTTCATACCCTTCGACTTTTATTTTTATTCCTTCTACTAGTTCTTTTCCTCTTTTTTCTGTATTCTTCCTTGTCTCTTTCATTGTTCTTTCAGTTTTACTCCTAGTTCTCCTCCTCTTTACCTTTTATTTCTTCTTTTCTGCTATTCTCCCTTCATCTTCTTCTTTTCCATCTTCCACTTCTTTTTCTCCTTCTTTCCACTCTCACCCACTTTCTCATCTCTCCTATTCTCTTCTATCTTCTTTTATCGAATACTATTTCCACTCACTTTCACCACTTATTTCTTCTATTCTCCCTTCCTCTTCTTCTTTTTCATCTTTCTCTTCTGCTCCTTCTTTTTTCCTCTTCATCAATTCTCTTTTTTCCTATTATCAATCGTCTTCTTCAACTTCTCCAAACTCCCCTCCATTTTCATTAATTCTTTCAACACTATTCATTTCTTGTAAATATCTTTCTTATCTTATTTCTTCATCTATCTATTATCTACTCAAATCTATGGTAAATGATACCTTATGGTAATTTCTCTTATCCGTCTTTTCCTTCCTATGCTTTCTCCATCCTCTCACTCTTCCAATTCTCTTTTTTCTTCTTCTTTTTCTTCTTCTTCTTCTTCTTCTTCTTCTCCTTCTTCTTCTTCTTCTTCTTCTTCTTCTTCTTCTTCTTCTTCTTCTTCTTCTTCTTCTTCTTCTTCTTCTTCTTCTTCTTCTTCTTCTTCTTCTTCTTCCTTCTTCTTTTCTCTATTTCTTCTTCTTTTCCTTCTTATTCTTTTCCGTCTCCTCATTCTCCTTCTTTTCCATCTTTTGCTTCTTCTCCGTTTGTTCTCCTCCTCCTCCTCCTCCTCCTCCTCCTTCTCTACTTCTCCATTGAGCTCGTCATTCATCATTTGCAAAGCGGTAATCTAACTACGGCAGTCAGAGATCTTTTATTTACCCTGCGTAATTTATTCCATTCAATTCACTACCTCCACGCATATTCAATTTGTTTACTTAATAATATGTGAGTGGTTTTCTCCTTTCGTTTCTCACTGATTCTACTTTCACTTTCTATCCTTTTTCCTTCCTCTCATTCTCTCTGTCTCTCTTTCCCTTTTTCCCTCTTTCTATCTTTACTTTCTTCTTCCCTCCATCCTTAACTGTAACTTCTCTCTTCCTCACTATGTATTGCATACCATTTCATTATTCCATCTCTTTCTCAGCCCCTCTTTCATTATCTCTTCTTCTATTTTTCTCTCTTTCCTCATTCTCTCTCTTTCGTCCTCAACAGTTACATTTCTTCCCTCTTACTCTTCCTTCTCTTCTTCTCCCTCTCCTTCTAATACCTCATACCTCTTATTCTCGTTTTTGAACTTATTCTCCCTTCTCTCATTATTTTCTCTCATCTATTTTACCTGATCATATTATTCTTCTTTTCAAGAAGGAGAAAAAGAAGAAGGAGCAGGAGAGGAAAAACACATAGTAGCAGAAGAAGAAGAATGATAAGGAAAAGAAAAAGAAGGTGTAGAAGGAGTGGAAGGAGGAGAAGGGAAAGAAGGAGGAGAAGGGGAAGAAGGAGTTGAAGAAGAAGAAGGAGGAGTAGGAGAAGTAGAGAAGAGGAGAAGAAGAAGAAGAAGAAGAAGGAGGAGGAGGAGGAAGAGGGAAGGAGAAGAAGAATATCATGAAGAACAAGAAGAAAAAGGACAAGGTAGAGAAGACAAATAAGCAGAAAAAAGAGATACTCGTGGGTTTGAATAAAGTCAGCATGATAAAAATCATCCTCACAAAAAGTCAAATGGCATTCAACTTCCCTTCACTGATTCTCCCAATTAATACCGTGGAAAACTTTTTTATCCAAAGAAAACTCTTAGAGAAAAACAACAAAAAAGAGTTTTACTCGACATTATTATTTTCTCGAGAAACTGCGCCAAAGTTTTCCGACGAGACGTTTTTCTTTGAATACAATCATCGCTCAAAACAATATTCTCAACTGATTTCATTCTCACGGATCAGCGACTGTTCTTCTTCTCATTCTTCTGCAGCTGCTTCTTTTTCTTCTTCTGCTGCTGCTTCTTCTTCTCCTTCGTCTCCTTCTTCTTCTTCTTCTTCTTCTTCTTCTTCTTCTTCTTCTTCTTCTTCTTCTTCTTCTTCTTCTTCTTCTTCTTCTTCTTCTTCTTCTTCTTCTTCTTCTTCTTCTTCTTCTTCTTCTTCTTCTTCTTCTTCTTCTTCATCTTCTTTCTTCCTCTTCTTCCCCATCTTCTTCTCCTCCTTATCCTTCTTCTTCCTCTTCTCCTCCTTCTTCTTCTTCTTCTTCTTCCTCTGCTGCTGCTTCTTCTTCTCCTTCGTCTCATTCTTCTACTTCTTCTTCTTCTTCTTCTTCTTCTTCTTCTTCTTCTTCTTCTTCTTCTTCTTCTTCTTCTTCTTCTTCTTCTTCTTCTTCTTCCTCCAATTCTTCTCATTCGTCTCCTTCTTCTACTTCTTCTTCTTCTTCTTCTTCTTCTTGTTCTTCTTCTTCTTCTTCTTCTTCTTCTTCTTCTTCTTCTTCTTCTTCCATTTCTTCTTCTTCTTCTCCATCTTCTTCTCCTCCTTATCTTTGTTCTTCTTCTTCTTCTTCTTCTTCTTCTTCTTCTTCTTCTTCTTCTTCTTCTTCTTCCTCTGCTTCTTCTTCTTCTCCTTCGTCTCCTTCTTCTTCTTCTGCTTCTTCTTCTTATTATTTTTTCTTCTCCGTCTTCTTCCTCTTCTTCTCCTTTTCTCCTCCTCCTTCTCCTCATCCCACCTTTTCCCTCGTCTTCTCCTCCTCCTCGTTTTTCTTCTTCTCCTTATTCTTTTTCTTATCCTATCCACCTTCCACTTCTCCTTCTCCTTCTTCTTCTTTTTCTTCTCCTTATCATTTTCCTCCAGTTATTTCTATTCTCACTCTTCTATTTCTTCTTCCACTACTTCTACCTCTTTTTCTTCTTCTTGTTCATCTTCTCCTTCTTCTCCTACTCTTTCTCCTTTCTCTTCTCCTCCTTTGGTTCTTTCTCCTTCTATTTCACTTTCTTTCTTCACCCCCCCTCTCCTCCCTCTCCCTTCTCTCATCCTCCTCCTCTCCCTCCTCATCCCTCTCCTCCACCTCCTTCTCAATCTCATCAATCTCCTCCTTCTCCTCCTCTCTCTTCTTATCCTCTCTCCTCTACTTCTTCATCTCCTCTTCCTTCTCCCTCCTTCTTCTCCTCCTTCTCCTCCTCATCTTCCGTATCCCATTCCTCTTCTTCTTTTCCTACTAAATATTCTGCAAAACAATATTCTCAACTGACTTCATTTTCACGGTTCAGCAATTGTTACTTCTCCCGCCGCTTTTCTGTTTGTTTAATGGCGCGTCCACACGTTGCCAGTGGCGTGCAAGTTGACTGGCTCCGCTGAAAACTCTACAATAGCTAATTGGCTGTACAAAGTTTCTGCGTCTACCTTCGCAAGGAATTCTCTATTTCAAAAGATCAGATTTTTTTGAAGGTATACATTTCAAATCAAATCAAATAAGTTTTATTCTGCACACCAAAAATGAAATACATAACTTGTTACAGTTTTCCTCAAATGACAACACAATTTAATCAAAATTAAAAGATATAATAAGAGAGAAAAAAACCTTACTAGGATATTAATACTTAGTGGCAAAACAATATACTACTAACAAAAAAAGAACAATAATGTCTTTTTGTCTGTTAGTAGGAGCTCATAAAAAAAACTTCTAATTTTCTCATCAATAACAAACACGCACGCACATTTAGGGCTGGTTCATGATCTGCGGATTTAGCTTTGTCCTAGACTAAAACGGGTGACTACCGTTGCATCGACAAACGTTTGTCTCGACAGGTTAGTCGGTTAGAAGCATAGAGAGACCTTAGTACATAGTATCGAGGCTAACGTATGTCGATGCTACGGTGGCTACCCGTTTTAGTCTAGGACTTGGATGAATCCTGAGCTCATGAACTGGCTCTTACTGTTCTTTAGCTTGATTAATACTTCTAAATAGCAATATCTCGATTCATGTCTTGAAAAATCATAGAATTCTTAAAAATAAGAATAGAGTTTTAAAAGATAGCTGCATAAAATTGTCGTTTATCTTGATTGTCTTGAATAGTAAAGTCTCTTCATTAAAGTCTTATCAAATTCCTCTACTCCTCCTCCTTCTCCTCCTCCTCCTCCTCCTCCCACTCCTCCTCCTCCTTCTCCTCCATCACTACCTCCTCCTCGATCTCCGTGTAAAGAGGTTGAGGGAAAGGAGGATGAGGAGGAGAGAAGGGGGAGAGGGGGATGAGGGAGGTGAAGAGCACCTCCTCCTCATCAATCTCAATCAACTTGTAAAGATAGGAAGCATCAATCTATTGATTTTCAATACCGTCACTCTAATTATATTGCTTTTCATTCTTAAAGACAACTGGCTAGCTTGGTGTGTTATGCAATTAGAGTGTCCAGCAATGTTGTCATATTGTGTGCTGTTCAATCATCTGTTCATGCATGAGTATTGAACCGAAATTTCCGTCCAATATCACGATTTGGTGTGTTAACTTGGATGATTTACAAGAAGAGCAGATGATCAGAAATTAAACACCTGTTTATCACTACTAGTAGTTCTGTGAACAGTAGACCTCACGAAAAAGCCATGCTAGCTGAAATCAGCTGTCAATGCGTTTACCCGTAAATTAGCGGTTTTCTTGTCCATGTGTACAGAATTGGCCCTGTCAACTGTATCGTTGACAGAGATGTTGTCAGGCGCCCCCCAAAATACGATATGTATAGCAGGATGCAATTAACTTGTCATAAATCAGCTGATTCAGTAATAATTAAACAGTGATTTCGACACAATAATCAAAAGGCATGACAGTCTTAAAGACCTTTAAAGTCTTTAAAAAACCTTTTTAAAGAAGACCTTTCAAAGAATAACTTTTTAAAAGACCTTTTCAATAATCTGAGAGATTCAGCATTTGTAGGTTAAGTATTGTGATCATATGCTCGTCGATCAGCTGACTTATGACAAGTTAATTGGATCCTGCTATACAAGTAATTTTTTTTTTAATTTTTTACATTTTTATTTACTTTTTATATTCTATATTTTTTTTTTTTTAATTTTCATTTCTTTTTTATCATTTATTTATTTTATTTTTTAGTTATTTATTTTTAAAGATACGCGACGTTCTGCCGCTTTCGCGGCGCCCCTCTGACTGCAGCGAAAAATCTTATTCTGACCCAGCTGATGATCATTCCATAATATGACGATGTTTATATTCTGACCCCGCGAACTCAAACCAATTATTATTATTAAACTTATGGCTTTTTGGCGGAGAGACCCTTTCGGGTGTTCCACTTGCCGAATTATCCAGTTTTCCTAATGTAAAATATGGATAACATTATAGGTTAAGTCCAACACTGAATTTTCAACTTATAAGTCCCGAAAAATCTTCAAAATAAATTTTTTTCAATTCATAGATTAACAGCACTAATACGATACTCACGAAAGCACATTTCAAATTAAATATTGAATTATACAAAATTTAAACTCAAACCAATCACTTAATTTTATAAGGTTATGAAAATTCACCGTTTGAAACTTTATGCTTTAAAACCTCAAAACATCACCAGTTCCACAACCAGAGGTAGGTCGAATAAACTTTGAAGCAGGATTATTCTCAATCTTAATATTAACGATGAATATTGAAACCCATGAGGATTGAATGAAATATATTGTGAATGGTTTTTTGACATGTGCATAGACACATTCCATCATCATATTTTATAAAAATGTTTCTCCAAACAGATCACTGTTAATAATCATCTGTTAATAATCATTTTTGAAAAATCATCTGTTAACGCACGCATGCTCGTGCAACTTTCAACTTATAGTCTTTATCTCATCATAATAAGATTACATGGGATCCTTTGTGGTCCTCCATGCTCGTGCAACTTTCAACTTCCACTTTCAACTTATAGTCATTTATTCAATTCAAAATAAATCCTATCACGTGTTCCATATAGCTATTGTATATTCCATACAGCCATTCATATATAGCTATATTCCATACAGCCATTCTCTTTCCCTTCTATTTCGTCCTCAAAATGCAAAATTAAAAAAAAACCTTACATATACATCGTCGCGCAGTCTCAAAATGAACATTCCTGCCAAATCTTATTGAAATCTGTCAATGCGTTTAGCCGTAAATGCATTACAAACACACAAACAAACAAACAAACAGACGAAAGCCGATCGACTTGAAACTAGACTTCACTTCGTAGATGACTGAGCTTCGCTCAGTCATCTCTCTTCGTTCGGTCAATTATAGAAGTGTGCATATCAGCAACGTTGCAGGCGTGTGATTGGCTAGCTCGGAAAGTTGTGGGGTACTGTTTCTGTACTCAGATGTCTTCAAGGATAAAAAGCACTATGCATCAGCGCTTTCAGTGCTTTCTATACAGGGTGTTTCAGAACTCCCTACCAATACACTTGGGCATTCCTTCTGAATAAAAACCATATCTAAATATCGTATTTAAATTGTCCAGAAGTCCTTAGTTACTCACAGAGCTGCCATTTTGTTTTTTTCACTTATTATTTTTTATCTCAATAATGGTGGAACATATTTGGAATAAAACCTTTGCACCAACATTTATGACAACTAGACAAATCTACAAAAGAATCATGACAATTTTTCAAATCCAAAAAACAAAATGGCGGACATTTAAAATGTTGTTCCTTGAATAACTCGGAAACCGTTGATATTACGAAAATTTTACACGAATATTTTTTTCTAGTAAATTTAATAACAAATCGATTGAAGCCTTATTTGTTGAGATTATACTAATATTTATTGGAATATGGCAGCTTCAGTGATAGGTGACCGCTGGAGGTTACTTGCACTCCTTTTACTGTCTTTAAAATTCACACAAAATAATCTAAAATCGCTTGAACATAACATGCAAAGCAGAAGGAGACTGTTGTAATGTTGTAGCAGACTTTAGCCGCAAGCCCAGGATGCACTGCAACTATAGCCTCCAGCGGTCACCTATCACTTAAGCCTCCATATTTCAGTCAATATTAATCCAATATCAACAAATAAGGTATCGTTCGATTTGTAATTGAATTTACTAAAAAAAGTTATTCCTATAAAATTATCGTAATATCAACAGTTTCCGAGTTATTCAAGAAACAAAATTTTAAATAGGCGCTATTTTGTTTTTTGGATTTGAAAAATTGTCATAATATTTTGTAGCTTCGTCTAGTTGTCATAAATGTTGGTGCAAAGTTTCAATTTCATATGTTCCACCATTATTGAGATAAAAACTAACAAATGAAAAAAAAACAATATGGCAGCTGTGTGAGTAACTATAAGGACTTCCGGACAATTCAAATATATGATATTTAGATATGGTTTTTACCCAGGAACAATGCCCTACAGTATTGGTAGGGAGTTCTGAAACACCCTGTAGACTGATATGTACGTGAACACTACCTTCTTTTCCTATAACCTTCACTCCACATAAACTTCACCTTATGTTCAGTCCTCTATGATATTATCCTCCCTATAACACTATGCCATAAATAACAACCACCGGAAAACACAGATTGGCCCTTCTTTCAAGAGATTTTTGAAAAGCCACTCATATTTTTTTAGGTCCATTGATGCAATGTCGTGATATAACACAATTCATCATTAGGGCCTTTTCAAACCCAGCATTGTTTGATATAATAATGGCACACTCTGTATACATGGTTGAATATTGTTCAGAGAGTATATATATATACCTATATACAACACGCTCTACATAAAAGATGCTCTGAAAGTAATTATGAACGAAATAAAAATATATATATATATCTATACGTACACACAGGATATATGCAGGACACCCTGTATATCTATGGTTTATGAATTGATATATACCTATGTATGAAGATTTACTATATATACTCTCTTCATGAAAGATGCTCTGATTACATAGTGAATAGATTCATACATATATTTATGTATGAACATTCATCACCTTTATACAGTACCATCTGTACTATCATAGTGGATGAATTGAAGATTTCAACATATTTTATTTTTACACCTTAAACGAGCCTAAGTACCAAATTTCAACATTTTCTGCCAATTAATTCTCGAAAAAGCTGAGAAAACGCACAAAATCGATAGATAAACGCGAATATTGGGCGTATCTTTGGGTTGTTTTCGAAATCCGTTCTTAGTGCGCGTCTAAAGCTCCAACTGAACATGCATGCCAAATTTGAACGCATTTGGTTCAGTAGATTTTTAGTTCTGCTGATGAATGAGTGAGTGAGTGCCATTTCGCTTATAGAAGAAGAAGATAGAGGATTGTCACGTACTTAAGCCAATCCTTTCCCATGGTTAAATTTAC
Source organism: Laodelphax striatellus (assembly GCA_017141395.1). Classification (NCBI taxonomy): domain Eukaryota; kingdom Metazoa; phylum Arthropoda; class Insecta; order Hemiptera; family Delphacidae; genus Laodelphax; species Laodelphax striatellus. The sequence continues at coordinate 12,358,831 of CM029543.1, forward strand.
AGAATTTTGCGCACAAAAAATCCGCCAGAGCGCAACACCGTAGATGCTCACAGAGAATAAAGGTCTTCTATACCAACTCTCTGTACATAATACCCTGAGTACATAATGAACGAATTGATAAATATATCTATACAAATACTCTCTATTTACAATACACTCAGTTTCCGTAGTGAATGAATTGTTATAGCCTACATCTGTGGAAAGATAGATATATATATATACACTGCACAATGGACGATAAATATAATTAATTACCTGGGACAAGGGTGTAATTATCAAGAACAAGCGGTTGCCTTTCAGCTTGATTCAAGCTTGAAAAGCCTCCATTCAAACAGTAATCAAGCCTGATTTAACGAGGATGTTATTGTTACAATTTTTGAAGAGCTCTTTACAAGATTTCATTGATTTAAAACGCTAATTAGGTGATTGTATAGTAGCTTGTGGATATTTTTTGTTCATTCATGGGAGGCGATCGTATTGAAAACATTGATTGTGAACGTTTTTTTTTTCTAGAAAAAGGCTTAATGAGACGATTACAGTGCTTATTTGATCACAAGCAAGCAGACTCGCTTCGATCGCCTTAGCTGGCTAGCCAGGGAGCGGAGCCCCCTGGACCTCTGACAGAATCATCCAACAATAAGACCAGCAGGCATATTTTCATTTGAACATGTTCACTTTACTGGCTTTATCCATTAATAAAGAGCTGATCCTTCATTACCTTGAAATCCTTCATTATACCCTGTCAATCTATCCTTCCTTGATTTTAAAATACTACAATTCAATTCTTCTTATACCTCTCCTATTCTTTTTTAGCCCAGTCAAATGGTGCCCAAACACGGGTGTTTCAGGAAAGTGGGTCGAAAACTGTTCAGGCTGTGGATAAACTACTTCGTCTGCTCAGTTAGCTTGAAACATAACCTTCAAAGTTGATTTTAAAACTTAAATTGTAGATTATAATTATGATTAAGAACATGCGATATGTTCATTATATCATTTCAAATATAATTCCATAATCGATAAGTAGGAAAAATAGGGACAGGAAATTCATTAATAAATTTCATTAATAAACTAATTTTCACATGCATTATTGTATTGGAACAATTATTTGAAACTATTATTTCTATATGTTTATTTTATCATTCTAAATATAATTCCACAATCGATAAGTGGGAAAAATAGCGACAGGGAATTGTATTTCATTGATAAACTAATTTTCACGTACATAAGACTATCCTTTCCCATGTTAATCTTCTCGGAAAGATTCATACGATTATCCGCCAGAGCGCAACACCGTAGATGATCACAGCGAATAGATAGGGAAAAACGAACTCTTGATCTTCAATACCGTTTAACATTTAATATCGGGGTACCGAGCTCTGCTCGGGGGTAGGCCTACAAAGGCACAGGAATGGAAATTTTAAAGGAAAAAAGGAATGAAATTGAACAATTTGAACAACTGATTATCATTGCACTATAAAAAAAGTAATCTGAGCTTTCGAAATATTATGAATAATCGAGTTTGAATGCATATCATTTGAAAAATCGCACATGTGGTAAAATTTTGCTTCATATAGTGGTAGTAGTGGTAGTAGTACTTCATTATTTTCATTAGAGGATGTTTTACTGCTATTATTAGTTCTATATGCGTCATATAGAAATAATAATGTGGGTTGATAACTATTGCAGGTCAGCTGTTTAGATGAACTCTTGACGATTTTTTTTTTCAAATTAATAAAAACAGATCACATGGCTAACTTCATGCCTCAAATTTTAAAATAACAATACAATATGGAATATTTTCAAAATTTCAAATTCCTTTTGATTTTCTATAGATAAATTAAAATCAGAAAAAAGGGGAATAGGAGCAGCTTATGTGTTTCGATATTTTTCTCAATTCTAGTCAGGGGGCTGTCATAGACGGAGTGGAAATATTGTATCTTCCCCATGTTAAAAAGGGGTGTAGGCTGAGTCTCCAATTTCCAGCTGAGTATCTAGTTTCCGGACGGAGTTTTGGCGCTGTATTTGAATTCAGAGCTTTTAGGTTAAGTTTCATTTTCATAAAGACTTTTAAAAGTTTATGGTATATTTTGCGGTATAAATCAAAACTGTTGAGAGAATATGATTGATATTTACGGCAAAATATAAAATTTTTGTTAGATTCTTTGTTTTTTAGGTTGGTTTGAGTAGAAGTAGGTGTGATTCTCTACTACAGGTTAGAATGGTTAGTCACTAATTCACTAATAATGGTTAACTTCTAATATCGTTACGCGTGTATCAAACTTTCGGATTATTCTTCAATATCATTGATCTAATATCGTTATGCATGAATCAAGCTTTTGAACCATCCGCTATTCAATCAGAATCAGTTGTAATTATTATCAATTTACGATGTTTTCAAATACACCGCTAAAAGTCCGTCCGGAAACTAAAGTCATCCTACACCCCTTATTTCTCTTACTTCCAGTCCCTGAGATGTCAGGTCCCTGAATGGAACCGCTGGTTTTACCAACAACATCAAGAACCGACGGAAAATTGTTTCTTCCTGTCAGCTGATTCTCTGTCACTGTCTCAGCAGCTGAAATAATAATCTTGTCTCACTCACACACTCACTCGCTCTCACTCTTTCTCATCATTTACAGCCGACGGAAATTTCTTTCTTCTGTCAGCTGATTCTTAAAGGATCAATTTCTCCTTTTTTAGGTCCTTTAGCGAGTTATCCCAGGGATGAGACCCGGCGCAAACTAATTTTTGTATCACAAACCTACTATACTCAAACTTTCGTCAAAATCGTTAGAGCCGTTTCGAGATCCGTTGGACATACAAACATATAAACATATAATATATCAGGTACCGAGCTCTGCTCGGGGGTAGGCCTACAAAGGCACAGGAATGGAAATTTTAAAGGAAAAAAAGGAATGAAATTGAACAATTTTTTAAAGTACAGCCATCAGTCTTATGCACTGATTCATCATTGCACTATGAAAAAAGTAATCTGAGCTTTCGAAATATTATGAATAATCGAGTTTGAATGCATATCATTTGAAAAATCGCACATGTAAAATTTTGCTCCATATAGTAGTAGTAGTAGTAATAATAGTAGTAATAATACTTCATTATTTTCATTAAAAAATATTTTACTACTATTATTATTTCTATACGCTTCATGTAGAAATTATTTATTTATTTAGCGTATGGCTTTTGTCGGTGGGGAGACCCGAAGGTTGTTCCACCTCGCCGTGTTTAACCTAATTCCACTAATTATGTAGAAATAATAATATGGGTTGATAACTATTTTTAGGTCAGCTGTTTTGATGAACTCTTGACGATTTTTTTTCAAATAAATAAAAACAGATCACATGGCTAATTTCATGCCTCAAATTTTAAAATAACAATACAATATGGAATATTTTCAAAATTTCAAAGTTTAATTTTCTATAGATAAATTGAGAATCAGAAAAAAGGGAATAGGAGCAGCTTATGTGTTTCGATGTTTTTTTCAATTCTAGTAATGGAACCGCTGGTTTTACCAACAACATCAAGAACCGACGGAAAATTGTTTCTTCCTGTCAGCTGATTCTCTGTCACTGTCCCAGCAGCTGCATAATAATCTTGTCTCACTCACACACTCACTCGCTCTCACTCTTTCTCATCATTTACAGCCGACGGAAATTTCTTTCTTCTGTCAGCTGATTCTTAAAGGATCAATTTCTCCTTCTTTAGGTCCTTTAGCGAGTTATTCCAGGGATGAGACCCGGTGCAAACTAATTTTTGTATCACAAACCTCCTATATTCCAAATTTCGTCAAAATCGTTAGAGCCGTTTTCGAGATCCGTTGGACATACATATAAACATATAAACATAACTATAAACATACAGAAATTGCTCGCTTAATATAATAGGATATAAACATAATAAACATACAGAAATTGCTCGCTTAATATAATAGGATTCTAGCTCGGAGCTTTGAATAAACTGGGATGCACCTGAACACTATCGTCTATTCTAATTACCTCGATAATAGAAATGCTGGCATAATTCATACCCTTGGTACTAGAAGGAGAGAGTGAGAGAGAGGAAGTGTGTGTGTGTATGTGTGTGTGTGTGTGTGTGTGTGAGAGAGAGAGAGTGTGTTAGTATGGAATAAACAACTGGAACAATTACATTGAAAGCTTCAGTTCTCACTTTCGAAAATATTCATGTGGTTTGTAAACTTGTATGTGGTGGGCCTCACTGAAAGAAAGATGTAAGAGTGAGAGAAATAAAGAAGGAGGATGGGGAGGAAGAGAAGGAGGAGGAAGAGGAGGAAGAGAAAGATGTGGAGGAGGAGGAGAGAGAGGAGGAGGAGGATTGAGGAGGGAGGGGAAGGTGGAGGAGGAGAAAGAAGAGCAGGAGAGGGAAGAGGAGGAGGAGGAGGAGGAGGGGAGAATGATGAGGGGAGAAGGAGAAGATGAAGTAGAAGAAGAAGAAGGAGGAGGAAATGAAAATGCAAAAATGCAGGAGAATTCTGCTTACTCTTCTTCTTCTTCTTCTTCTTCTTCTTCTTCTTCTTCTTCTTCTTCTTCACTTCGAAAGGAAGAAGTAAGAGGGAAAGAAATAGAAGGAGGTGAATGTGGATGAAGAGGAGGGGGAGGAGGATGAGGAATATAAGGATGAGAGGGAGGAGAGGGAAGAGGAAGAGGAGGAGGAGTCGGAGAAGAAGAAGAAGAAGTAGATGAAGTGGAAGAAGAAGGAGGAGGAGAAGATAAAAATGCAGGAGAATTCTGCTTATTCTTCTTCTCCTTCTCCTTTATATTTCCCTACTTCTTCTTTTTCTTCTACGTCATCTTCTCCTCCTCCACCATGTCATTCTTATCTCTATTCTTCTCACCGTCATTCAATTACTCTACGGAAGAATTTCAAATAGTTTTCACTCAGTGCCACCGCCAGATGAAAGATAAGAAGAAACTCTTCTCGAATTCATTTACAAGTATTGGAGTTTTATTCAACTCTTTCTTCTTCTCCTACTCCTTCTCCACCACCACCTTTATAAAGTTTTTCTTCTTCTTGCACATCTTCTCATTACGCTCTTCTTCTTCTATACGCTTTCATTTTCTACGCCACCTTCACGTTTCTTCTCCCTCATCTCATCAGCTTCTGCTTCTTCTTTTCCTTCTTCTTCTTCTCCTCCTACTTCTTCATACTCTCACTCTTTTTTTTCTTCTCCTCCTTCATATTCTCACTCTTCTTGTTCTTCTCCTCCTCCATCATGTTCTCACTCTTCTTTTTCTCCTTTTCCATCTTCTCCATTTTTTTCCCCTTCTTCTTCTTCTTCTTGGTGAGGAAGGAGATGTAGATGAAGGAGAAAAAGACAATCAAAGAGAGGATAGTAGAAGAAGGGAGAGGAGGGAGAGAAGATGAAAAAAAGGAGGAAGAGAAGATAGGAAAAGAGTAAAAGAAAGAAATGGAGACAAAGAAGAAGAAGAAGAAGAAGAAGAAGAAGGAGAAGAAGAAGAAGAAGAAGAGAAAAAAAAAGCGGAGAGAAAGAAATTGGGAAAGAAGGAGGTGTGGACAAAGAAGAATAAGGAGAAGAGAGAGGAAAGTGGAAGCAGAAAAAGGAGGGGGGAAAAAGATTAAAAAAGGAAAAAGGCGAGAGAGAGGGAAGAAGAAGAGGAGAAAAAGGAGATGTGGGAGGAAAACGAGATGAAAAAAAGAGGAAGGTAGAGGAGGAACTGTGGATTGAGAGAAAATAGAACAGTAGTACAACAGCAAGTAGCAAGACTGTACAGCGCCCAAGCATCTCATAAACGTGGTCAGAATTCTTGATTTTTGAAGGAAACTCTTTCCCTTGAAACTTCTTTCTAAACTGAAACTTTCCGCACGAAAGGGTTTTTGAGAGTTTTATGCTGGGTAAGAATAGATAGGAGGAGGAGGTGAGGAGAAGAAAAATGAGGGGAAGAAGGACAAGGAGGTGAAGGAGGAGGAGGAGGTAGAGAAGGAGGAGAAGGAAGAGAAGGATGAGGAGGTTGTTGAATATGAGGGTGAGCAGGAGAAGGAGAATAATGAGGAGAAAGGAGGAGAAGGAGAAGGAGGAGAAGGAGGAGGTGGAGGAGGAGAAGGATGAGATGGAGGAGAAGGAGGAGAAGGAGGAGAAGGAGTAGAAGGGGGAAGGAGGAGAAGGAGGGAAAGGAGGAAAGGGGGGAGTAGGAGGAGACGGAGAAGAAGGAGGAGAAGGAGAGAAGGAGGGAGAAGGGAAGGGAGGGAGGAGGAGGAGAAGGAGGAGAAGGAGGAGAAGGAGGAGAAGGAGGAGAAGGAGGAACGTAACAGCTTTGTCGAGGAATAAGGGAGATGACAAGAAAAAATTTGACGATTTTTTTGTATTACAGTATTAAAATTGTCAACCAATTAGAAGTGTAAGAAAAAGGAGAACACGGTGACATCGAGGAAGGGAGGAAGAGGAGAAGAGGAAGAAGGAAAGGAAAGTTCAAGAACGATAATAGAGTAGGAATTATGAAAGACTATTGGAAAGTGAGAGAATGTTATGAAGTGAAGAGAAAGAAGATAAAATAAAATGTTATATTGAACGTCAAGAAAAAGAGATTGGAGGAGAAGAACAATAATAAGGAGAATAAGAGGAAGAGGAGGAGAAGGGGAAGGAGGAGACAGCGGAGAAGAAGAATGAGGAGGCGGAGACGAAGGAGGAGAAGAAGGAGAATGGGGAGGCGAAGACTAAGAGGGAGAAGGAGATGGATGAGGGCGATGATGAGGAGGAGAAGAAGGTAGAAAGACTAAGGTGTTACCAGGAATTAGGGAGAACTAATTGAAAATTGAAAAATCAACTGTATTATTGAATGTGGGAGGATACGGTGGCCTTCGAGAATGAAGAAAATAAGGAAGAGAGGGAAAGAGGAAGGAGTAAAGGAAGGTAGAAGGAAGGTAGAAGGAAGAGAAAAGAGCAGGAATTATGAAAAAAAGTATGGAAAAGATAGAAAGTATCATGGAGTGAAGAGAAGAAAGATAAAATAAAATCTTATATATTGGACGTGAAGGAGAAGATGCCGAAGAAGAACAAAGAGAAGAAGAGGGAGAAGTTGATAGAGGAGGCGGAGGAGGAGAAGGGGGAGGCGGAGACGGAGAAGGAGGAGAAGAAGAAGAATGAGGGGGCAGAGGAAGATAAGAAGGAGAAGAGGGAGAATGAGGAGTCGGTGACGGAGAAGGAGGAGGAAGCGGAGAAAGAGTAGGAAGAGGAAGAGGAGGAGAAGGAGGAGTAGGAGAAGGAGGAAGAGTCCGATGTGTATGAAGAATGGAAGGAGGATATGAAATATAAGGAGAAGAAAGAACACCAGTAGTGGAAAGAGTAGAAGATGGAGTAGGTGGTGGAGGAGGAGGAGGAGGAGGGAGGAGAGAAGGTGAAAGCGAGTGTTGACATAAGAGTGATGGTGGGAGGGAGGAAGATTGATTGATGTATCTTTACAGTGGCGGCTTCTCGCTTAAGTCGCTTGCTAATGAATACCAAGATGACGCCTGATAATTCCACTTGTAGCTGTATCTAATTTCGGCACTCGAAAGAAGATGGCGGAGAAGAAGAGGAGGAAGAAGAAAAAGAAGAAGAAGAAGGAGAGTGGAGGTAGAAGAAGATAAAGAAAAGGAAGAACAATAAGTATGGATAAGAAGAAGAAGAAGAAGAAGGAAGAAGAAGAAGAAGGAGAAGAAGAAGGAGGAGGAAGAAGAAGAAGAAGAAAAGAAGGGAGGAAGAAGAAGAAGAAGTGGAGGTGGAAGAGCAAAAGGAAGGAAGGAAGAATAGGTGTGGATAAGAAGCAGAAGAAGAAGAAGAAGAGAAGAAGAAGAAGAAAAAGAAAAAGTGGAGGTAGAAGAAGATAAAGATGAAGGTTGGAAGAATAAGTATGGATAAGAAGCAGAAGAAGAAGAAAGGAGAAGAAGGAGACAAGAAAAAGATAAGAAGTGGAGGTATAGAAGAAGATAAAGGAGAAGGAAGAAGAATAAGCAGAACAGAAGAAGAAGAAGAAGAAGAAGAAGAAGACGAAGAAGAAGATGCAGAAGTAGTAGAAAAGTGGGAGGAGGAGGAGGAGGAGAAGAAGAAGAAGAAGAAGAAGAAGAAGAAGAAGAGATGGAGAAGAAGGATGAAGAATAAGTATGGATAAGAGAAGAAGAAGAAGAGGAAGAAGAAGAGTAGAAGAACAGGTAGAAGAGAGATGGAGAAGAAGGAAGAAGAATAAGTATGGATAAGAGCAGAAGAAGAAGAAGAGGAAGAAGAAGAAGTAGAAGAAGGAAGAAGTGCAGGTTGAAGAAGATAGAGAAGAAGGAAGAAGAATAAGTATGGATGAGAAGCAGAAGAAGAAGAAGGGAAGAAGAAGAAGTAGAAGAAGGAGAAGTGCAGGTAGAAGAAGATAGAGAAGAAGGAAGAAGAATAAGTATGGATGGAAGCGGATGAAGAAGTAGAGGAAGAAGAAGAAGTAGAAGAAGAAGAAGTGCAGGTGGAAGAAGATGGAGAAGAAGGAAGAAGAATAAGTATGGATGAGAAGCAGAGAAGAAGAGTGGGGAAGAAGAAGGAGAAGAGGAAGAAGAAGAAGAAGATGAAGTAGAGGGAGAAGAAGAAGTAGAAGAAATGAGATGAAGAAAGAATGGAAGAAGAAGAAGAAGAAGAAGGAAAAAAGTGAGAATATGAAGGAGGAGGAGAAGAAGAAGAAGAAGAAGTGGGGGAGGAGAAGAAGTGGTAGAAGAAGGAGAAGGAGAAGAAGAAGATAAAGACGGAGAAGATGCAGAAGATGGATAAAGAAGATGGAGGAGAAGGAAAAGAAGGTGAGAATATGAAGGAAGAGGAGAAATAAAGAGTGAGAATATGAAAGAGGAGGAGAAGAAGAAGGAGAAGAAGAGGAGGAGAAGAAGAAAGAAGAGGAGGGAGAAGTGGGAGAAGAAGTGAGAGAAAAAAGAAAAAAGCAGAAGCTGATGAGATAAGATGAGGGAGAAGGTGACGTTGGAAATGAAAGAGTATAGAAGAAGAAGAGGGAGAATGAGAAGATGTGCAAGAAGAAGAAAACCATTATAAAGGTGGTGGTGGAGTAGGAGGAGGAGGAGGAGGAGAAAGAGTTGAGAAAAAGAGAAAAGAGGGGAAGAAGATTGACAACTGACTTGATTGACCTTTGGTCACCAAATTGCTTGGACAGCTTCCAGGAAACAAAAATTTCTAAAAATTACTCAGGCCCGATTCAACCAAAACGCGTGTACTTAGTTTCCGTTAATCATAGATTTTTGCGAATTTGGAGGCTAGCTAAATTCGAAAGCATTTAGGCCAGCTGACATCAGAATCAATTCTTGAAAACTTGAAACCTAGATCGCGGGTTTAGTTACAAAACTAATAACACTAAAAAACTGGAAAATGCGAAGACACAAAAATAAAAATTTCGCTTCAATAAACTGAACTGTTTGTTGAAGAATTTTATCAACATAAGACCAATCCACCGCCTCTACAATAAATTCGCTCTGAAACAAATTTTTGGAATCTTGTTTCAGTACATGCTGAAAATTTCATCTGATTCCCATAAATTATTTCTTGTGTAATCTAAGTTTAGAGAAAACTACAGCAGGAATAATTTTCAATTTGGCGAAAAACAGCTGATTTGATGATCAGTATCACGATACTTGACCTACAAATGCTGTATCTCGCAGATTATTGAAAAGGTCTATCAAAAATGTATTCTTTGAAAGATTTTCTTTAAAAACGTCTTTTAAAGACTTTAAGGGCCGGTTCATGAGTTCGGGATTTACCCAAGTCGTAGACTAAAACGGGTGGCCACCGTAGCAACGACAAACGTTAGCCTCTACACTATGCACTAAGGGCTCTCTGCTGCTAATCCACTAACCTGTCAAGACAAACGTTTGTCAATGCTACGGTAGCCACCCGTTTTAGTCTAGGACTTGGCTAAATCCCGAGCTCATGGACCGGCCCTAAAAGTCTTTAAAAGAACTTTATTAAGAAGACCTTTCAAAGAATACCTTTTCAACAGACCTTTTCAATAATCTGCGAGATTCAGCATTTGTAGGTTGAATATTGTGATACTGATCATCAAATCAGCTGTTTTCCATCAAATAATATGATTATTGCTATTAAGGAGTAGCTCATAGACCTGATCAGCGCGCTCTAGTGAGAGATAGAAAGAGTGAACAACGTGGGGGGATTTCAACCATTGTGAGATAGGAACAAAACACGATTTTGACACAGAACTCAATTAAATCATTAAGGTATCATCAATACTTTATTGCTATCTATTATTTAGTGTTTTCAAGGTGTTTTAATGAATGTATTAATTGGATTGAAGAACTTTTATCAGAATATTTGTCATCTTGTTGCTAGACTCTTGTTGCTAGGTTAGGATTTTCGAAGTTTAAACTTCCCGCTATGTGTAACCATCGGTATCGTATGTATGATGAACATTATTATTCCAGAGACATAAACTATTTATATAGTTTACATAAAAATAGTTTAAATACAAATAGTATTTAATTCAATTACAACATTATATTTACATCTTATATTAATTTTACATATTTCATCTATTTCCGTTCAACATTATACGATTATTATCTCGTATTTCATATCACTACATGTCTCACTCTCTTTTGGGAAGGAATGCTTTTGGAAAGAGGATCAAATTAAAATTATCTTTGTTTCTTCTCTCCTAAAGAGACAACTGAAGTGTTCTTAAACATCGTAGCTTTGATTTTATGAGTTATATTATATGACTTTATGAGTTTTATGTGTTATATGACTGGAGTATTTTGGCTGAATTTTATCAAATACGATGGGTTTGAAAACAGACATTTTTACATTTGATTCAATGATAACCTATCATCATTCCCCCCATGTTGTTCCTCTGTCTCTCACTTGAGCGCGATGATGTTTGTGAGCTACTTCTCAATACGTTTTCTGGTTTTGGTTAAATCGGGCCTATAGTTTGAATAAGACAACTTGTCACTTGACCTGGTTACTAGAACCGTTTTTGTCAAAAAAATTGACCGATCATCTGAATAGCTGATATTGTATCAAATAGTCAGCAATGAAGAAGAGGGAGGAAATAAGGAGGGGGAGTAAAAAAAGGAGAGGAAGAAAAAGAGGGAGTTAAAGGAGAAATAGAAGGAGGAGAAGAAGAAGAAGTAGAAGAAAGAGTAGAGAATCGAAATCGATACGAGAATCGAGTCGAAGCAGAGAGAAAAATGTTAAAAGAAAAATAATGTGAATAGGTCGACGGTGATCAGATCAGTTAAATGGGATTTTGACGACCGGTCATAACTCTGCAAAATTCCCATGGAAGAAGAAGAAGAAGGAGAAGAAGAAGAAGAAGGAGGAGAAGAAGAAGAAGGAGAAGAAGAAGAAGAAGAGGAAGGAAGGAGAAGAAGGAGAGGAAGAAGAAGAAGAGGAAGGAAGAAGAAGAAGAAGAAGGAAGAGGAGGAAGAAGTGGAGGAGAGGAAGAAGAAGAAGGAGAAGAATAAGAAGAAGGAGGAAAATGAGAAGAAGGATAAGGAGAGTGGGAGAGAAGTAAAAATATAAGGAATGAGAAGAAATGTCAGACGAAGATAGACGATGATAGAAGATAATGATGATGATGATGATGAAGAAGTAATAGAAAGAGTGAAGAAGGCGGTAAGGAGATGGAGGAGGATGAGTAGGAAGAGGAAATGGAGGAGAAAAATGGTTGAGGAGGGTAAAATCAAGAGGTAGTAAAATTAATCTTGAAAGAAGACAGATGAAGAGTAGAAAGAGAAGAAGAGGTGGATGTTGAAGATGATGGAGGAATAGGAAGATTATAGCTAGTAGAAGGAGAAAAAGAAGAAGAATAAGAAGAAGAAGAAGAAGAAGAAGAAGAAGGAGAAGAAAAGAATAAGAAGGAAGAAGAATAAGAGGAAGGAAGGAGGAGAGGAAGAAGAAGAAGAGAAGAAGAAGAAGAAGAAGAAGAAGAAGAAGGAGAAGAAGAAGAGAAAGAAGAAAAAGTCGAAGAAAAAGAAGTGGAAGAAGGAGAAGAAGAAGAGGAAGGAGGAGGAAGAAGAAGAGGAAGAGGAGGAAGAAGAAGAAGGGAAGAGGAAGGAAGGAAGGAAGAAGAAGAAGGAAAGGAAGAAGAAGAAGAAGAAGAAGAAGAAGAAGAAGAAGAAGAAGAAGAAGGAGGAAGGAAGAAGAGGAAGAGAGAGAAGAAGAAGAAGTAGAAGAAGAAGAAGAAGAAAAAGATGGAAGGAGAAGAAGAAGAAGAAGAAGAAGAAGAAGAAGGAAGAAGGAGAGAAGAAGAAGAAGGAGAAGAAGAAGAAGAAGAAGAAGAGTGGAAGAAAGGTAGAGAATCGAAAACGATACGAGAATCAAGTCGAAGCAGAGAGAAAACTGTTCAAGAAAAATAATGTGAATAGGTCGACGGTGATCAGTCAGTAAATGGGATTTTGACGACCGGTCATAACTCTGCACAGTTCCATGGAAGAAGAAGAAGAAGAAGAAGAAGAAGAAGGAAGAAGAAGAAGAAGAAGGAAGGAAGAAGAGGAAGAAGGAAGAAGAAGAAGAAGAAGAAGAAGGAGGAGGAGAAGAATAAAAAGAAGGAAAAGGAGAGTGGAAGAGAAGTAAAGATATAAGGAATGAGATAAAATTGATGTCAGACGAAGATAGATAACTCTGCAAAATTCCCCAGAAGAAGAAGGAGGAGAAGAATAAGAAGGATGATAAGGGGAGTGGGAGAAAAGTAAAAATATAAGGAATGAGAAGAAATGTCAGACGAAGATAGACGATAATAGAAGATGATAATTTTGATGAAGAAGGAATAGAAAGAGTAAAGAAGGTGGTGAGGAGAAGGGGGAGGATGAGAAGAAGAAGAAGGAGGAATGAAGAAAAAAATGGTTAAGGAGAATTAGAAGAAGAGGTAGGAAAATTTATCTTAGAAGAAGACAGATAAAGAGTAGAAAGAGAAGAGGAGGAGGAAGGTGAGAGCTTGTAGAAGAAGAAGAAGGAGAAGAAGAAGAAGAAGGAAGAAGAAGAAGAAGAATAGAAGAAGAAGAAGAAGAAGAAGAAGAGAGAGAAGAAGAAGGAGAAGAGAAGAAGAAGAAGGAAGGAAGTGGAAGAAGAAGAACAATGAGAAGAAGAAGAAGGAGGAACAAGATGGGGAAGGGAGAACAAGATGATGAAGAAGAAGAAGAAGAAGAAGAGGAAGAAGGAAGAGGAGAAGGAGGAGGAGGAGGAGAAGAAGAAGAAGAAGAAGAAGAAGAAGAAGAAGAAGAAAAGAATAAGAAGTAGTAGTAGGAGAAGAAGAAGAAGGACAAGAAGAAGAAGAAAAGAAGAAGAAGAAGAAGAAGAACAAGAACAAGAAGACAAGAAGAAGAAGAAGAAGAAGAAGAAAAGATCGATCATCTGAAATGCTGACATTGAATCAAATGGTCAACGAAGGAGAACAGGAAGGAAATAAGAAGAGGAAGTAAAGAGGAGAAGAAGAAGTAGAAGAGGGAGGAAAGAAGGAGAAGGAGTGGAAGAAGAGTGGAAGAAAGAGTAGAGAATCAGAAGTCAGGTCAAAGCAGAGAGAAAACTATTCAAAGAAAATAATGAAAAGGTCGACAGTAATCGGAAATCAGTAAATGGGATTTTGACGACCGGTCATAACTCTGCAAAATTAGAAGAAGAAGAAGAAGAAGAAGAAGAAGAAGAAGCAGAAGAAGAAGAAGAAGAAGAAGGAAGAAGAAGGAAGAAGAAGAGAAGGGAAGAAGAAGAAGAAGGAAGAGGAAGAAGAAGAAGAGAAGAAGAAGAAGAAGAAGGAGGAGGAGGAAGAATGAGGAGAAGGATAAGGAGAGTGGAAGAGAAGTAAAAATATAAGGAATGAGAAGAAATGTCAGACGAAGATAGATAACTCTGCAAAATTCCCATAGAAGAAGAAGGAGGAGAAGAATAAGATAAAAAATGAGGAGAGTGGCAGAGAAGTAAAAATATAAGGAATGAGGAGAAATGTCGAACGAAGATGGACGATCATAGAAGATAATGATGATGATAAAGAAGGAATAGAAGAACTAAAGAAGGTGGTGAGGAGGAGAAAGGAGAATGAGAAGGAAGAGAGAATGAGGAAAAAAATTGTTGAGGAGAATAAAATCAAGAGGTAGGAATATTAATCTTGAAAGATGACAGATAAAGAGTACAAAGAGAAGAAGAGGTGGATGATGGAGATGATGGAGGAGGAGGAAGATAAGAGCTAGAAGAAGAAGAAGAAGAAGAAGAAGAAGGAAGAAGAAGAAGACAGAAGAAGAAGAAGAAGGAAGAAGACGAAGAAGAAGAAGAGAAGAAGAAGAAGGAAGAAGGTGGAAGAAGGAGAGAAGAAGAAGGAGAAGGAGAAGAAGAAGAAAAAGAAGAAGAAGAAGAAGAAGAAGAAGAAGAAGAAGAAGAAGAAGATGAAGGGAAGGAAGAAGAAGGTGGGAGAAGTAGAAGAGAAGGAGAAGGAGAAGAAAGAGAAGAAGAAGAAGAAGAAGAAAGGAAGAAGAAGGGAAGTGGGAGAAGAAGAAAGAAGAAGAAGAAGAAGAAGAAGAAGAAGAAGAGAAGAAGAAGAGGAAGAAGAAGAAGAAGAAGAAGAAGAAGAAGAAGAAGAAGAAGAAAGAAGAAGGAGAAGAAGAAGAAGAAGAAGAAGAAGAAGGAAGAAGGAGAAGAAGAAAAAGCAGGAATATTACTCATGAAAACCCCTGATAGACCGCTTAGCTCTTGAGCTCCTTATGCTTATGACGTACATCCATTTGTTTTGCTCAAATCAATTTCTCTCAATCTTCTTCTTCTTTTTCAACTACTTCTTATTCTTATTCTTCTGCTACTTCTTCCTATTCATTATTCCTTTCATTACTTCTTTATTTTCTTTCGCTTCTTCACAATCATCTTGTTGTTCAACACTCTCGATTTGAGATCCGATTCCAAATGTCTTTCAATCATTTTGATAACAGCATTTATAATTCACAAAAATTCTATCATATTTCCCGTCAATATCAGCTGTGCACTAACACCGTCATTATATCCTTTCTACAATCACTTCCAATATTCTATTTTCATTTACATCTATGTCTTCATCTTCTCCTCAATCATGTTTTCATTTTTCTTCTTATTTTGCTCTCACTTCTTTTCCTTTTTCTCTTTCTCATCCTTCTTCTCCATCCCTTCTCCCATCCTCCTCCTTTTTCCTCCTTCTTCTTTCTCCTCCTCCTCCTTATTCTTCACCTTCTCTCACTCATCCTCCTTTTTGTCCTTCTCCTCCTCCTCCTTCTCATCATGTTCATCATTCTCATCGTTCTCCTACTCCTCCTCATCATTTTTTCCTTTTGATTTTCAATTTGCTTTCACTACTTCTCCACCTTCTCCTCCTTTTTTCCCTCCTCCTCCTCCCCATCTCCTCCTTCTTCACCTTTTCCTACTTCTCCTCCTTTTCCTCCTTTTCCTCCTTCTCAATTTTCCTCCTTTCATCCTCCTCCTCCTTCTTCTCCTTCACTTCTAATTCCTCCTCCTTCTTCTGCTCCTTCTCCTTCTTTCCCTGCTCCTCCTTTCCTTCCTCTCTCCCATCCTTCTTCCTCCTCCTCCTTCATCCTCCTTCTTCTCCTCCTCCTCTCCTCCTCCTCCCTCCTCCTCCTCCTCCTCCTCCTCCTCCTTCTCCTCTTCTTCGCTCCTCCTTCTCCTCCTCCTTCTCCTCCTCCTTCTCCTCCTCATTCATCTCAAAAAGAAAAACAAACTCTCATTTATTTCTTCTCCTCCTAAATGAAAGTTATTATGACCCTTCCATTCAATACACAAACAAACACCGGATAAAATGCAATATTTGCCTTTTTTCATAAATGTCCCCGCATGCATGCTAGACTGTAATCCATGGAATCTGCATTTGAATTTAATTCCCTTTGTTGAAACTGATGATGAAAAAGAAGAGCTTACTCTTTTTATGCGTGTCATTTTGCACACTGATTACTCCTTTTTCATTCCTTCTTCTCTCCTCTTTCTCATCCAATTCTCCCTCTTTCTACCTTCACTCTTCCCTCTTCTCATCCTCATCTTCCTTTTCTTCTTTCCCTTCTACTAATCCTTATGTTCATCCTTCAACTCCCTTCCCCACCACCTCCTCATCTAATCATCTTTCTCTACCTTCTCTTTCCTCCTGCTTCTTTATCACCAACTCTCTCTCTACTCTCCCTTATCCTGTTTCTCAACATCACTCTTTTCTCCTCACTATTCTATGATACAGTACCAGCATTTATATAACTCTACTTTTATTCTCCTCCTCCTGCTGAATCTTTCCCTGCTCCTTCTCCCTCTGCTCTTCCTCCTCTTCCTCCTTCTTCTTCGTCCTCTCCCTCCTCTTCCTCCTCTTCCTGCTCTCTTCTTCCCTTCCTCACTTCCCTCCTCCTCATCTTCTCATCTTTCTCTCTTCCTCCTCATCCTCCTTTCCTCTTCCCCTCTTCCTCCTCTTCTCGCCTTATTTATTCTCATCCTCTTCTTCCTCGTTCTCATCCTCTTTCTCTCCCCTCTCTCCTTCTAATTGCTTCTTCTGCTATTCATCCTCATTCATCTCCTTTCCTCCACATCATCCTTCTGCCCCTCCTCCTTCTCGGCTTCCTCTTCCTCACAAATTCTTTTTTTCCATTCATTCTTCTGTTCCTCCTCTTCCTAATCTTCATTCTCTTCTTCCTCGTCCTTTCCCTCCTCGTCTTCATCCTCCTTCTCTTCCACCCTCTCCTTCTCATATTGATTCTTCTATTATTCCTCCTCCTCCTACTTCTTTTTCCCCTCCTCATCCTTCTCCTCCTTCCCTTCCTTTTCCTTCTCCTCACCTTCCTCCTCAACCTCCTCATCCCCCTTCGTAACTCCTCTTTCTCCTCCTCATACTTCTCCTTCTTTTCATTCTCCTATTTCTCCTCCATCAATATCTTTTCCTTATCCTCCTATTTCTACCTCCTCATCATCCTCACCCTCTTCCACCTCCTCCTCCTTTCCTCCTCCTCCTTTCTTCCTCCTCCTCCTCCTCTCTCATGAGCGTCCTCTTTTTATGATTGTGACGTCACACACTGTCAACACCAAATAGCACAAAGCGAGATTATTGCTCTGCCCATGTCAGCATCATAATATTAAGTACATGATACCCCACTGTTTTGAATAAACCTGCTTTTTTATCATTCTTTCATCCACGCCTGAATTACCAGACCACTGTTTATGAACCACGCATCACATTAATTCTGTTTCTTTCTCTTCTTATTTCTCTTCTTCTTCTCCTTCTTCTTCTCGCTCATTACTCTATCTTTGTGTCGTAATATCAAATGCACTTTTCCTCCTGCTTCTCCTTCGTCTTCTTCTTCTTCTTTCTTCTTCTTCTTCTTCTTCTTCTCCTTCTTCATCTTCTCCTTCTTCTCCTTCTTCTCCTTCTTCTTCTCTTTTCATCTTATTACCTCTCTTCTTCTCCTTCCGTCTCTTCTTTCTTCTTCTTTTTCTTTTTCTTCTTCTTCATCCTTCTTCTTCTGCTTCTTCTTCTTCATTCTTTTCTTATTTCTTCAACCTCTTATTCATCATCTTCCTATCGATCTCCATCTCCTTTTCCTTCTCCTTCCTCTTTTTCTTCCTCTTCTTCTTCCTCTTCTTCTTCTCCTCCTTCTTCTTCTTTTTTCTTCTTCTTCTTCTTCTTCTTCTGCTCCTTCTTCATCTTCTTCTTCTTCTCCTTCTTCTACTTTTTCTTCTTCTTTCTTCTTCTCCTTCTCCTTCTTCTTCTTCTTCTCCTTCTTCTTTCCTCTTCTTCTTCTACTTCTTCTAGTTCTTCTCCTTCTTTTCTTATTCGTCCTCTTCTTATTCTTTTTCTTCTTCTTCTTAATCTTCATCTGCTTCTACAAGCTCTTATTCATCATCTTCTTATTGATCTTCATCTCCTTCTTCTTCTCCTTCCTCTTCTCTTCCTTCCTCTTCCCCCTCTTCCTCTTCTTCTCCTTCTACTTGTTCTCGTTTTTCTTATTTCCTCGCTAAATTCCACCTTTTTTAATATGTTTCATTCATTATTGAAATTTCTTCTTTTCACGCTTGTTCATAAACCTCACAGGATATTCATTTTGTTCTTCTTCTTTTTTTTCTCATTCTCTCTCTTCTTGTTCTTCTGCTTCTCTTCTCTCGTTCTCTACATTTTCTGTCTCTCTTTCTTTCCTTCTCTCATGTTCATGCCGAACATTCTATTTTTATGACTTTTAATATTGAATGCAGCTCTGCTGACTATTTTCTATGTAAACTTTTCAAACATTGTACTGTAAACGTGTTTTGTTTTATATTCATTCATTTTTCTCTTCCATTCTCCTGCTATCTCATGTATTTTCTCACCTCATCCTCTTTGCGGCTCTTGCGCTCATTCAACCTATTATTTGTCAGTCATCATAATATTGATGTTCAACATCACTGTATATGATATTGTTTTGATTGAATACCTTTTTTGAGAATAAAATTTATTCATGTATTCGCTTCATTCATTTCTTTCTTCTGCTTCTTCTGTCCTTCTTCTCCTTCTTCTGCTTTCTTCTTCTCCTTCTCCATCTTCTCCTCCTTCTTCTTCTTCTCTCTCCACCTTCTCCTCCTCTTCTTCTTCTTCATCTTCTTCTTCTGCCCATTCTTCTCCTTCCTCTTCTGCTTCTTCTCCTTCTCCACCTTCTCCTCCTTCTTCTTCTTCATCTTCTTCTTCTGCTTATTCTTCTCCTTCCTCTTCTGCTTCTCTTCCTTCTTCTTCTTCATTCTTCTTCTCTTCTTCTTCTTCTTCTTCTTCTTCTTCTCTCCTTCTTCTTCTTCTTTCTTCTTCTTCTTCTTCTTCTTCTTCTTCTTCTTCTTCTTCTTCTTCTTCTTCTTCTTCTTCTTCTTCTTCTTCTTTTCCTTC
Organism: Laodelphax striatellus; assembly: GCA_017141395.1. Classification (NCBI taxonomy): domain Eukaryota; kingdom Metazoa; phylum Arthropoda; class Insecta; order Hemiptera; family Delphacidae; genus Laodelphax; species Laodelphax striatellus. The sequence goes on from CM029543.1 coordinate 12,377,694, forward strand.
TCCTTCTTCCTCAACCCCTCCTCCTCATTCTTTTTCTTCTTCTCCTTCTTTATTTTCCTCCCTATCAAATGTGAAATAGAGGATTGGAGAAGTTATAAAATTGATAGAGGATAGAAAAAGAGGAAGACGATAAGAGAATGAGGAGAAGAATAAGGAGAGTGTTCCTGCTGAATATTCCATTCAATGACTTAATATTGAATGCAGATCTGCTGACTATTACTTTGTAAACTTCTTGTGTTTTGTTTTTCAACTTGATTCATTTTTCTCTCCCATTCTCCTTGACTCGTCTGCTTGAATGGACTGACCGTAATGGACTAAAAATAAATGAGAACAAATCTAAAGCAATAGTTATTGGGTATTCTAGACTTCTTAACTCTATTGACATATCAAACGGACCATTTATCACCATAAATAATGTTCAATTAGAGTATAGCTCCGATATTAAAAATCTTGGACTGACTATGACAAAAACTCTCGACTGGACAAATCAAGTTAACCTTACCTGCAACAGGGTTATTGCAGGTGTAATGTCTTTGAAAAGGATTGCTCACTGCATTCCTTTTTCCACCAAGGTTTTATTAGTGAAGACTTTGATCTTTCCTGTCTTCAACTACTGCGACATAGTAACACTTGACATGACTGTTCAACTTCTACAGAGGATGCAGCGAGCACAGAATTACTGTGTTCGTTTCATATTTAACCTCAGACGTGACGACCATGTGACAGAGTACTTCGACAGACTCAAAATCATGAAGCTGCATGAATGTAGGTCATTCCATGCTGTTCTATTCCTTCACAAACTCCTGACAACTAAATCTCCAAAGTATCTGGCAGCAGAGTTTCGGTATCTGAGTGATGTCGGCCGTGGTGGAACCAGACATGGTTCTCATCTGCTGGCTGTTCCAATTCACCGGACAGTTATGTTTAATAAATCTTTTCTGGTGACAGCCTGTGGACTTTGGAACGCTTTGCCTGTGCATTTGAAGCGGATTGAGGGGCATCGTCGGTTCGGCGCGGCTGTCTTCCGGTGGATGAGGGATGGTGGACTCGGCTAGAGGGTTAGGGATGCAATTGTCTACTCACTTGTAGTATGCACCTAGAATTG
>CM029543.1:12378804-12403804 GCA_017141395.1 Laodelphax striatellus
GTGTGTGTGTGTATGTGGTTGTTTTTTTTAGCGTTTTCAAACACTATAAGTTCAAATTTCAGTTTAATGATTTTTAATACATCTGTTTCATTTTTATTTTATTTTTCATTGATAGACTATTTTAATTATGATCAGTCTTTACATTTTGTACTGTTTTTATTTTTATTTTTCTATATTTATTTGTATATATTTATCTTTTCTTTTATTTCTTATATCATGTAGTATTTAATTTAGAAATGTAGCGGAGGGTTAAGTGTAAGAGAGGGCCGGCTGCGCCCTAACTTCGCCCTCCCAGGTAACAAATAAAGGCAGCTATTCTATTCTATTCTATTCTATTCTCCTGCTACCTCATGTATTTTCTCACCTTTTATACTCTTTGCGGTTCTTGCGCTTATTCAACCTTTTATTCGTCAGTCATCATAATATTAAGTGTTCAACATGACTGTTTATGATATTGTTTTGAATGAATACCTTTTTTGAAAATAAAATTCATTCATGTATTCAACCTTCACTCATTTTCTTCTTCTTCTTCTTCTTCTTCTTCTTCTTCTCCTTCCTCCTCTATCCCTCCTACACATTATATTATTTCTTCTTTTCCTTCTTCATTTTTCTCCCGTTCTAATATGGGATAGAGGATTGGAGAAGGTATAAAATTGATAGAGGACAGAAAAAGAGGAAGACGATAGGAGAATGTGAAGAAGAAGAAGAGGAAGAAGAAGGAGAGGAAGAAGAAGAAGAAGAAAGAATGAGGAAAATATTGAAGAAGGAAAAAGCAGAGATACGAAAAAGTAAATATTTCGATTTCTTACAGTAAAATACAAGTCGGTACTTTAAGAGTATCATTTTCAGGTAAAGATGAGAAAAATGAACTAAGAAGAAGAAGAAGAATAAAAAGTAAATGAAGGAATGGGTGAGGAGGAAGGATGAGGAAAAGATTGAAGGAAGAAGAAGTAGAGATGGGAAAAAGTTCTGAAAACTTTCCGCCTGCAACAAACTTTCAGACGCCTCAAGTTTCCAAGTTCTACTTTTGTACTGAGGATCCTATTTTTCTGAAGGTTCAAGCCAGCAGTAGAATTATTGGGAGTGAAATAGGAGAGAAAAGAATGTTGTGAAGGAGGATAAGGAGAAGAAGAGAGAGCAGAGAGAGAGAGAAAGAGGAAGAGACTAGAATAAGAATGAGTAGAAGGAGGAGGAGGGGGGGGAATGATGATGATGATGGATAACAAGCAGCATTGGAAGGTTTAAAGAGGAATATCTGGAGAAAGAAGAGAAGAAAACAATAACAACCAGAAAGAAAAGGACAAAGGAATGATAAAGAGTAGTGGAAGAAGAAGAAGAAGAAGAAGGAGAAGAAAAAGTGAAAGAAGAAGAAAAAAAGGAGAAGAAGAATAATAAGAAGAAAAATAAGACAAAGAAGAACAAGAAGAAGAAGGAGGAGGAAGAGGAGGTTGAGAAGAAGAAGGACAAAGGAGAAGAGAAGTCCGTAGTGGAATAAGAACGCAAAAAAGAGGAAAATTAGAAAAAGTTGAAGGAAAAAGATGAAGAGATTAGATAAAGAAAAGATAGGATTGGAATATATTATATATAGAGATGAAATTAAAAAGAAGAGGAGAAGACGGTGAAGCAGGATTGGGATAAGAAGACGGAAAAGGAGAATCAGAAAAAGATCATGAAAATGAAGATAAAGAATGAAAGGTAAAAGTAGAATATGACATAAAAGAGGGAAACAACCAAAGCAATAAGAAACATGAAAAGTAGAAAAAACAGTATAGAAGAGGAACAAGAAGAAGGTATGAGCAGAAGGAGAAGAAGAAGAAGAAGAAGAAGAAGAGAAAGAAGAGAAATTAGAAGGATGAGACGAAGAATAGAAGAAGGAAAGTAAGATGTATAAGAAGAAGAAAAAGAATAAGAACAAGGAAAAGAAGATAAAAAAGGAAAACAAGGGGTATAAGGAGAGAAGGAAATGAGGAAGTAGATAAAAAAAATAGAAGAAGGAGAGGAAGGTGAAGAGCAAGAGGAAGAAGAGGAAGAAGCAGGAGAGAGGACAAGAAGAAGAAAAAGAGAGAAGTAGAAGAAGAAAAGCTGAAATTAGAATATCTATTCAGAAGGAGAACAAGAAGAAGAAGGAGAAAAGGAATAAGAGCAGGGAAAAGAAGAAGAAGAACAAGACCACTACTTAGTAGAGAGCGTCGTTGTGATGTGATCCATTACATGACAATGATGTTCCCTTGTCGAAAGAAAATATCTATTCGGCGCTTTTCCGAGAAACCACGCCGCTTTTCCAAAGTGGTGCTTTCCTTATTATTGACAAGTGACTGACAAGCCGGTGAAAAGTGGAAAAGCGCCGTGGAAAACTTGTGGAAAACTTGATGTGAATATTTCTGCTACTTCCCGTATCATGTCATGTCTGAGAAATTCGAAATTTCCAAGAGATGTTTCTGATGGATGAAACTTTGTATAGCAGGACTCTTTTAAATCGTCAGGAAACAGCTGATTGATGTACGCTCGTTTACTAACGTTAAATCAGGTGTTTTCTGCCAAGTTAAAAGAAGCCTGCTATACAAGACATGATGATATCAAAATAATGTCTTCAGTTTTGGCATGAATTCTAGTTTTAAATAGGTTTGAAGTGGTACTATCTATACACAGGGTGGTACGAGAAAATACGTTTATTTTGGCTTCAAGAGAAACGTTTCCATTGAAAAATTTAGTAGTTTGTGAAAAGGTTGTGTTAGGCTAGGCGTACACCGGTTAGTCAAGACAAGACAAGACGAGATTAGTCACTTTTAGTCACAGTACTTCACATAGCTGCTCATGAAGCAACACAGACCAATTAGTTATTGCATCGGTGTGTGCTGCTTCATAAGCAGCTATGTGAATTACTGTGACTAAACGTGACTAATCTCGTCTTGTCTTGTCTTGACTAACCGGTGCACGCCCAGACTAATGAGAGCCTTCAAATAACAGGAGAGATGTAAGGTTAAAATACGAGCTCTTGTGAGGTATCCCATGAGTTGTTTCGATTCTAATTTAGTACATCTATTCATTTTTCGATTATGTTCAGATCAAACATAACCGTTGCATACACATTTTATCCAAGTGCAACAAAATCAAGAAAATATCAGGATTATTAAATTGAACTTGCCTTGTTTCAAACTTGCATGCTATTTGTCACTCCTTGCTTATTCTTCATGAGCATTTAGTAGTCATTGACTTTGACTTAGATGGTCATTTGACAAGTTTGAAGGTATTTCATAATCATTTATACAGATATGAAATTTTGATATGTACACTTGAGTTAAACAACTTTCCTATCTCGATTCGGTAATATAAACTTCTTATTCCAATCCTACCTCTCCTTCTTATTCTCCTTCTCCTCCATATATCCTTCTCGAGCGTTTTTCTTCTTTCTCTTAGTTTCCACAATATACTCCTGATTCCTCTTCTTCTCCTTCTTATACCAATCCTGCATTTTCTTCTTCTCCTAATTTTTTTCATTTTCTTCTCCATAACTTAACTCCAGCCTTTTCTTGTTTCTTGTCGGTTTCATGACATTATCCTGATTCTCCTTTTTCGTCTTCTTATTTCAATCCTGCTTTACCGACTTCTTCTCCTCTTCTTTTTTAAATTCTTCTTTATATATATTCCAATCCCGCCTTTTCCTTCTCAAATCTCTTTATCTTCTTCTTCAACTTTTTCTATTTTTTCTCCTTTTTGCGTTCTTATCCCACTACGAACTTTTTTTCTCCTTCTCCTCCTCTTTCTCCTCCTATCTTCTTCTTCTTCTTCTTCTTCTTCCTCTTCTTTTCTATCAATTCATCTCATCACAAAGCCAACCGCTGTTATATTTAAATTACAACATAGATATAGAAATATTGACAATAATATCAAGTTATGTTTGAAGTAAAAAAAAGTGAAAAAAGAGTATTTGGAACTTATTTCTGGGACTCACCTCGTACACAGCTCCTAGAGGCATGACTAGACAGGCTACCATCAGGTCAGCTACTGCCAATGACACTATCAGATAATTGGCTACGTTTTGAAGATTCCGCTCCAACAAGATGGCGGCTATCACGAATACATTCCCTGGAACAGATAAATAAATTACATTTTTTGATAAAATTATCAGAATATTTTTCTCATCATTTACCTTGCACCATCTACTTTAAGAATTTGATAATTATTTCTGATTATACCCAATTCATCGTGGTACAAATAGAACTTTACTTTTAGAAAAACCTTTAGCTCCATCTATGTTTCATTTTACAAACTAACACTCAAGAGATGTATTAACTACTAGCAGGTATGGGTGAAATCTCAGAAATCCCGTTGAGGCTAAAGATATATTTAAGTCCAAGTAAAATTTAATGAGGTGACTGATAAAAAATTTTGGATACATATTATATGGTTTGGGTACAGAGAGTGTATAGTCACAGTGTGGCCATTTGTGTGAAGCCCTTCATAAAAATAAGTGGAGATCATATTTTTTCCCGCCGCCGCCATACTTTTGCCATTTTTTTGAATTTTGATATGGGATTACAGGCAAACATGAACCCATTTGTCAAACTTATTTTGAGAGAAATAATATCAAGACTAACTTTTCTACCATTAGAAATAGTCTCTCTACTCTTGGTATTGTTTTAAAAACTTGAAATGATGAAAACTAATACTGGCAAAGGCAAAATGTAGGTTAGAAGTTAATTTTATATCATAACATATAATCTGCTTTTCATTCCAATGCGAATCTCATGGGAATTGGCAAAAGTATGACGGATTTGTCGGAGCTAACCAATCAAAAGTATCACATGTAATGTCCACACTGTGACTATACACTCTCTGTAGGATTGGGTATCCATATCTCTATGTTTTTTCATCCAAGATCATACTTTAAACATATGGTATCATTGAAATTATTATAAACCTTGTATGTGTGATTCCAGTTCTTCTTAGATTGCTATGGGATCAATCTTTTGATTGATCCTTTGGGATCCTTAGAGGCAACAGATCTTTAAATCCTTTCTGATTCCGCATCTAGTAGGTATGAAGAATGTTTGTGCAGAATTTAAAGTTTGTAGGTCGAGTAGTTTGGGCTGTAGTGTGATTTCCTTGATCAGATTTACCCTTTTATAGACATAGATTTAGTAAATTTTATGCCAACAGATAGTGCCACAGGAAACTATTCCACGTTTTCATCAAAGTTCTATTATAAGAATCATTATTTTTGGAAAACAAATAGAGCCTGCAAAACTGTAATTTTTTATCTATTTTTTGGCGCAAACCGCATCGGAATCGGTCCACTCTAACTTATCCACGAACTTTCCAAAGTTGGGCACGAAACTCTTTTCATATTCAATTACCATTTGAATTCAATTACCTAATTATCTGAACGTATTAAACTCTAAAGGCGTCATTGATGAAATTTAAAAGTCCAGTAATACATGAACAAGAAATAGAAGCATACATTTTGCAATTAAGAAGTCCTGTTACACAGCAAAAGGTGTACACTGTACATAGACTAAAAAGAACAGCATACCGTGTTAGGCTAGGCGTTCACCGGTTAGTCAAGACAAGACGGGATAAGTCACGTTTAGTCACAGCAATTCACATAGCTGCTTATGAAGCAGCACACACTGATGCAATTACTAATCGGTGTGTGTTGCTTCATAAGCAACTATAGGAAGTACTGTGACTAAACGTGACTAATCTCGTCTAGTCTTGTCTTGACTAACCGGTGTACGCTAGCCTTATGTTTTGGATAAACATGTTTAGTATACTGAAATTCATTCAATTTGGCGCTTGGCAATCAGTAAACAGCCGATGTTACGCAGCTTTGACACAATACTTAACCTACAAAAATGCTAAATCTCGCAAATTATTGCAAAGACTTCAAAAAGGTCTTCTAAAGAAGGTCTTCTTTGAAATAGTCTTTTAAAGATCTTCAAGACTTGAAAAAATCGTTGGATTATTGTGTCAAGAGTGCGTAACATCAGATGTTTACTAATCGCAAACCGCCAATTTAAAATAATGCATGCTGCTACACTAGACTAGACAAAACAGCATGCGATGTTAGGCTGAAGTACACCGTTTAATACTTCACATAGTTGCTTATGAAGCAACACACACCGATCAGTCATTGCATCTGTGTGTGCTGCTTCATAAGAAACTATGTGAATAACTGTGACCAAACGTGACTAATCTCGTCTTGTCTTGTCTTGACTAACAGGTGTACGCCTAGGACTTATTTAAAAAAAATATATATATTGATTATGTTCGCGTATATCCTGTTCATTGACAAAAGTTATAAATTTCTAAGGAAAAGCTGGGGGAAATAACTAGTCCAAGGACGTTTCAAAATGGAAATAAACTTAGGAAAGTGTAGCTTGGCTTGTTAGGTTTGAATAATCCGAAGCAATCTCATATAATCAAGTGGACGAGGAGTCTTTTCTTGTTCTAGAAGATTAGACTGAACCTTGCTACCTGCTATCACTTCCACTCTACCTCCCACAAACTCCTCCTCCTTCTTCTCTCAATCCTCCTTCCACTACTCCTCTTACTCGCACTCTTCCTCCTTATCCATTTCCTTTTTATCCTTCTCTTACTCCTTCACCTTTTTCTGCTACTACTCCTTCATCTCCTCATCCTTTACTTCGCCTCATCCTAAAGATTCTTCTTCTTCTTCTTCTTCTTCTTCTTCTTCTTCTTCTTCTTCTTCTTCTTCTTCTTCTTCTTCTTCTTCTTTCTCTTCTTCTCCCCCTCTTCTCCCTCTTCTCCCTCTTCTTCTTCCCCTCTTCTTCTTCTCCTTTTTCTTCTGCTTCTTTTCATCTCCTTCTACTTTCTCCTCTTCTTCTTCTTCTTCTCCTTTTTCTCCTACTTCTTCATCTCCTTCTTCACCCTCTTCTTCTCCTCTTTCTCTCCTGCTTTTTCTAATCTCCTTCTCCTTTCTCCTCTTCTTCTTCTCCTCCTTCTCATTCTTCTTTTTCATTTCTTCTTCTTTCCTCATTCTCCTCCTTCTCCATCCTCTCCTCCTTCCTCCTCCTTCTCCTCCTTCTCCTCCTTTCTCCTCCTTCCTCCTTCTCCTCCTCTCTCCTCTCACTCATTCTCCCACCCCTCCTTCTATTAATCCTCCTTATAATGCTCTTTCTTCTTCTTCTGCTACTCCTGCTCTTCCACCTCCTTTTCGTCCTCCTCCTTCTCTCCCCCAACTTACCTCTACTTCACCTTCACCTTCTTCTAAAAAGAAAACTCTTCTTGTTTTTTGGAGAACCTTTGGTCTAGTTAGCTCTCGCCTCTTCCATGTCTTACTTTTCCTACATCGCCCCCTTTTCTTTCTTCTCCTCCTCTCCCTCCTCTTCCTACTCCTCCTACTATTCCTCCTCCTCCTCCTCCTCCTCCTCATCAAGCTTTCCCCCCATTTTTCTTCATATCTTGGTCCTCTTTCTTCCTCTTCTTGTTCTTCTTCATCTTGTTCCTCTCGTTCTTCATCTTTATCTTCTTTTTGTTCTTCTTCATCATCTCCTCCTTGTTCTTTTTCCCCATCTTATTCTTCTTTTTCTCCTTCTTCTTCGTAGATAGATCTAGAATACTATGGAGAACCTTTGGTCTAGACTTACACCTCTTTCTTCTCTTACCACACTTTGTTTCACTCCTCATCATTCTCCTCCTCCTCCTACTTCTTCCTCACCACAACCCCCTCTCACTTTCCATATCTTGATCTTCCTTCTCCTACCACTCCTCCTTCTTCTTTCTCCTCTCATTCTACTGCTTTATCTGCTTCTTTTCCTTCTTTTCCTTCTTCTTCTTGCTCATCTTCTCCTTCTTCTTTTTTTCTTCCTGTCCTTGTTCTCCCTCACTTCCTCGATCTTCTTCACTTCTCCTTCTTGTTCATGTTTTCCATCATCTCCTCATTCTCTCCCTTCTACTTCTTCTTCTCCTCTCCTTCACCTTCTCCTCCTCCTTCTTCTTCATTCCCTTCTCTTCCTTCTCCTCTTACTCCTTTTCCCACTTCTCCTCTTACTCATCCTCCTCCTCCTTGTTCCATTCCTCATCCTACTCCTCCTTCTACTTCTTTTTCTTCTTCCCCGTCATCTTCTTCTGCTTCCTGTCTACTCAGCTACATGACTTTGCTCTTCAGAGCTTTACTTAGTGCCTGCCGCTCGTCAAGCTACTGGAGTAGTCCAGTGCTTAATTTTCCTTTTGAACTCTCCATCCTTCTCCTTCCGCTTTCTCCCTCAGTCCTTCCTCTTCTCCCTCTCGTGTTTTCTCTCTCCTTTTACTTCTTATTCTTCTTCTCCCTGCTCTTCGTACTTGCTCTTCTTATTTTTCTTCCACATGTTTCTTCTTGTTCCCCTTCTTTTTCTCCCCTTAGATTTTTTTCTCCTTCTTCCTCTTCTTCTTCTTCTCCTTCCTCTTCTTCTTCTTCTTCTTCGGCTTCCTGTTCTACATCCTTGAGGGTGTTGATTCAAGTTTTTATATTTCAAACGGAAAGTGGAATCATAAGGAAACTATTAGAAAGGCTACTGAAAAATATTGTCATTGAAACATTCCACCATCTCTTATGACAACTGGACAAAGCTACAAAAAATAATGACAATTTTTCAAATTCATAAAACAAAATGGCAGCCATTTGAAATTTCTGTAGTATCAATAATGGTTTTCAAGTTATCTAAGAAACAAAATTTCAAATGGCTGCCATTTTGTTTTATGAATTTGAAAAATTGTCATAGATGTTTTGTAGCTCTGTCTTGTTGTCATAAAAGTTGGTTCAAAGATTCAATGTCATTAGTTTAACCGTAATTTAGAAAAAAATAATTAGAGAGAAAAAACAAAATGGCGTCTAGTGGGGAAACGAAGTATTTTAGGACCCATGTTTCCGAAACCTTTTCATTATTCTGGTGACAGGAATCAGTATGAGAAAAATAAGGAAGAAGTAAGTGGAGAAAAATAAGGAGAAAATGAAGAAGAAGAAGTAGGAGGAGGAGAAGGAGAAGGAAGAAGAAGAAGAAGAACTGGTAGAGGAGAAAAATAATAAGAAGAAAGGAGATGAAGAAAACGAGGATGAAGAAGGAGAAGAAGAAGAAGAGCAAGAACGAGAAGGAGAAGTAGGAGAAGACGATGAAGACGAAGAAGAAGAAGAGAGAGAAAGAAAATGAGGAGGAAAAGAAAAAGGATTACGACAAGAGAGAGGAGTAGAGAAAGAAAAAGAAGGAGCAGGAGAAGAAGTATGAGAAGCAGAAGAAAAGAAGAAGAAGTGTGATCAGAGGGAGAAGAAGAAAAAGAAAAAGTCGTGGAAGAAGAAGAGAAGGAAAAAGGAGAAGAAGTATGAGAAGTAGTGGAGAAGAAGAAGACGATTTAGAAATTGAGGATGGAGTAGGTAGTGAAAAATTGAAGAGGAAGAAGAAGGAGAAGATGAAGAACTAGAAGAAAAAGAAAAAGAAGGAGGAGGAGCGAAAAAAACAGTCCATTCTCCGGCCATTCAGTTTCACGTGTTCTATACAGATGTGAGCGAGCTACTTCTCAAAATCAACCCAGCAGAAAAAATGATCTACCTCGATTTTTCTCAGACATCCCCCTTCTTCTTCACCTAAAACCTCCTCAACCTCCTCTCAATCTTCCTCCTCCTCTACCTCCTTCAACACCTCCTTATTCTGAGCGAATAGAGCAGGAGATTCCTCAAATATTCCACCTGCTGAATGACAAGAATTCGCAAAGGGGGCGTGGCCAGAGACAAGAGACTGTATTTGCTTCTACAAGCTGTTGCTTCTGAATGAATTGCTTTTGGGGCGTGGCCTATGTGTCAGCCAATAGAGTAGGAGATTCCTCAAATATTCCACCTGATGTATGACAAGAATTCGCAAAGAGGGCGTGGCCAGAGACAAGAAACTGTTTTTGCTTCTGCAAGCTGTAGCTTCTGAATGAATTGCTTTGGGGGCGTGGCCTATGTGTCAGCCAATAGAGTAGGAGAATCCTCAAATATTCCACCTGTTGAATGACAAGAATTCGCAAAGGGGGCGTGGCCAGAGACAAGAAACTGTTTTTGCTTCTGCAAGCTGTTGCTTCTGAATGAATTGCTTTGGGGGCGTGGCCTATGTGTCAGCCAATAGAGTAGGAGATTCCTCAAATATTCCACCTGTTGAATGACAAGAATTCGCAAAGGGGGCGTGGCCAGAGACAAGAAACTGTTTTTGCTTCTGCAAGCTGTAGCTTCTGAATGAATTGCTTTGGGGGCGTGGCCTATGTGTCAGCCAGTGGAGTAGGAGATTCCTCAAATTTTCTACCTGTTTAATGATAAGAAATCGCAAAGGGGCGTGGCCAGAGACAAGAAACTTTTTTTGCTTCGGCAAGCTTTAGCTTCTGAATGACTTACTTTGGGGGCGTGGCCTATGTGTCAGCCAATATAGTAGGAGATTCCTCAAATATCCCACCTTTTGAATGACAAGAATTTGCAAAGGGGGCGTGGTCAGAGACAAGAAACTATTTTGCTTCTGCAAGCTGTAGCTTCTGAATGAATTGCTTTGGGGCGTGGCCTATGTGTCAGCCAATAGAGTAGGAGATTCCTCAAATATTCCACCTGTTGAATGACAAGAATTCAAAGGGGCGTGGCCAGAGACAAGAAACTGTTTTGCTTCTGCAAGCTGTAGCTTCTGAATGAATTGCTTTGGGGCGTGGCCTATGTGTCAGCCAATAGAGTAGGAGATTCCTCAAATATTCCACCTGTTGAATGACAAGAATTTGCAAAGGGGGCGTGGTCAGAGACAAGAAACTGTTTTTGCTTCTGCAAGCTGTAGCTTCTGAATGAATTGCTTTGGGGGCGTGGCCTATGTGTCAGCCAATAGAGTAGGAGATTCCTCAAATATTCCACCTGTTGAATGACAAGAATTCGCAAAGGGGGCGTGGCCAGAGACAAGAAACTGTTTTTGCTTCTGCAAGCTGTAGCTTCTGAATGAATTGCTTTGGGGGCGTGGCCTATGTGTCAGCCAATAGAGTAGGAGATTCCTCAAATATTCCACCTGTTGAATGACAAGAATTCGCAAAGGGGGCGTGGCCAGAGACAAGAAACTGTTTCTGCATCTGCAAGCTGTAGCTTCTGAATGAATTGCTTTGAGGCGTGGCCTATGTGTCAGCCAATAGAGTAGGAGATTCCTCAAATATTCCACCTGTTGAATGACAAGAATTCGCAAAGGGGGCGTGGCCAGAGACAAGAAACTGTTTTTGCTTCTGCAAGCTGTAGCTTCTGAATGAATTGCTTTGGGGGCGTGGCCTATGTGTCAGCCAATAGAGTAGGAGATTCCTCAAATATTTCACTTCTTGAATGATAAGAAATCGCAAAGGGGCGTGGCCAGAGACAAGAAACTTTTTTTGCTTCGGCAAGCTTTAGCTTCTGAATTAATTGCTTTGGGGGCGTGGCCTATGTGTCAGCCAATATAGTAGGAGATTCCTCAAATATTCCACCTGTTGAATGACAAGAATTCGCAAAGGGGCGTGGCCAGAGACAAGAAACTGGTTTTCCTTCTGCAAGCTGTAGCTTATGAATGAATTGCTTTGGGGCGTGGCCTATGTGTCAGCCAATAGAGTGGGAGATTCCTCGAATATTCCACCTGTTGAATGACGAGAATTCGCGAAGGGGGCGTGGCCAGAGACAAGAAACTGTTTTTGCTTCTGCAAGCTGTTGCTTCTGAATGAATTGCTTTGGGGGCGTGGCCTATGTGTCAGCCAATAGAGTAGGAGATTCCTCGAATATTCCACCTATTGAATGACAAGAATTTGCAAAGGGGGCGTAACCAGAGACAAGAAACTGTTTTTGCTTCTGCAAGCTGTAGCTTCTGAATGAATTGCTTTGGAGGCGTGGCCTATGTGTCAGCCAATAGAGTAGGAGATTCCTCAAATATTCCACATGTTGAATGATGAGAATTCGCAAAGGGGCGTGGCCAGAGACAAGAAACTGTTTTGCTTCTGCAAGGTGTAGCTTCGGAATGAATTGCTTTGGGGCGTGGCCTATGTGTCAGCCAATAGAGTAGGAGATTCCTCAAATATTCCACCTGTTGAATGACAAGAATTTGCAAAGGGGGCGTGGCCAGAGACAAGAAACTGTTTTTGCTTCTGCAAGCTGTAGCTTCTGAACTAATTGCTTTGGGGGCGTGGCCTATGTGTCAGCCAATAGAGTAGGAGATTCCTCAAATATTCCACCTGTTGAATGACAAGAATTCGCAAAGGGGGCGTGGCCAGAGACAAGAAACTGTTTTTGCTTCTGCAAGCTGTAGCTTCTGAATGAATTGCTTTGGGGGCGTGGAAATGTGCTTTGGGAATGTGGAATCGTAAGGAAGCTATTTGAAAGGCAGCTGAAAAATATTGTCCCCTCGCGCCTTCTCTCCCCATGCTTATCCATTCCGTTGTTCTCTCCTAATCGCCCTATCCTCTTCAGCACTTGTCCAATACTTCAAAGTCTTTACATTGTTACTGAAAATTTTAAGCTACTTCGCTATATATTCAGAATTTCTCTCTAAACATCCCCTATTTTATCTTTTCCTCCTTCACTCTGAAATTCTTCTCCGTTTTTTCTTATTCAGGACCCGATAAGGTTCTTAATGCGACAGTACTAGTGTCAGTCTGTCCGTCCGTCCACACGATAATCAACGAACGGGAGATCGAAGTAAGATGAAGTAAGAAGCCTATTGATTTTGAATATTGAGGGTTGAATTTAAAAAAAAGTTACAAGCAAAAAATAGGTACTGCATTTCAAATACATGTTACAGAGAAGTATAATGACATTGAACTACTAAAATTTCAGCCTCACATCCCAATGCCTTGATGGCGCAGTTGGTATGGTAAAATGGTTGAAAAATTCCAGTGACATAAAGGAAGCCTTAGAAGAATTTTAAAAGTGTTGTAGAGGAGATGTGGATCATGAAACAAGTGGAAGGAGAAGGAGAAAAAGAAGAATAAGAAGAAGGAGAACAAGAAGAAAATTAGAAATAGATGATCATGAATAAGAAGAAACACGAAGAAGGAGAGGAAGAACAACGAGAGCAAGAAGAAAGTTGGAAATAGATGATCATGAATAAGAAGAAACACAAAGAAGAAGAATAAGAGGAAGGAGAGCAAGAAGAAAATTGGAAATAGATGATCATGAATGAGAAGAAACACGAAGAAGAAGAATAAGAAAGAATAAGAGGAAGGAGAGCAAGAAGAAAATTAGAAATAGATGATCATGAATGAGAAGAAACACGAAGAATAAGAATAAGAAGGAGGAGAACTAGGAGAAGGAGAGGAATAGGGAGAAAGAAGACTGTGAAGCAAAAAATAAATTGGATTTACACACAGAGGTTATATAGTTCAGTTATGGACCAGTAGCATCAGAAGATGAGGGAAATATCGGCTTTGAAGCCGGCTGCAAAGAATATTGGGCTCTTTCTTCCTACTGGACTATGTAGGTGCTTCACCCGAATTGAGTTTGAACACCTGTCGATAAGTGGGAAGGAGATGAGGATGAAGAAGAAGAAGAAGAAGGAGAAAAAAAAGGAAGGGGAAGAAAAAGAAAAAGAAGGGGAAGTAGGAGGAAGCAGTATAAGAAGGAGAGGAAGAAGGAGAAGAAGAAGAAGGAGGAGAAAAGTGGCAGAAGAAGATAATGAAGAAGAAGAAAAAAGAAGAAGGAAAAGAAGAAGAAGAAGACAGAAGGAAAGAAAAAAGAAGAAGAAGAAGAAGAAGAAGATGGAGAAGAAGAAAGCAGTACAAGAAAGAAGGAGAGAAAAGAAGGAGAAGAAGTTGAAGGAGGAGAAGGTGAAGAAGGACAAGCAGTGGGAAAAGAAGAAGGAGAAGACAAAGAAGAAGAAGAAGAAGACGAGGAAGAAAAAGAACAAGATGAAGAGGAAGAAGAAGAAAAGGAGAAGACGGAGAACGAGGAGAAAAAGTAAGAAAATATGAGGATGAGGAAGAAGAAGAAGAAGAAGAAGAAGAAGAAGAAGTAGAAGAGGAAGAAGGAAAAAGAAGTAAGTGAAGAAGAATCAGGAGAAAAGAAGAAGGATAAGAAAAGAAGAAGAAGAAGAAGAAGAAGAAGAAGAAGAAGAAGAAGAAGAAGAAGAAGAAGGAAGAAGAAGAAGAAGAGAAGAAGAAGAAGAAGAAGAAGAAGAAGAAGAAGAAGAAGAAGAAGAAGTAGGAGAGAAAGAAGTGGGGGAAGAGGGAGAAGTAGAAGAAGGAAAAGATGAAGTGTGAGAAGAAGAATAAGCAGCAGAAGGAAAAGCAGAAGAAGTGGTAGAGATGGAGAAAAAGAATAAGAATATAACGAGGATGATGGAGGAGAAGAAGAAGAGGAATAACGAGAAGGAGAAGTAGGAGGAGATGATGATGAAGAAGAAGAGACCGTTGAAGAAGAAGTGGGGGTGAAAGAAGTAGTGGGAAAAGAAGAATAAGATGTAGGAGAAGGATGAGGAGGAGGAGGGGGAGATGAAGAAGAAGACGATTCAGAAATTGAGGATGGAGTAGGTAATAAAAATTTAAAGAATAAGGAAAAGGAGAAGATGAGGAAGAAGAAGGAGAAGCGAAAGAAAACAGTCCATTCTCCGGCCATTCAGCTTCACGTGTTCTATACAGATGTGAGAGCTACTTCTCAAAATCAACACAGCAGAAAAAATGATCTACCTCGATTTTTCTCAGACCTCCCCAACCCCTCCACCACCACCCCCTCCAATCCTCCTTCTCCTCCACCTCCTTCTTCTCCTTTTCTTCCTTCGTCCACTTTGATACAAGATAAAGAGGTTTACAGCTGTACAATAAAATAACAAGCGGTTGTAAGAAAGAAAACTCTACTCCAAGAGTCCGACTCAGGTCGTCTGGAAGGCTTCTGTCTTATTTTTGTAATTACCTTTCTTGTTCTTCTTATCCGTCTCTATGAAGGAAATGAAGAAAGTGGAAGCAGGAGAGAAAGATGGAGAAAACATAGAAGAGAAGAAGTAGAAGAAGAAGTAGAAGAGGAAGTAGAAGAAGTAGAAGAGAAATAAGAAGAAGAAGAAGAAGAAGAAGAAGAAGAAGAAGAAGGAGAAGAAGAAGAAGAAGAAGAAGAAGAAGTAGAAGGAAGAAGAAGAAGAAGAAGAAGAAGAAGAAGAAGAAGAAGAAGAAGAAGAAGAAGAAGAAGAAGTAGAAGATGAATAAGAAATAGTAGAAGAAGAAGAAGCAGAAGAAGAAGAAGGAGAAGGAGAAGAATGAGAAAAAAGGAGGAGAAGAAGAAGAAGAAGAAGGTGAAGAGGAATAGAAAATGATGGAGAGATTATAGGATAAGAAGAAGGTATACGACAAAAAAAAAGTGGAAGAGAACGTAGTAGAAACAGAAGAGGAAGGAGAAGAAGAAGAAGGTGTAAAAGGAAAGAAAGAGAGGAAGAGAATATAGGGGAAGAAGAAAAGGTGGAAGAGAATATGAAACTTGAAAGAAAATACAGAGAAAGAAGAAGGTGGATGAGAGAATGAAGAATAGGAAGAAATAACAGAAGAAGAAGATGGATGAGAAAAAGAAAAAGAGGAAGGGAACATAAAAGAGAGAGGAGAAGAAAAAGAAGAAGCTGGGAGAAAAAATATGAATGAAGCATAGAAGGAGAAGAAGATGTTGCAGAAGAGGAAGAGGATGTAGAAGAAAACCAAGTAGAACAAGATAATTTCAAAAATAAGTTAATTATGGCTAGGCGTAAACCGGTTAGTCAAGACAAGACAAGACAAGATTAGTCACGTTCAGTCATAGTACTTGACATGCTTATGAAGCAACACACACCGATTAGTCATTGCATCAGTGTGTGCTGCTTTACAAGCAACTATGTGAATTACTGAGCCTAAACGAGACTAATCTCGTCTTGTCTTGTCTTGACTAACCGGTGAATTCAAGTGAATTCAGACTAAGTTTTTTTTTAATTCAATTCTCAATTTTCAAAATTAATAGGCTTTTTACTTCATCTATGAAGATATTACATTCCAAATCTCAAAAGTGTACGATCTTCCGTTCGTTAGTTATCGTGCGGACAGACGGACACCAGTACGATCGCATTAAGAACCCTATCATAGTCCTTGATAAGTAAAGCCAGGTTTTCATTAGTAGAGTTAGTGGTAGAGTTCCCTGGGCGAGTACTAACTATCTTGTGAACTCTCCCAATGAAAACGTTCATAGTAGAGTAGAGTGATGGTAGAGTACTTGTTTGCAAGTACCAAGTTAGTAGAGTAGAGTTAGTACGGTAGAGTTAGTATGCTAGTTACTCTACCACTAACTCTACTAATGAAAACCAGGCTTAAATTATTAAGACACAGCAATACATAGCACATAGATAGTAAAGAATCATGATAAGAAAGCGATCTAGAGACAGACCATTTTATGAAGAACTGTGGAGTGAATGAGAGAACTATGAAGAAATTATGGAGAGGATTGAGTAAGAGAGAAAATATTGAGTGAAAGAGAAGCAGCGAAAAGAAAAGAGAGTAGGAAAAACTTAATGGTAGCATTTTTAGAGCACTGTCAGTAGAGAAATGACATGGAGACAAAAAGAAAGAGTGGAAGAGAACATAGTAGAAACTGAATAACAAGGAGTAGAAGAGGATGGAAGAGAAAGAGGAGAAGAGGAAGAAAACATAGGAGATAAAGAAAAAGGTGGAATAGAAAATGAAAATTGAAGAAAATATAGAAAAAGAAGAAGGTGGAAGAAGAAATGGAGAATAGGAAGGAATAACAGAAGAAGAAGATGGATGAGAAAAAGGAGAAGAGAAAGGAAATATAGAGGAGGGAGGAGAAGGAGAAGGAGGTCACGTTTAGTTACAGTAATTCACATAGTTGCTTATGAAGCAGCACACACCGATTAGTCATTGCATCGGTGTGCTCTGCTTCATTAGCAGCTATGTGAATTACTGTGACTAAACGTGACTAATCTCGTCTTGACTTGACTAACCGGTGTACGCCTAGCCTTACACGGTATGATGTTCTTTTTAGTCTATGTACACCTTTTGCTGTATAACAGGACATCTAAATTGCAAAGTTTATGATTTTATTTCTTGTTTATATATTACTGGACGTCTAAATTTCATTAATGAAGCCATTGAAGTTTAATACGTTCAGATAATTTGGTAATTGATGTCAATCTTGTATATGAGAAGAGTTTCGTCTTGTCTTGTTTTGACTAACCGGTGTACGCCTAGCCTTGGACACAGCAATACATAGCACATAGTCGGTAGAGAATTACGATAAGAAAGCGATCTAGAGACAGACCATGTGAAGAACTGTGAATAAGAGAAATGAGAAGGAATTATGGAGAGGATTGAGTAAGAGAGAAAACATTGACTGAAAGAGAAAAAGTGAGAAAAAAGAGAGTAAGAAAAACTTAATGGTAGCATTTTTAGAGCACTGTCAGCAGAGAAATGACATGGAGGTTTGAGGGAAGCGGAGAAGGTTAGAAGTAGAGAGGAGGAGGAAGAAGGAGAAGAAGAAGAAGAAGAACGAGAAGAATAAGAACAATACGAGGGGATCGGAAACAATAAAAGCGATGACAAACAGTGCATCATCCTTTTACGGTACTTTGGCAGAAGAGGCATCAGAGGGTGAGACAAAGGGGAACAATAAGTGATGGACCAGTAGGAGGAGGAGGAGGAGGAGGAGAAAAAGGAAGGGTGGTACAGTGGGAAGGTAGACAGAAGTATTGAAGTGGAAGAGGAGGAGGAGATGGAGGAGGTGGAGGAGGAGGAGGAGGAGGAGGAGGAGGAAAGGAGGAGCAGGAGAAGGAAAAACAGGAAGGGTGGAGCTGTAGGAAGGTGGACGGAGGTATTGAAGTGGAAATGGAGGAGGAGGAGGAAAAGTAGGACGAGGAGGAGGAGGAGGAGGAGGAGGAGAAGGAGTATGAGGAGGAGAAGGAGGAGGAAAAAGGAAGGGTGAAACAGTAGGAAGGTAGACAGAGGTATTGAAGTGGAAATGTAGGAGGAGGAGGAGGGGGAGGAGTAGGAGAAGGAGGAGGAGGAGGTGAGGGTGAGTGAGAGGAGGGATGGAGCGGTAGGTAAGAGATGTATTGGAGTGGAAGAATTGAAGAAAAGTAAGAAGGCTGTACTAGCAAAAGGATCATCTCATTTGAGCGATGAAACGTTCGATGTTTGACGAGCGATGTGTCGCAGATGAAGAAGGAGAAGAAGAAGATGAAGAAGGAGAAGAAGAAGAATAAGAGAAAAGGAGAAATGAAGAAGATAAGGAGGAGAAGAAGAAGGAGAGAAGAAGAAGAAGAAGAAGAAGAAGAAGAAGAAGAAGAAGAAGGAGAAAAAGGAGGAGAAGAAGGAGAAAAGGAAGAAGAAGAAGATGAAGAAGAAGAAGAAGGAGAAGAAGAAGAAGAAGAAGAAGAAGAAGAAGAAGATGAAGAAGAAGAAGAAGAAGAATTAGAAAGAAGGAGAAGCAGTAAGAAAAGAAGAAGGAGGAGAAAAAGAAGGAGAAGCAGGTGGAGAAGAAGAGGGAGAAGAATTATCATGATAATGATGAATATTTAAAAGAGGATGGAAATAGTATAAGGCTTCTCATCCTATTCGATACAATATTCAATAGTTATTTGCATTGTTAGAGCTATTATGTGATACACCGTCCTATTTTTGAAAGAACAGAAGAAGAAGAGGAAGGAGAGGACGAAGGATAAGGAGAAGGAGAAAGGAAGATAAGTAGAGAGAAGCATGTATGGAGGTTATTGTCGGACAGGGATGATGTAGGGGGATATTTATGATGAGGAGGTGGACGAGGAGGAGCAATAGGAGGAGGTTAAGGTGGAGAAGAAAAAGGGGAAAGAGGGCGATGACGAGGAGGAGAAGCGGAAGAAGAAGAAGGAAAAGGAGAAATGATAATGTAGGAAGAAGTATTGTCATAAGAGTAGAAGACAGTGATAGGATAAGAAGGAGAAGGAAAAGGAAGACCGAGAGAAGTAGGAGAAGGTGGAGGAAGTGAGGGAGGAAGAGGAGGAGGAAGAGGAGGAGGAGGAGGAGGAGGAGGAGGAGGAGGAGGAGGAGGAGGAGGAGGAGGTGGAGGAGGAGGAGAATGAGGAGGAAGAGGACGAGGAGGAGGAGGAAAGGAGAAGGGGAAGGAGGGGAGGGGAGGAGGAGGAGGAAGAGGTAAAGGAAAAGGATAAATGATACGCAGGAAGAAGTATTGTCAGAAAAGTGATAGGATGAAAAAGAAGAAGGAGAGGAGAAGGAGAAGGAAGACCAAGAGAAGTAGGAAAAGGGGAAGGAAGAGGAGGAGGAGGAGGAGTAGGAGTCGGTGAAGAGAGGTAGAAGAGTAGGACAAGAAGATGGTGAGAGAGCATAAGGAAGAGGGTGGGAGGAACAGTAGTATGGAGGTAGAATGTGTGGGAGGAGTAGGAGGAGAAGGATGAGAAGGAGGAGTAGAAGGAGTAGGAAGAGGAAGAAAAGTAGAAAGAGAAAGAGCAGGCGGAGGAGTGAAAGAAGAAGGAAGCGGAGGAGAAGCGGAGGAAGAAGGAGAAGGAGGCGGCGCGGGCGAAGAAGGAGGAGCAGAAGTAGGAGAAGAAGGAGGAGAAGGAGGGTAGTAAAAGTAGTATTGATCATTGAAAAATATCGCAAAATAGAGATATTGCACAATCAACTAGGAAAATATCGAAAGTCGTATCTCTCCCATATTCGATCAATACATCTGGTCAGTTCTACTATAAAGTTTACCGAAATCGTAAATATTTTTACAGTCCTTATTATGCCTGTTGAAAAATACCCACCCTCATAATAAAGGATGGGGAACTCATAACTTTTTAGGTCATAAACTTATGACAGCTATTGACGTGAAACTACTCTCCACTATAATTCAATGTAGTGTCTCCCTTTCTCTCTTCACACGATTCTTTTCTTTATTCTACTATACTATTCTCCACCTCCTTCATATTCTCCTTCTCCTGCTTCTATTTATTCATCTTCTTTGTCTTATTTATCTTCTTCTCCATCTTTTCTCTCTTCTGCTTCTTCTTTTTGCCTCTCTTCTGCTTCTTCTTTTCATTCTTCTTGCCCCTCTTCCCCTTCTCCTTCTTCTTCTCTCTCTTCTACTCCTCTTCCTTTCTCTTCTTCTTTGGAGAAGGAGAGACATTCTTCTTCTTCTTCCTCTTTTTCCTCTGCTCCATTTTTATTCTTCTTTTTCCTCCGCTTTCTTTTCATTATTCCTCTCCTTCTTCGTTGTCTTCTTCTTCTTCTCACACTCCTCCTCCTCTTTCTTTTATTCTTCCTCTTTCTCCTTCTTCTTCTTCTTCATCCTTTTCTTCTTCCCTCTCCTTCTTATTCATCTTCTTCTTCTTCATCTTCTCTTCTCTTCTTCTTTTTATCTATCTTCTTCTTATTCTTCTTCTTATTCTTCTCTTTCTTGTTCTTCATCTTATTCCTCTTATGCTTCTTCTTTTCATTCTTCTCTCCCATTTTCACCTCCTTCTTCTTCTGTCTCTCTCTTCTACTTCTCCTCCTTTTCCTTCTTTTTGTCTCTCTTCTTCTCTCCTTCTTCTTCTCCTTCTTCTTCTTCTCCTCTTCATACTTCTTCTTCTCCTCTTTCTTTCTATTCTTCCTCTTCTTTTTCCCCTCCTTCTTCTTCTCCTTCCACTTCTCCTACTTCCTCTGTTCCTTTCTTTTCCTCCGTATTTCCACCTCCTTTTCCGTGATTAATGGGTACTTTTAGTACTAAATAGTACTAATACTCTAATCTAGAGACTGTACTATTTTAAAATGATATAGATTATTCTAGAATGATGAATTGTTGATGAAAAATAATAACATTATTTTTCAATGCAAGGTTTCAATGCATCTGTGAAGAAAAAACATAGTGAATTATTTGTCTGCTGGAATTAATTGATTTTCTAATTCAATTAAATGAATTGGACCTCGTACAGTATCAGGTTTTAATGTGGGATTCTGTATAGAAATAACCAATTAAGGAATTTAATTGGTTAGGTGTTGGATTTATCTAATTGAAAACCGAGGCTTGGATTACTTGAACAAAGTATAAAACTAAAATGTTGTCCACTCCCCCTCTTCATCTTTCTCCCCTTTCCTCTTCTCCACCGTTTTATTCTCCTCCTTTATCGTCCTCTCCATTCTCCTCCAACTATCCTACATCTTCTCTATTCTCCCCTTTTCTGATCTACCTCCTCCTCCTCCCTCCTCCTCATCCTCCTCCTTCTCCTCCTCCTCCTTTCATTCTCCTCTTTTCCTCCTCCTCCTCCTCCTACTCTTTAACAACCTCCTTATACTCCTCTTCCTCACCTATCATCCTTTATTCTCTAATTCCACTCTTTCTCCTATTCTTCCTTCTCATACTCTTCATCCCCCACCACCTGTCTTCATTTTCTTCTATTTTCTCATCCTCTTCTTTTTTTCTCTTCTCTCGTCTTCTTCTTCTTCTTCTTCTTCAACTCCTTCTTCTTCTATCCTTCTTCTTCTTCTTCTACTCCTTCTTCTTCATCCTCTTCTTCATCCTCCTCCTCCTTCTCCACTACTTCTTCTTCTTCTTCTTCTTCTTCTTCTTCTTCTTCTTCTTCTTCTCTTCTTCTTCTTCTTCTTCTTCTTCTTCTTCTTCTTCTTCTTCTTCTTCTTCTTCTTCTTCTTCTCCATCATCATCATCATCATCATCATTATCATCATCATCATAATCATCATCTTCTTCTTCTTCTTCTTCTTCTTCTTCTTCTTCTTCTTCTTCTTCTTCTTCTTCTTCTTCTCTCTTTACTCCTTCTTCTTCCTCCTTATACTCTCTTCTTCTTCTTCATCCTCTTCTCTCTCCCCTTCTCTCCTCCTACTTCTTCTTCTTTTCTCCTTCTTCATCTTCATCTTCTTCTTATTCTCCTCTCTCTTCTTCTTCTTCTTCTTCTTCTTATTCTTCTTCTGCTTCCTCTCCTCCTTCTCTTATTCATCTCTCAATATTGTCAACCTATTTCTTTTTATCAATAATTTTGTTATTTTATTCATCCTATCGTCATTGGTTTAGAGTTACTTAGTACGTGGGAAACAATAATAATTATTTTATATCTTTCCTTTCTCATTCTTCTCGTTTCCACTCTACTTCTCCTTCTTCATCATTCCTTCTTTCTTCCTTATCTTCTTCAGCCATTTCTCATCCTTCTTCTCAAACCATCAAGTTGATTGGGTTAATTGGAAGAGAGGGCTTTTATGTCTTATTTCCGCGAACAACACTTTTGTAATGTAAAAAGTGGAAATTAGTCATTTATCTATTTGTCTTTTCCTGAACCTCTCCACAACTTTACTAATGCCCGGTTTTTCAGTCGTTCAATAAACTTATTGAATCAATAACTTTTTTTGCATTTGAAAACACATGGTTATTGATTCAATAGTGCTATTGGATCCATAAACTGTCTATTGAGCGACTGAAAAACCGGGCATGAATCATTCAAATCTTCTCAAATCATTGATTTATTAGATAAAATTCAACAAGGCATCTTTCTGCATTCATAACTTACTACTGGCAATTCAAAATAATATTCAACTACAGTATTACAAGAGAGAGAATAAATAATTTTGTAATATATATAATTTGAAATTTTTTAAAGGATGGGAAGCACTATGGTTATTTATACTGTTACACTTTAAAACAGGTTGGCTGCCGCAATGTTGAAATGAAACCCACCCCCCTACGCCGCTCGAGATAAGCAAAGAATATTGCTCTAATATATAAGAATATTACATATATTCTATCAAAACCTTCATAAATGCTCAAAAATACAAAAAAAATTGTGAGGATTAAAATTGTGAGGATCTGGCCAGCTTTGTGCGTAATCCAATTGGAATGCCCGGCAATGTTGTTATATTGTGTGCTGTTCGATCATCTGTGCACGCATGCGTATTAAACCGAAATTTTAGTCTATCATCACGACTCGGTGTGTAAGGCTAGGCGTACACCGGTTAGTCAAGACAAGACAAGACAAGATTAGTCACGTTTAGTCACAATAATTCACATAGTTGCTTATGAAACAGCACATACCGATGCAATGACTAATCAGCGTGTGTTGCTTCATAAGCAAATTTGTGGAGTACTGTGACTAAACGTGACTAATCTCGTCTTGTCTCGTCTTGACTAACCGGTGTACGCCTAGCCTTAACTTGAAATGATATACAAGAAGAGCTGACGTTCAGAAATCTAACATCTGTTCATCACTATTATACAAGGAGTTTATTGTAGAAGTGTGGCAATTATTGACAACGTTGCAGGCGTGTGATTGGCTAGCTCGGAAAGTTTTAGGGTACTGTTTCTGTACTCAGATGTCTTCAAGGATGAAAAGCACTACAGAGAGTGTATAGTAACAGTGTGGACATTACATGACACACTTTTGATTGGTTAGCTAGGACAAATCCGCCATACTTCTGCCAATTCCTATAAGATTAGCATTGGAATGATACGCAAATCATTATGTTATGTTGAATGATTCACTACTAAACAAAAATTTGCCTTCGCCAGTGTAAGGCTAGGCGTACTGGTTAGTCAAGACAAGACAAGACGAGATTAGTCAAGGTAATTCACATAGTTGCTTATGAAGCAGCACACACTGATGCAATGACTAATGCAACGGTGTGTGTTGCTTCATAAGCAACTATGTGAAGTACTGTGACTAATCTCGTCTTGCCTTGTCTTGACTAACCGGCGTACGCTTAGCCTTAGATTTCATCATTTTAAGCTTTTAACACAATACCAAGAGTAGAGAGACAATTTTTAATGTTAGGAAAGTTATTTTCGATGTTATTTATCTTGAAATATGATTGGAAAATGTGTGAATGGGTTAATGTTTGCCTGTAATCCCACATCAAATTCAAAAATTTTGCTCAAAGATCAGCGCGCTCTAGGTGAGAGAGAGTGAACAACCTGGGGGGATTTTAACCATTGTGAGATAGGAACAAAACACGGTTTTGAGATAGAATTCAATTAAATCATCAAAGTATTATCAATACTTTATTGCTATCTATTATTTTGTGGTTTTAAGGTGTTTTAATGAATGTATTATTGGATCAAAGTACTTTTATCAGAATTTTCGTTATCTTGTTGCTAGACTCTTCTTGCTAGGTTAGGATTTTTGGAACTAGGCTAGGTTAGGAACTTCCCGCTATGAGTAACTATCGGTATCGTATGTATGATAAACATTATTATTCCAGAGACATAAACTATTTCACACAAATAATATTTAATTCAATTACAACATTATATTTACATCTTATATTTTCCATATTTCATCTATTTACGTTCAATATTATATTTTTATATCACTACATATCTCACTCTCTTTTGGAAAGGAATGCTTTTGGAAAGAGGATCAAATTAAAATTATCTTTGTTTCTTTCCTTTTGAAGAGACAACTGAAGTGTTCTTAAACATCGTAGCTTTGATTTTATAAATTACTGGATTATTTTGGCTGAATATTTATCAAATACGATGAGTTTGAAAACAGGAATTTTTTTTTGATTCAATGAAAACCAAGCTTCAATCCTTCCAGGTTGTTTCTCTGTCACTCACTTGGCGCGCTGATGTTTGTAAGCTACTTCTCAATAGAGGCGGTCGGAGAAAAAATGATCTCCACATACTGTTATGGAGTGCTTCACACAAATGGCCACACTGTTACTATACACTCTCTGTAAGAAGCACTATAGTAATTGGAACAGTGAAACAAAAGTAACAACTCACCTATAACTGTGATGAGTATCATGATCCCAAGAACGACCGAAGTAACTCCCATGAATATGAAGTCGGAAAACGGTTCTTCCTCGGTAACGTTGCCTGCTCCAAATAACGAACTGTTACCGTCCAGATAACTGTTATTTTTCGCCGATTTTTCCAAATCATCGGTGATATTAGCACCCTGTTCCAAAAGTAACAGGTAACGTGACAACTCATCACTGTTCTTCAGTCTGTCACCGGTTATTCTCGGATCTGTTACTTCATTGGTACTGCTGTTGTAACTGGAACTGCTACTCTGGAACTGGTTACTTTCTTGTAGCCGGTTAGCTAGTATTGTTGTCACATCGAATAAAA